>JAUMJL010000077.1:595000-966095 GCA_033558185.1 Dromococcyx pavoninus | reverse complement strand
CCCTTCCGGCCGCGCGCACGCGCAGCTCCCACTCTCCCCTCCACCCCCCGCCCGCGCCATCCAAGCTGGCGGGAGGGAGGGCGCGCGCGTGCGGCTGTTTCCCCTCCCTCCACGTGACATGGTGGAGGCGGGGACGGGAAAGGTCAGCGGCGACGACGCTGGCGGAGCGCGGCGGGTGGGGGGGAGCGGAAGGTCAGGGCGCCGCCGAGCGGAAGTGGGAGCCGGAGCGCGTCCGCCATTGTGGGGAAGCGGAGCCCGGAGCAAAGCGGGGTGGGAAAGCGGCGTTGTGTCCGGCCGGCGGCTCCTTCCAGCGGGAACGCGATCGGCGGCGGCGGCAGCCAGCGCGGGCGGCGGCGACAATCAGGAGGAGAAGGCGGCGGGGAGGAGGCAAGCGGCGCGGCGGGAGAGCGGCCCCGGCGTGCGGAATCACTCGAGGCCCAGGCGGAGCGGAGCGAGGGGATCGCGGCTCCCCGTGAAGAATGTCAGCCACCAGCGTCGACCAGGTACCGGTCCTCGCTCCGAGCCCTCGCCTCATCCGCGGCCCGACGTTTCCCCGGCGGGGGGGGCGGCGGCCCGGCGGCCACCTGCACCTTCCCTCGCGGCCGGGGCGGCGCGGTTCGCGGCCTCTTCCCTCCCGTCTTCCCTCGCTCCCTCCGCTCCGCCATGGGGGAACGGCTGTCGATTCCCACCGGGGATGGCGTCCTCGGCCCCCAGCAGCCCCTATTTATATCCGCGGATCCGTCTCCCCGCCCGCGAGCCCCGCCGGCGCCCGGCCCGCTTTGTGTGTTGCGCTCCACCAGCCCTGCTCGAGCCCCGAGTCACGCTCCGGGAGCGCCTTGGTGCGGGCTCCGTCTCCCCCGTCCTGCGCACCGCTGGTTCTGTCTGGCGCTCTCTTCGTTACTGCAGTCTTCTTGCCTTTCTCTCTTCTTCCTTCACACCGCTGCTTTCTGCATTTTCCACGCGGTCTCCACTTCCTTCAGCTATTCTCCTCTTGTTTCTCTGCATGGGCTGTGCTGCACGTTTTTAGTTGGTTCCTAGCAGAGCATAGAGTTTGGGTTTTTTTATTATCTTTGCTAGGCGTATGCTGGCTGGTCTTTCTTAGAACTATGGAATGGTTTGGGTTTGAAGGGACGTTAAAGCCCATCCAGTTCCAGCACCCCTGCCATGGGCAGGGACACCTCCCACCAGACCAGGCTGCTCAAGGCCTCATCCAGCCTGGCCTTGAACACTTCTAGGGAGGGGGCATCCACAGCTTCCCTGAGCAGCCTGTGCCAATGTCTAACCACCCTCATTGTGAAGAATTTCTTCCTAATGTCTAATCTGAAACTTCCCCGAAGCTGTTATATCTTGGTCTCTGCTTTCTCCATGACTCTCTGCCATTCCCCAAAAGTTTTGGCCCTGCAGTCTCCTGCCCACTTTTATTTTCTTGCTTTGCCTTTAACATTTTTTTTGTTCTGTACATGCTCTCCAGTTTCTTTTTATGTACTCTGAGCTTTTTGTTGCCCCATCTTCCATGAAGGCTGCTTCTTCCCAACTTTTTTAGTTCCTTGTCTCTTTTTTGTCTTTGCATGCCTTTGCGTCTGGATTAGATTCTTCCCAAAAGATGAGGTGGTTGCCGTTTTTAAGGTTACAGGGATTTTTCTCTTGTTTTGGGAGAGGGAGAATACTAAACAGTGGCGCTTTAGATGGAGTGGTGTTAAACAAGCTTATGCTATTTCTAAGACATGCATATAAAAGCAAAATGGAGGAGATTGACTCCCGAACTTTAAAACCTCTGAATACTGAGTTTTTCAGGACTAAAAATTATTGAGAGTGATGGACCATGGAGACTGACTCATTCTTAGTTGTACAAATATGAGAAGGTGAATTAGATTTTCGTGGGCTAGCATTTGTTTTTCTAAGCTATTTTATTTTGCTGTAGAGGAACTAAAGGTACTGTAACTTGTACTGTTGCAGTGATTTTTAGTGCATGACAGATTAACAGTGGTTTGTAATGACAAATCCTCCTTAAGGTATTATTTCCTTGTGTGAAAGCTTCATGCAGTCTAGATCATTTTGTCAGTGTAATTGCCTAGATGAGGAGTGCACAACTCAATAGTTTAGCTTACAGTATCACTGGATATTCCTTTGTATGTCTAAAAAGCAAGGCATTGTAGGTTATTCTCTGATAATTACCCGCAGGTCAATTTAAAAGATGACATATGATAATGAAATTGTAATGAAGTTCTAGTACTGACAGTAATCTTAAACTACTAACTTTCTTTGTTCTTTTACTCTATACTTTGTTTAGTGCTTACATTTGGGGGGGGGCGGTCCAGATTCGTTTGTTGTTCAGGTTTTCTATACCATTTAAGCTTCACATGCTGCAAAAGACTGGAGTGTTTCAATGTTTCGGGGTGAAATAATTTCAATTTGAAACTATTTTGTTGGGGTTTTTTGGTAATATTTTGTATAATATAATTTCCATAATAGTGTGGTTTTAATAATATTTTAAACTGATATTTAAGTTGAGAAGTTCAGAACTGGCAAATTAATGAAATTACCCTGAAGTAAACATAATGGATTCTAACTGAACTTGTTTTGCTTTTTTTTCCCACCTTCCTATATACAGAGACCTAAAGGACAGGGAAATAAAGGTAAGTTGATCCCGTATATTTCTGTAAGCATCTCTAATATTGCTGTTTGTGGAGGTTAATGTTTCTTCAGACAATAGTAGAAAGAGAATGTAGCTATAGGATGTCTTTTATTTCAGAGCAAGATGACAGGAAATGGTGAGCCAAAATGTTATTTCCCAGCATTTTTACTGTGCCACAGTGGTACATCAATTTGAGAAATTGTTACTTTGCAAATGAGGATTAATGTCAAAAGTTGGACGATAACATGGCTATTTCTTTTTAGCTGACTTTGTGATATGCTGTATAATCTTTTTAACAGTACACCTTGGGCCTTTCTGTGCAATAAATAGAATCAGTGTACTAGAATCATCAGGAAGAATCTTTTGAACTGCTTCCTTAGCTTGCAAGACAACAGGCACTTGACTATTTAGTTACTCATATCTGTTTGCAGAACAAATCACCATCCCTGTTTTCAGAAATTTTGTAGGCTTTTCTCTTCATTTTACTGTTGGTATAGAATAATCTGTTTTCAGGTCTTTTGCTTTTCAACTTTTCATGTTTCTGTCAACATCTTCGTTTTTAAATACCATACTCAATGGGGTTTCTTCTCTCCCACAGAAATAAGGAACTAACTACTTAATAGTCTTCTCTCTAAAATTCTTGGCAACTCTGTTGTAAACAGCATCTGAGATTGTATCTTGCAATTTATTTTTGGTTTGGAATTTATCTTTGATATAAAGACTTGTGCCCATTTAATTCTTGGATGCTTAGCAAGCTGAGCTATAGAACAGCATGCACACAGCTACCTTCATGTGTTAATATGCTTTTTTTAGCTCGTGTGTGCTTTGCCTTTCACTGTTCATTATATGAACTAATTTAATTGTTCTCAGTGGACTGTCATTTAATGTTACCTGCAGTGTATTTATTCTGTTATTCAATCTATGTGCAGATTATCTGCTTCTTATTACATATACCACTTATGAAGTGGCACATGGCTTCTGAATCTGTCTGAATTTGGCCTGTTCCTTTTAATTTCTCTGCATTCAGAGGAAAATGAACTAGTGTTTACCTCCTCAGGCCTTCTCAGTTTGATTGTTCTTGAATACTTGTTTTCTCATATTCTAGTACTTAGATCATTTGTTCCCTGAACTGGAGCTGTTAACCATTTCTTTGTGTCTTTGAAATAGTTAGTGTTTATGCCTTTCATGTTGCCCTTAAATGAGAAGAAAAGTCAGACTCATTTTAACAAGCAGTTTGTGGCTTCACATTCTTTGAATTACTGCATCTCAGTTTTAGTGAGGTTATTGAGATGCGTCTATTAGAGAATCATACAAGTAGTTTTTGAACTATGCTCCATATATATGAATTGAAGTGGAAGTATTAAGTATTTCTATTTTGGTGTTATGTTGCAGCTTGTTTAATAGTGAAAATGCACGAGTCAGCCTTACTTTACCTTAGCATATTTTTGTCTTCTGTAGTTTGTAAATGCTGCACAATATTTGAATCAAAACATGTCTTAGGTTTGCTATGTAAGGAAGAGATTTTGGCATTTCTGAACTTAGATTTTTATGGAGTGCATCCTTTTAAATAATAGATACTTACTTGTATTCTTTTGATGAGAATAAGACTGCAATGAAAACGATAGTGAAATGAAACAGTAATCTCCTCCAGTCTGCGAAATTATTTGGTATAACATCTACTTAATGAAAGAGAGTTGTCATTTAGCATTAGGTTAAAGGACTAGGAGGTCGAAGATGATAACACAGTGGAGCATGAATGGTTGGCTTTGGGTTGGAGAGTTTTTCAATATGATATGTTAAGGCGGTAGCAGCAATCCTTACTTGACTGCATGTTAGTAGAAAGTAATCTTTTTCAGGAGTCATAATAGGTCCAAGCTTAAAGGAGCTTCAAGGGAAGATGTGATACTGAGTTAATCTAAAGTTGATTCTGTGCATAAGAGTAATAATGTTAAAGAGGATGGTCAAAAGGTTAACGTCTACAGGTCTGATAGAGCATATGGGTGAGCAGTGTAAGGGCTATATGCATGGAAATAGAATATTTTTAATATTCAAACAAAAAAATATTAGACTGGCAAATTATATTGCAAGTAGCTGATTAGTATTGTCTAGTAAAATGTTTTTGATGCCTTATTCTGCTTGGTTATTTATTGGTATACTGTGCTGTTTTCCTTGACTTTTCCAGAATTTGTGGGATTGAAATTCTAGTGTGTAGAACAGTACAACAGTACTATCCATCTGTTTTGTTGGATATCAGTGTTGATATTTCAGAGACTTTAATGAATAAATTATCCTGTCTTGAAAGTTTTCTTATTGTCAACTACTGCACAGTCGACATAAAACATCAGAACTGTCATCAATCGAATGATGTCTTCTGGGTGGGTGATGGTGGGGAGAAACTGGCATTCTTGAAACTGCCTCCCTGCCCCGCCCCACTTTTGTTTGTTTGTGCCAGAGTATCACACCTGTGGTAGCAAAGTGCTGACTTGTGTTTACATATATATGTATGTATTTTTTGGTTTTGTACAAGGTTTAAACGTAAGCATTAGGTTTTAAAACAAGAATGAAATGTTATGTGTTTCTTTTAGTATTTATTCTCCATATCAATCAAGGTGTGGCAGCTTCTTCTGATGAAAAATTTATTCTTATGCCTTTAGCCAGTGTTTCTGCATTTTGCAGGGGGCTATTCAAAGGATTGTTGTAGTTAAAATAATGTAAACTTTAAGTTCCTTTATTTGATGAGTTGTTTCTTCCCAATATCTAATTACATTGTGTGTTCTCCCAGTGTTTGCAGAAGTATACAGTATTTTCAGTGTTGGATTAACACAAATATTTTTAGTAACCATAGATTAGTTTCAATTAGTATTCTTCATCACTGCCCTGTTTAGTTGGAACACTTAATGTGAGTTTTTGGGAATGAGGCATGCATCTTAATCTTTTTGCTCTTGTTAGATGTGTGTGTGGGCTACGTTCTTCATTATTGACACATTGTGTAAAGTTAGAATGAAAAGCTAAAGAAACACTGATTGTGATGATTTTTTACTGGGAAATGTATATATTTACTATGAAGGATATTCGTGTAGAACTACTTTGTGTCACTGACTTAAGATCTCAGTATAGAGTGAATTAGAAAGAAAATACATTAACAAAAATACTCTGTTGGTTACAATGTCAGACCAAAAATAATTCTATCTTAAGTGACCTTTAGATACCTCTGAAACAATAAACACAGCAGATGCATGTTGTATGAAGATTAGCTGTCAGTGTGAGGAGATTAATTTTGACAGGATTCTAGTCTTGACATGCAGCTGTTTATTTCTTTATTTGTGGTTGCATGCTTTTAAGAAACTTGTATGCTACCATCTAAGTTTTCACTATAAGAGAATTGTATTTGGGAATTGTGCTCTCCATATTATTTGGTTAAGCTTAAGCCATGGCCATGGCACGATCAAAAGATTTGAGGCTCATCCCCTGTGCGACTGGGCCAAATATAAAGAAGAATACAGCGTTCCAGCTCATTAATACGTTACCACTGTGTGTAAATGCGGGGTGACTAATGACCTTAACTGAAACTAGTTATGGAAAAAAACCCCAAACCAACAACCTGTTGTTAGTTTAAATTTGGTATTTAATTAGGAATATGGTTCTATCAAGTTTTAAAACCTCTTGTGCTCACCTTTGCTGGTCATATTTGGCTGTGGCTAGTACACAGACACGCTGTGCTAGTTTATAATAACTGAATTGCCAAGTGTTTTGACTTTTAAAGCTCCTAGAAGAAACTATTCAAAACACGACTTGCTTTCTTCCTTCCCAGATATTTGCTTTGAAAAAATACTGTTCTGTGTTAAATTATGAATTTTTAGCTGTTCTTAAGTTAATAAATTTATCCATAATTTTGGTTATTCCTTGTGATTCCTTTGTGGTTTTTTTTTCAGCTAGTTTCATTCCCTGAAGGCAGTTTGGTTTAGATATGTTAGTCAAATGTGAAAAGTGACCGGACCCACGCACCGCTTGGTTAGCAATTTGAACTTTGGGTGGCAAAAGACCACCCCAATGAAACAGAAAAAAAACCTTCTAAACAGTAACTCCAGCAAAGTTGAAGGTTTAATTATATGGTTGTACATACTTTTCAGAAGCTTTTGCTGAAGGAGGAAAATGACGGATCCATCTTCTGCCTTGGTGTTTTCAATTGTTTTGTTGTAGCTTCTGCTTTCATGGTTTCTAAGTGTACCTTACTGATAACTCTAAAAGTTTTTTTTTCTACTATACCTGCTTGATAAGTAACAAAAAAATGCATTTGGAAAAGCAGTCATTTATTTTTGAGAAAAATCTTCAAGTTGTATAATTGCCAATTGCTGGTTTAAGTCCAGGTTTTGCATTGCACCATGAGAAACAGTGAGAATTAGTAGAAAATTGTGCAGTTTAACTGTGTTTGAATAGTAGCCTGGGCAGTAGAGAGACACTTCCAAGTAATTTGGGCAGCTGGAAAATCCCAGGTAGGTGTAATGCCTTAGAAGAAATTAAAGGTAATAGGAGGACATAAAGAGCAGGTAGGAAGAGATTCCAGCATATAGTGGCATATATGCTGGGAAAGGAGTGTAAGCATCCTTGGGGACTTTAGGTCTTGTTTCTGTCTTGCTTTGTCTCCTCAGATCTTTGGAGATGCTGCTAGTACAGTATAACAGTTATGTAGGAAATGGAGAATTAAGTAGATCAGTAGTGGTTGTCTTCGAGGGTAGACTCCTGACTCAGGAGAAAGCTGAATGGTGCAGTTTTCCCTGAACCTATTGAGTGTATCTGATCTGGTTGGTCTGCACATTTGCGCTTGATCTGGTACTTCTGGAAGTGCTGGATTTACTGCCTGTGCAAATGAGGTGTGCCTATATGTTTTCACTTGTCTGGGAAGCTCCAGAAAGAATAGTCAGAAGTAGTCTACTCTGGCTGCTGTCTTTCCCGACTTCTCCTGAGACCTAATTGAAATCATCAATAGAATGAGTTATTTTCTTAAAATTGTAAAGTGGTGCTTAACTATAGTATGTTGAATCTCATAAAACACAGGTAGAAGTCTTTCAATGTACAGGTAATTAAGAAGTGTTATCTAGATTAAAAGGGCATCACAGACCTTTTGGAGAGTATGCCTAATACGGATTTACTTTTAGTTTCAGTACAGAACGGTTCGATTCATCAAAAGGATGCAGTAAATGATGATGATTTTGAGCCATATCTAAGTAGTCAGACAAATCAGGTAAGTGAACATCATTTACTATCTTGAAGTTAATTCTGGAGTTCAGCTGACTTCCAGAGAGTTAGTATTTGGATGATATTTCTTAGTGTTACTTACTTGCCTGAATATCCATTGAAATATAATTTTATATTATATCTTATGTTATCATATGATGCTTTAAACGGGTAAAGTTGTGTTAGCAATTCTGGAAAAGATTCAGGTAAAAAGCATGCTCTGTCTCCTGCTCTTGTGGTTGTCCTCTGACTTCAGAAAGATGCAGTTACAAGAAGCTCAAGAAAAAAACCCACCAAAACAAACCCCCACTAAATTTACAATTAAGTAATCACTTAGTGGATGCAGTTTGAAACAATACTTTCTTAGAACCAATGAAACTCTTAACTGCTTGGACATGATTTCCTTGGAAGGTAGTAAAAGTAGCTCACAGTTAACGGCATAATAGACTGAGGCTTAATATTATTACAACTTGGTGTAACTGTTCTGCCAGAAAGTTAATGACTCATTTTCAGAACTGGTCATTGTCTCTGTTGTCAAAAGTTAATATTCATTATGTTACATTTGTAAGTTATAGCAGTCTTGAGAGAGGGAGAAAGTGCAAATTATTAAAAGGCTTTGAGAATTTTGCTTGCCGCCTTATATTTTTTTCAAATAATACAACACTAAAGGAGTCATCAGCCAGAGGATGATAACATGCAGTTTTTTCTCTAAAACAACATCACAATTCTTATGGGAGTAGTCCTTCAAATGTCTTGGAGTTTTATTGTCTGAAGAAGTAAATGCTGTGATTTCCCAGGAGTCTTGGGAGTGGGATTTGAATTCAGTTTGTAAACTTTGTTGTACTGGACCACAGATTATATTTAATGCCCATTCTCCATAGTGGGGAAATGTTATGGTTTGGTTGTTGGTCCTCGTGAAACAAACATATGCATCCTTTTCACTGTAGTATTCTGGCAGGTGCCTCCAATTAGAAGTGAGAAATTTGACAAAAAAATAAGAATACCAAGGCGTGAAATCACACTTGCAGCTGGTTTTTTTTCTGTATTTATGAAATTACAGTTGTTGTAACTTGTTTTTTTAAAGTAGCTCGTTATTTTCTTGATACTGTTGACATGGATGCGTTTTAAGCCTAGCTCAGTAAGTGAAAGTAAAGTTAATATGTAACAAAAAATGGAGCTCTTTAGTGCTCTGAAAAAGTGTCTTGGGGAGAAAATGGCCATATCTCACAGGTACCTTGTTTGTCTTTTACAGTGGGAGGAATGGTAGAAGTTATAAATGCATTCTTGTAATCCTTAAAAATGTTATGGACTATATTACAGGTCTCTTTTTCCTGAAGCATAATTATCTGTATTGCTGATTTTTCTTTTATTTCTTGCAGAGTAACAGCTATCCACCAATGTCAGACCCATATATGCCTAGTTATTATGCTCCATCCATTGGATTTCCATATTCTTTAGGCGAAGCAGCGTGGTCAACTGCAGGTGACCCTCCGATGCCATACTTGACAACTTATGGACAGATGAGTAATGGTGAACACCATTACATACCCGATGGTGTATTTAGTCAACCTGGGGCATTAGGAAATACCCCTCCATTTCTCGGGCAGCATGGATTTAATTTTTTTCCTGGGAATGCAGACTTCTCTACGTGGGGGACAAGTGGATCTCAGGGACAATCAACGCAAAGCTCTGCTTACAGCAGCAGCTATGGCTATCCACCTAGTTCTCTTGGGAGGGCCATAGCAGATGGACAGGCTGGATTTGGCAGTGATACTTTGAGCAAGGTGCCTGGGATTAGCAGCATTGAGCAAGGCATGACTGGACTGAAAATTGGTGGAGATATGACAGCTGCTGTAACAAAAACTGTAGGTTCAGCTCTGAGCAGTACAGGTATGACAAGCATTGCAGCAAACAGCGTGCCCCCAGTGAGCAGTTCAGCACCTAAACCAACCTCATGGGCTGCCATTGCAAGGAAGCCTGCTAAACCTCAGCCGAAACTGAAGCCTAAAGGTAATGTGGGCATTGGGGGTCCTGCTGTTCCGCCACCACCTATAAAACACAACATGAATATTGGAACTTGGGATGACAAAGGGTCAGTGGTAAAGGCACCCCCAGCCCAACCAGTACTGCCGCCTCAGACTGTAATCCAGCAGCCTCAGCCATTAATTCAACCACCACCCCTCGTGCAAAGCCAACTGCCTCAACAGCAGCCTCAGCCACAGCAACCACAACAGCAACAAGGACCTCAGCAGCAGGCCCAGCCTCACCAGTTGCAGCAGCAACAGCTGCAAAACCGCTGGGTAGCTCCTCGTAATAGGGGTGTGGGCTTCAGCCAGAACAACGGAGCTGGTACTGAGAACTTTGGTTTAGGTGTAGTATCTGTCAGCTCCTCACCTTCTGGTATGGAAGTGCACCCAGTGCTGGAGAAACTAAAGGCCATAAACAACTACAATCCCAAAGACTTCGATTGGAATCTGAAGAATGGACGTGTGTTTATAATCAAAAGTTATTCAGAGGACGATATTCACCGTTCCATTAAATACTCTATCTGGTGTAGTACTGAACATGGTAATAAGCGCTTGGATGCTGCTTACCGTTCCCTGAATGGAAAAGGCCCACTCTATTTACTCTTCAGTGTGAATGGCAGTGGACACTTTTGTGGGGTGGCTGAGATGAAGTCTGTTGTGGACTACAATGCATATGCTGGTGTCTGGTCTCAGGATAAGTGGAAGGGGAAGTTTGATGTCAAATGGATCTTTGTCAAAGACGTTCCCAATAACCAACTGCGGCATATTCGCTTGGAAAACAATGACAACAAACCGGTTACCAATTCGAGGGACACTCAAGAGGTACCCTTAGAAAAAGCCAAGCAAGTGCTTAAAATAATTGCTACTTTCAAGCATACCACCTCAATCTTTGATGACTTTGCACATTATGAGAAGCGTCAAGAAGAGGAGGAAGCCATGCGTAGGGTAAGAAATCAATGTCGTTATAGTAGCTCTGTATTTTCTGGTTTTGGAAACCCTGTTTTTCAGTCAACTGGAACTTCTGTGCTTTTTACCCAAGGTGTTTGTATTTGATATAACTACCTCTTAAAGAAAAGATTTAAGTTCTTGGAAATTGTTTTGTTGACACAGGCATGTTTTTAACCACAATACTAACACAGGCCTGCATCTGACATCTTTTACTCTCCAAAGTACACAAAACCTGAATTGATTGTATTACCCGTAACTAAGTCTTTCAGTTTAAATTTTTACAGTTTTTGGATGCCACCAAAAAAGACCTGAAATTATAGGGAGAAGGTTTCTTTTATTTAACGTAATATTTCAATTCAGATTTTTTTTAACTAAATGTTAATAGTATGATTACTGTGAAAAGCAGGTTTTCCCCTTGATGCAATTGGTCTTTTGTAGGATTGTGAAATACAGAAGTGATACAGTGATGACTTGTACAGTGTCAGAATAATTTTTTTGACATTTCCTCAAAAAAAGTAACGTGAAGTTCATTTCTGTGAGGAAAAGTATACCTATGATAAATCTGTGGAGAAACTTTAGGTTTGAAGGTATTTCAGAGAACTGGACAAGGGAAAAAGGCATTTAAACTGTTCTAATGGTACTATATAGTATTTTATAGCCTTTGTCTTGTGTGTACTCTTCCTACTAATAACACTTGTGTTCACCATTGGCCAGAATATTTATTTTTGCTGTATTTATTTTCTTACCAGATTTGCTAGAAACTGTAAATGATTTGTCTTATGGTTGGAAACATTTTGGGAAGTCTTGTACCAGTTAGATGGTGTGCAAATATTTAGAAATAGGAGTTAGCATCAGTGCAGTTTGGTGGTGGTGTTCTCCATTCATCCTGTCACACCACCTACTGAATAAAAAAACCCTTAAAAGTCTAAGGTTTATGATAGTTAGGGATCTTGTGGGATGTCAAGGCCTGAATTTTTTTTACTACTTGAAGATGACATAAGAATTCCACCTGCTTCACAACCTCCTTACTTCTCTTCGGTTTCTAGTATGGCAGTGGTTCCACCCCTCTAGTACATTCCTGGTCCTTCAACACTCATGTTGCCTCTCCTATAGACGAGTGTTGTGCATACTGAAAATCAATTTTGTAGTTTCATTGCACAGCTCTGCAATAAATTGTCATATTGGAAGTTTTTTATTGTTGGAGGCAAGATGAATATCCCAGTTGGGCAGGTAATGTATTATAATTTTTCTTTTCTAAAAGAGAACGGAAAATGCCCGAAATCAGTATTGTTACTGCTATGTTACTGCCATTGTATCTTGGTGGTGGGAGGATGGGCGGCATTCCTAGCTAATATTCAATGTAGGGGGAAATCCTTGACTTTTTCAAGCATTATTACTATGTCATTCTGATTTTTTGGTAATTTTTCAGAAGGACTAAGGCTATCATGTACTAAGGCTATCTGTAGCCTTTATGTTTCCGCATTTTCTTAATTTTTGTGTTCTGAGACACTTTGCAAATACCTTGTTTGAATCAAAAGAATCTACTTTTCAGAAAAGCTTATCAAGGGAGTGATAATTCAGACGTGCACTAGCAACTCAGGAAGATAGTGCGTTTTTTTTGTGGATTTGTATCTTCTGTAGTAGATGAAAGATACAAAATGTCCTGCAGAGGGGGAACGTAGATTACTGGTAGTGTTTCTATGTATGCTAAACTTAAAATTCAAAGTACCAAATTCAGTATTTAGTAGGTCTCTAACTAGATGACTGTGATTATGCATTACTGTTCCCTTTAATATCTTCAGGGAAAAATATAAACTATCTGTATGACTCAAATACTGAATGCTGCATTTCTCTGATAATGGTTGCCTTCCCCAATATTTTTGGGAAAAAACATACTTGTTGTGACATTTGTACATTAGGCATTGATTCTTCTACATCATTGTACAAATTTGTTTGTGAGCAAATTGCAAAAAATTACTTTAGAAGTGCATATCTAGTTGTGAGGTTTTTCTTCTTGTAGATGGATTTGACATATGCCTTAAGCAAAGGAGTGTGTACTTAACATATAGGAACTCCAAATTAAACTAATGACAGTTCATCTTTATCATTCTCCTATGACTGAGTGTTGATTTTAAACCTGTAGGTTTCTTCTTTTATCACACAATGTACAACAATCTGTCTTTAAATTGTAAACATAAAATTGTAACTCTCTTATGATTCAAACATAGTCTGGAAATGCAACAGTTAGTATTGCAAGCTCTGGTTTATGGTTAATTGAGTAGTCCTTTATTACCTAGTGCCAAGTAGGCATTTTATGAAGCTGTATTTAAATTAGTGCAGTTTAGTGCAGTTTCTACTGACAGTCGAACTGTGTAAATTAAGTTCATGCTCATTTTCTATGGCAGCTGTGGCAAGCACTTTGTTTCCAGTGTTTCTGTTATGAAAAATGTGCTTATTGCTGTTAATAAAATATTAAATGCATCAAACAGCAGTAGTCATTTATGTGTTCCTTAAAGTTCAGTTAATGTTTTGTTGTTGCATAGGTGGTAACAAACTTTCACACAGCCAGTGATCTAAACATTGTAAAGAGTAAATGATTTATGGATTTAATTTACTTTATAACTGTTCATTCCAGCGAACTTATTTTAAAGTAATTGGTTGTAAAAGTTTAATCTTAACAACTTGGGATGATCAATAATTAATTTCCAATATGGCCTAGCAGTATGTTTTATTAAAATATTGTGGTATACTTATAGAATTGCAATAAGTAGTCTTTGAGGTGAAACTTTAGTAACTTTGCCATTTGATAAAGATTACTTGCAAATGACTGTGAATAGTCTCTTAGTGTACCTATTGGAAGAGTAGTGTCTACCAGTGTTTGCTGTGACCCCGGTGTGGGTATTTGCAACTGGGATTGGAAACAAATTTGTACAGTAATCATTCACATTTTTCTAACGGCTCAGGTTCAAGTGTCTTATTTTAGATGTACAAGTCCTTTGATCTTTCACAAAAGGACCAAAGAAATCAGTGATGTTTTTTGAATACTGTCAGTAGTATATTGAAATAATCTGAAATTGCATTAATTATTAGTTTGAACTGCAGCTTTGCGATGTAAATGCATATTTGTATCCATATTATTTAAAAACGTGATTAACTTTCAACAGAAGGCAGTAGCAATAAGAGCTAAAAAAATGGATCAGAAGTCTTAAAATATGCCATTTAAGAGCACATAATTACATTAGGAAAATAAAAGGTACTGAGAAGAAAAAAAATTGTACTGGTTATGCACCTCATCTTCAGTAAATATATGGATCAAAATAAAATGTGACTTTGATTAAAAATGCAGTTGTTGGAAGATTGCAATTTCCTCACCCTCAGATGGTGGGAACCTGCAGTTACCTGTTGTCCTGGGACTTCCTTTGGTGCTATTTATGCAGAATTCTACTTTTGTAGCATATAGTGGAAAAGAAGATCATGGTTCCACCTAACTGTTGAATGCTCTAGATATTTTTTTTTTTAGTGAGATACTTCAGAAAAATAATTCTTTATCTATGGGAGAAGAAAAAGGAATTCGGTATATTTGTGTATATGTGATTTGCATTTGGAATTTTTGCTTTTCAGGAAACCTTTAATTGCAAGTAAATTAGTATTTAAAATGTTATCTTTCTCATGTTGTGCTACTTATCTTGCAATAGAAGTGCTGTTATAGCTTCTTTCTGATATTAATGTAATTTCTGTTTCTCTGATAGTTAGGTCATAATCAGACTGCAGTGTTAAGCAGTGGAAACCCTTTCCACTCCAGGACATTGTCTTCACATTTGATTTGATCTTTCTTAAAGATATCTTAAAGGAATGAGAAGACATCCATTCAGACTGAATTGTAGACATTTCTTCCTCCCTTTGCCCTCTGACCATTCACAGTTCTTGTACAAGTCAAGGAAAACGGGTAGCTGACAAACATTTTTAATGTAGTGAAGTGATAGTTGTACCATGCAACTTCTTAAAGTTTGTGTGCTGACATCTAAAGGAGGTTCAAAACAATAAATGAAACAGGTTATGTCTTGTCTTCTGTAAAACTTATGCACTTCCTGGATGCTTTTGGTGATGTTTCAAGGGTCATTATTTTGGAGTTTCCTTAAACTTGATGCTTATCTACAATTTCATCTTTATAAATGAAAGTGATGTTGCAGGTTTCATGTCTGTTTTAAGAAAAAACGATGTGGTCAGAAGGTAGAAACAGAAGATACGTTTTTGCTCCTTTGATGATTGTGAGATGAGTATGTACCCTAGTTTTTGAAGAAGAGGCTTATTTGGAGATAGTCCAGAATTTTCATCCCATGATGGTGTGCTTATGTACCATGTCTTCATTTGCTTTTTTATCTTTAGTCTTTTGGAAACGCTTAAAAATGACTTCCAAGTTCTCTTTATACAGACAGCGTTTCAAATGTGCCCGTTTTCTGTGTGTTTGATGGAGTCAATTGGTTTTTGTTCATGTGTAGTGTTTAGAATTTCTTACAGGGTGGGAATAGTATGGAGGGGCCTGGATATTAAAATATGGTATTTTATGGAATGACTACATAAGAGTTTTAAGTAGCGTTGAGTCCTGTCCTTCTCTAGTAAGGGAAAAGATGCTGCAGCAGGGAAAGTGCAGAATTGCACTGTTAAATGAAAGAAATGGAATGTAATTAAATTTGCAGGCAATCCTGGTTTATAGCAACACTTGTAAGGATCTTGTTGCATTTTTCTTCTTGGTTTGAAATTCCTACCTGCAAAATCAAGCCTCCAGAGTTCTTTTTATGGAGTAGATTTAAATTCTCTGACTCTGGATTTAACAGACCAATTTCTCCTGTAAAATAGGGACCCCTATTGGAAAAGCTAGGAATATCAACGAAATGGTGTACCTTACTGCTCAAGAGTCCAATCATTTGTGGAATCTAATTATTCAGTGTCCTTAAATATGAAGCTGCCTAGGACAAGACTTTAAACTTGAACTGAGCTGGATTTGTGACAGCTCTGCCTTTTCTAAATGTTGTATCTTAAAGTTGTGTTTTTTAAAATGAAGAAGTAATTCTAAATCTCTCCCAGAGCAAAAGCAGAACCTCAAGCATACGCAAATAGCTGCTAAAATTCATGCAACAGCCTTCTGCTTCCTGCTGTATCTCCACAGATTGCACTGCTCTATTAAGAACAAATTGACTAGAACACTGGTGCTTTTCCCGCAGTTTGAAAGGAAGAAATATGCCGGCATGTTGCAGGGATGTCGTAACTCGTGTGACTGTCCATGCAGTACTTCAGACTTGCTTCATTGATTCATACTGCAGATGGGCTAGTTACCAGAAACCTGAGTGAAGATTGCTGTGGTGCTTTGCTGGGGGAAAATGGCACTTTAAAACCATACAAATCTTGCATATCTAGTAAAGCTGTTTTTGTAGGTGCAATTGAACTAGGATTGTTTCATTTTTGTATCGAAATTGATTTGCTTTAACCTCCAAGTTCATCCACTTGAAATGATAAATAACAAGGATTTGTATTGGATGATAAACTTCTTGAACCTGGTTCTTTGTGGATACCTTTTCAGAGGTCTGGTAATATACTTAATATTGACCAGTAATTAAAATTATTGTTTTGCTTTTGTACCTGGGGATTACAGTCCTTGTGAAAAAAGTAAACAAACTTGTCCATTCATTACAATAAGAAACCAAGATAAAATAAGTTCATATTTCCTCATGAAAGACTGGAATTTGAGTGACACATGAGCAAAAGAGCATGAGTGGTGAAACTTAAAGAAAAATTGAGAAATTCTCCCCTGATGTATTTTGTAGGCCCTGCAGTGGCTGCCGTTTCACTTCCAAGGCTGCGATCTTCGCAGACCAATTAAATAAATGATCTTGTTACCCATCGCATCTGAGAAAAAATTACAAAAGTATCAGAGTCATCTTTTCAGCAGCTTTTGCTGGGACACTAGTCATCACTGAAGGGAATTTGCGTAGAGGTATTTAGAAGCTATACTGTTGTCAGTCTTCCAAAGCTGATGTTATGCTGTGATGTTATATTGTTAAACAATAATGAAGGTCCAGAATCTTGAATTTTTTTTACACTTTTTAATGAGCTTGCTGAAATGGTTGTCTTGTAGCTAATTAAAATCTGATATTTCAATGTGTAACCATGTATAGCACCGAAAGGAAGCACTTGGTACTTGTAGTTAGAATTGGCCAATCCATCACTGGAAGTATCCATCTGGGAAAACACAACTGGAAGGGCATTTCCGGCTCATGGAGTTTGAGCTTGGTTTCTGCAGAGCATTTACTCACTGTGTGTTGTCATACAGTGTTTTTACAGTAGTTGGGTTTCTTTCCTCACATCTGCTTTCTGAGTGCTTGCACCCTATTATTTAGTGTGCTGTGCAATTTCAGATGTCAATTAAGTTCTTATTGCCTGTATTGTTACCATAATAAAATAATATAGTCTGTCCTTGTTCCACTAATAATGCATGTGTCTGCTCAAATTTAAATTTACTCTTTTACTGTAATTTACTCACATTTTTACTATAGTTAAGTATGTTTCAGAGACTGAAATAAGTAAAAAGCCATCAAAACTAATGAGTCTTGTAGGTTTTTTAATTACGACTTTCTTAGTATTTATATGCTTGAAAGCCTTATTTACTGTCTGGAGTTCAAATGGTCTGCAGCAGCAGGGTCTCTGGTCAATATTAATTCATAGAGCTTACTGGGAGAAGGAACTGCTCTGGAGTTGTAAAACCTTGTTTAACTTCCTACTTTGACTTTGATTTTTAATTTGTGCCTTGTAGTTTTCATTTTGAGATAAGGAATAAAAGAAAAAATGAGTGTTTAGGGACGGAATGACATCTTCACAGGAAAACCTTTTAAGTCTGTGTAGGCTTCTAGAGGTCATTCCCATCTGATCATTCCCTCTCCACAGATTTCTGAGAAATGCTTCTCAGAAAAATGTATTTAAACATATTTATCTGGTTTTGAGGTAAACTCCATCTTCAGATTTGCCTTCTCCAGTTTGGAATTCCAAAGTGAGAGGTTAAGAGGACCTTTATTTTACACAATTTGAAAGTTTCAGTAATGTAGTTTACTTTAACAGCCAATGAGATCCTTGTCATAACTGGAGTAAACTATTTCTAGCATTTTTCAGTTTGCTCAGTAGTCTGTTTTTCATTGCGGTTCTTAAGCACCAAGGTCAATGTTTATGCTGTCTTAGTTGTGATGGTGCACTGAGGTGCAATAAACTGCAGATTATGGCTGATGCCATTAGTAAATGAGATTTCATGAACTTTGCTCTGTGGCTTCTCACCACCTCTACAGCTGTCTGATCCGCTCTTGCCAGGTGTTTCTGCCCACACAACAGATTTGGCAGAGGAGATGTGTGCATGTGCCTCACTTCAGAGAATGCAGTCTGACATGTTAACTTATATTGCAGATGAGCAGGGCTTTTAAGCTGAAGATTAAATAGCAGATAGTAGTGAAGCAACTAAGATGTGCTACACATTCCCTTCTAAGGCTACTGTGAGAATACTCCCTCTTGGGAGAGGGGCAAAGCAGACAGCTTCAGGCGTGAACATTATAAACATTGCATTAAGATGCCAAAGTTTGGCAAAATTCTGGGGTTTTTTTTTGCAAGTATAACTGAATGGACTGGAGGTGAGTGTGTGTGGTGCAATTATCTGCAATTTACTTGTGCAAGTTGCAATCCTGGATAGCTTGCAAAATGGACATCTCGAAACAGTTGCACTTGCAACTGCTATAAAAAAACAGGAGTCCTTCTTTCAGGTCTGCCTTTCTTTACCTTGAGCTTCAGTTTGTGGGATCTTGGGAAAAAAAATTACATCTGAGGACTGTAGTAGTTTGTTGTTGTTAGGCTGCCATTCACATTTTTGCTATTTAAGGGAAATTAAAAATCCTCATCTTATTTTTTATAAAAAAATCCGGTAGTCAGTGTTATGTGCATCTCGGTAGTTTCCTTGAAATCAGAGCAGGAAACATTCTGTTGCTTTGAGTTTTGGAATTCTTTTAGCATAGAGATTTTCTTAAATCTGAGGATAAATTACATTGCAACTACCTTTCAGCACAGGATCATTTGATTAATGCTCTGAATTCAGAGAACTGAAATTTGGAAGTAAGTCAGCCTCACAGTTCAGACCAAGTTATTGTACTGTTAATTCCATACCTTTTCACTAGATTGATGCATGTTTCCGAGGCCTAAACGTTTTTAGGTTCACATTCACTTGATTTCACCATTTTTTGTAGAAAGTTGCATGGTCTGCAGTTGACAGGTACCTTTAACCAGCCAGTGCATTCCCACATTGTTCTAATTTGCATGGTACTTAATTTCCATGTCCTGCTCAAACTCCCCCTGAAGCTGGGTAACCTCACCCTGGTGAGTTCTGAAGTTAAGCTGGCTTTTGGCAGGGAACTTGAATCAACCGGAGAAGCTTTTTATCTGAGAGCATTGCAAGAAATGTGGCGAAGGCTTTACTCACCTGAATTTAAGAAATAAGAGATGTTGGGTGAAAGGAAAATGTGGTGGAATCCAACCAGTTACTCAAGAAATTTCTTTTGCTTTGATGGTGGAAATTCATTGTTTTATGCTGGTTTGTCTGTAGTCACTGTTTATACACAATCAAACAATCAAAAACCACCTGAAAAACCAGAAGAGGAAGATTTTTTTTTTTTGACAGGAGAAGGCAGTGATAGTGAGTGTGATCTGATTTAGAGCTGGGGAGCGGTTAGTTTGCTTTTGAGTGTAATATCACTACCTGCATTTTGCTGCACAGAGTGCCAAATATCTCTGATACCAATATCTGAAGAATATACTGTTCGATGGCATTGAAAAATATCAAGTTTGTATATCTGCTTTAAGTACTGGAATATAAATGCAGTAATAAGTAGCTTTGAGACTGCAGGAAAGGTGTACTGGTGTTGTTTGTAAGCCTTTTTTCTCTGGGGAATGCAAAATGGCCTTGAAATTCATTTATAACACCACCTTTAGGTCATCCAATGGAAGCATAGTCAGGATATCATTCCTTTTCTATTTTGAATTTTTATGAGTTTAAATGCATTTTGAATTCAGGGGCTCCAGAAAGCACAAGATCTGTCAGTTTACTGTGCAGTGGTTTGCAATGCAGAGAGGGACTTTCTGGACAGCTTAATGTGGTGCTTACATAATTAATACTTGCAAATAGGCAGGATAAGATGATTTTATTTGTATATAGGTAGTATTTTAAATTGTTAGAATATTGATATTTCATTATTTAACATTGCAGTTTCATAGGCTACTACCTAATACTGTAGTAATGTTTCTCAGCACTTTGTCCAGTTCTTGCAGGTGAAGTCTGCAAATAGTAGACGTATAATGCGAGATGTGCATGAACAGACTATTTTTGAATGTCTGATGTGCATAATGAGGCATGAGGCCAGGGATCATCTGTTTTCAGCCTGGACATGCGCTGTTAACATATCAGTTTGTATTAATGACTGATACTGTCAGTCTCTTATTTTAAAAACAGTACTTTATTATGCAAATATTTTCTATGTCTCTTTGAACTAGGAAAAAATAATTTCTAGTAGAATAGTGTAAGCATCGCTCTTGCTTTAAATATACTGAAGTTCTGCCCTGAAGACTGTACAGTCTTAGATATAGACCTGCTGGGACCGTGAGCTGCTTATTGTGACCATGAACTCTGTGCGAGATTTACTTTTCTGGTGTGCATCTTAAAGCAAGTCAGAGGTCCATATTGGAGAGGACTAGATCATCAGCTGTACTGTAATAACCAGAATAAATGTTATGTATCCTGTTTTTTTCATTATAGTGTCTGTTTGGCAGAATTTATTTGGGTTCTTAAGCTAATTTGCAGGTTTCCTAAGTAGTTTCTAGCATAATAAAGTTTCAGCATGATATGTGTATTTTTAAATAATTGTTCAAATGCATCTTGGTTTATTTTGGTTTTCTCTGCTATGTCTGTGTTCCTTTTATAACATGCTGTGTAAGGCAATAATAATAAAAATAACTGGAAATGAGTTTTTTGTCTTCTAAATGGGGTAGGGAATCTGCCTCTCTTCCTTGAAGGTATTTTAAAATATTTATATGACCTGCTCAGTTGTATGTATTAGGAAAGGAAATGCTATTGGAAGATAAATTTCTCAGTTTGTTAGAGTCAAACTTCAGTGTCTTTTTACAGTCTAGAAAATACACAATGAAGGCAACAAGATATAGTTGATTGATCTGTCTTTATTTTTTTTTCCTGGAGGTAATCATAATACTGAAGTGTGTGTGTGTTTAACGAAGTGGAGGACATAGAGGGTGACGATAAAGCACTGATAAAGTTTATCCTTGTATTACACAAGTGACATTGCACACTTTGTTCCTTTACACCGAGTAAAACATCTTGCAATGCCATTGGGGGACTTTGTAGTGAATGTGGTCTTGACTGCAACTCTCAGGCTTACATTCAAGTGGATTTTTTTTTTCTG
This sequence comes from Dromococcyx pavoninus, assembly GCA_033558185.1. NCBI lineage: Eukaryota > Metazoa > Chordata > Aves > Cuculiformes > Neomorphidae > Dromococcyx > Dromococcyx pavoninus. Next base: position 944,754 of record JAUMJL010000077.1, on the reverse strand, counting down.
CTATTCCTGCCACGCTGTTTTTACATGTTATTGTTAAAAGTAATTTAAAAATTCATTTCTAAAAAAATATGGATGGCTTCTTTTGGAAAAAGTTCTTGTCATTTGAGCAGTGTGTTTGTATGGAAGAGGATGACTTGTTTACCTTTTGATCTTAAGCATATTGAAACATTTTACTATAGTGAGCTTGAAATGAGATACACGGGAATATGATCTTTGCTTTTAAGGGGTATAATGGATGGAGAATAGAATATTCCAATATTCATGCAGAGCATTTTTTGATGGGTTAAACAGAGTATTTGGAGACCTCTTTCTTGCCTTGTTTATGTGTCTCTCTGTCTCCTTATTCAGTTCACTTTGTGCGAGTGTATTTTATTAGAAATTGTTTAAAAGTAATATTATAAAACTTCTTTTCGATAGTTGGTTTTTGGAACATATTTGCCTTTCAGTTTGTATACTTCTGTGTTTGTTTTTAATAAGTTGACTTGAACTAGATAATTCATGTTCCTGAAATACAGTAAAGCTTTTTCTTTGAAAGCTTTTAGCCTGATTTATAGAAATTGCAAGCAATGTTACCGTTCTAATGAGAGGAAAGCAGATGGAGTTGAACTGTGTGTATTAACATGATTTTCCTTTGTTTTTGTTCTTGTTTTTTTTCAGGAGAGAAATAGAAACAAACAATAACTATACGGAGATGTCCTGCTAGAATTACGACACTAATGATGTAGACTCTGGAAATGCCTAATATGTCTAAGAAGACGTTATTAAAGCTTTTTTCTGCTTAAGGTGACATCTTTGAACACTTTAACACAAAAATGACTCTTCTTGTAATGGTTCTCATCAGTGCATCTGCCCTTATACTCTCTCACCAAACACACTTGAGAACTGTACCTTCGTCAAGCACTTTCTGTCCTGAAGCTTTTACCAGTATCTGCTGTCTTTTGTATTTATGCATCCTAGCTAAGGCACAGGAGACCGAACGAATGCAAGGATTCATTAACTCTTTGAATTTGTTAAATACTAACATTTAACCATTAGAAGTGGTTCAATGATGTGAGATTCACATTGCTTCAACTTAATTTTTTCTTTATTGTAGTTTTTTTAATTGTCAGTTTTTAGCTATTCAACAGATTAAAAGCAAATCATGCCATATTTAGTCCTGGAGTAAAACTCAAGTCTAAATGTTCATGTGAAAATTATTGTAGTAATCTTTTAATATGGCAACGCAACTTTAAGCTGCAGTTTAGCCAAATGAAACGTAACATAAAATTATATTAGAATGACATTTCCCTTGTTTCAAACTGTTTGGTGTAAGAGAATATTAATATGCAGCTTGGTGGACACCACCAGTTAATGCACATTTCTTTATTTTTCTTCTGTAACATGTATACTGAAAAAAGTGCATTTGTCTGAGGATCTGTTTGTTTGCTACCACTCAATGAATCTCAGTTTTGAGTAAATGTACCTCAGTCTAAATCAGACTTTTTATGACCTTTATAACTACATTTAAAATAATCTTTAATTCCTATTTCTGGGTGTTTGCAAGCCTGACAGATTGCTATCATGAAAGTGAAAATTTACTCCTCTAGGTGATTCACTAGCTGAATAAACATAAATCTTGTTTAGCAAGCATAAACTGTTTCTCAAATTTTTTTTTGTTTCATTGTCCCAATATCCAGCTGTTTTTCCCTGTATTCGAAAACATTTTGAGAAAAATACTTGAACCACGGAGATGATATTCATAGCCATGTTAACTTGATTTTTGCTAGAAACGCTCAACAAGAACTTTAGAATACATGTTAAACTGGGTAATTCTGTACTAGTTTTTAACTCCTGAAAATTATGTCTTTTGTTTCGGTTTATATAAAAACACATTCTATCTGCTGGAAGAGAATATTAAAAAATGTTAAGCGGGTGTATTGACTGTACAAAATACTGAACAGCCTGTACCAAACTCCAGGGATAACTTTCTCTTTTTAGAATGGCAATGTAGAAGTCAGATATGTTATAGCTTAAAATAGCAGTAACACATATTAATTGAACATGTTTCATGTGTTTGTATTGTTTCGAGTCCTACATTTACAGATTCTGGCAGTCAAAAGTTCTGGTGCTTAAGTGGCAAAGGTTTATTTTGAATACAGACTTCTACTGTATTTTAATTTCTCACTTCTTTAAGCCCCTTGCACCCTTCTAACCTTGCAAACACAAAGTTCAGCACACACTTATTTCTTGCTCATTATTTAAAATATTGTTTGAGACCGTGGAATAGTAGATATGAATCTTAATTTTTACTGCCAGTTTTCTCAAAGCTCAGATTGGAAGCCACTCCCGTATTTTGAGAAAGAAGCAATCTCACTTAAATGCAGATGGATAATGAATAGCAAGTTGGGGTATAAGAGGAATAAGCAAAGCGTGTATTGTAAGAGACTAGCCCAAACCTAATTTGGCTTCATACTGAAAATTGCTGCTTACATGCTTTCTCTTTCTTGCTAACAGGTTTTACAGCTATTTGTTTCCCTTTGTTGGCTAATTTATGGATTACTGCCTATTATTCCAACTGTCATTGATCAGTTGAATTGGCAAAGGTCAATGTTGTGAGTCCAAAGATTGTAGTTTTTCTGATGATCCTTCAAGAAATCAGCGTGTTTCTGCTACTTTCTTACAAAAATACCTTACGAAAATTCACAGAGGTTTCCAGTTAAAAGAAAGCTACCGTTAGAGTCAGGCATTCAGGAATTGATTGCATGTGCAGCCTTAGTTTGCTTCCACTGCAGCACTCATATTTTTGCAGGCTTTGTTAGTATTTCCTGCTTTATGCCTTGCCTTTTCTATTCTAATAGCATGAGCATTGCTCTTGAATTGAGTCAGATTTAGTATAAAATGGGTTCATCACTCTGTTGCAGACTTTGAAAGCTTAGAAAATGAGACAGGATTGTGAGAGAAGGAGGTGATAGCATTTAGAGAGCTGTGACAGTTCTTACACTGTTCCAGAGTTGTTAGCAAATCTACAAATAGAAGAATTTCATTGCTGATGGTGTTAGCCATGTTGCGACTGATTTGCCGACTGTTGGGAGTTTAGTATGTGCAGATGAAATCAAAAGGAATTTTATGTGCATTTAAAGTACTGTAAAAATAGTATATAACACTGTAAAATCAGCTATGGAGTGCTGTACTAGTTAATGGACGTGTGAAACATCTAGCCTTCAGCTTCCTTATGCACGAGTTCTTTTCCTTTAGAAAGAAAAGGAATGGTGCTTAATATCTCAAATAAATCTAGAAATACATTTTTTTTGTCTGATTTTTCAATACAATGTAGCTGTTACAATGGCTGCTTACTAATTTGGTAATGGAGGAGTCAGTAGAACCCCTTTTCTGTTCCTGATGCTTCCTCTCATGTCAGCGTTTGTTTTCCTGTGATCCATACTGAGCCAGTACAGTATGTTTTCTACTGGTTTAACAGTCTGGGCAGTTCTCTGTGAGGTTAGATGTTTAGAAGGGAGATGGTGGGAGGGGAAGGAAGGAGATTTGCAATTTCAGAAGCAGGTATGCACTATTGGTGAGGCTTAGCTGCACTGTAACTACAGATCAGAGATGCAGCAGAACATTTAAAACTGGGAAAGGCTTCCCAAGCAAAAAAGAAATTAAAATTTAAGTTTTCAGTGTAAGATTTTAGTAATGTACAGTGAGATATGATGGTGTCGCACACATTTATTGATACCAGGGGGAGGGAAGAAATGCCAAGTATTTTCCATTTTGACTACCTATTCCACTTTATATGAATTCTCATGTCTCTTCAGAAAAGTTATTGCCGAAAGGCTTGTCCTATCAACACAAGTAGGACAAATTAAAGTTGTATGAACTTTACTAACCTTGAGTGTCTCTTGACTTTGTGGCATAAGTATCTTTATCATAGGCTTTTTGGTATTTGATTTTGACAAGAAATAATTTCTGTCAGTTGAATGCTCAAGTTACTGACTTAAATAAACATGGGCATTACTTTATTTTGAGGGCCTTGCGTTGGGGAAAATCTCAATATTCACAACTAGACAAATCTCACTGCTTTATGTCTTTTGCTGTTCTAGACTTATTTTATCAATTACTTGGTTCTGTACATCCTCTTGCTCTCTTTTCTTCTTTTTGGGTACTGTGTCAGTTTCGTAATCCAGTGTCTGCAAAATGTAGATGAAAAAGCCCCTTGCCAAAATAATTCTTGTCCCAAATGAATCTGTGTAACAAACAAAAGATAATGTTGAGCCCTTGGTCAGGTGCAGGTGATGTAATATTTAGGAGGAAGTATCTTAATTGTTTTTCACTGTTCAGTCAGAGTTCTATTTTGATGTTGATTTCTGTGTCATAGGATAATTTACACACTAAAAGTTTTAAATACATTTTTTGATGTACCATGCATCTTTCCCAGTTGAAACCGAGTTCAAGCAACAGTACTTTGAATTCTGTAAGTAGCAGCTACCTTAATTTTTCCAACGGTATTTACATACTTGAGCTGACTTTAGTGCAATGAAAGTCCAGAATGGACAGTCTTTGAATTTTCTGCAGCACTTATTTTTTTTTAAAAGAATAGTTCTGGACATTCAAATACCAGTAATGCTTTAGGAATAGATTTTATGTTCCTTTCAAAGCCATTTAACTCATTTTTTCCTATTATTTTATTAAGGAAATACACACACAGATTTCCAGTGTCTTGTTTATCCTTTTGCCAGGTCAAGATCTGTATTATTTATTGATAAATTATGAGAGATTGAGAGCTGTTCTTTTCCATTCAGTTGCAGCAAAAATGTTTAAATTTTGTTGTGCAATAGAATATGGTAACTTAGATGAGAATTCTTTGGCATGAGAATTGACCATTTGATCTTATTTAATCTGTTTGAAAGTTTCTGTGAAAGTAACCTGTTTACATCTTTATTTATTTTCAGCTTGACACACCCACCATAGTTTAGCATGGGAGAGGAAAGAATTGATGGAATTTTGAGTAGTGAGTTTGGGCTCATAAAGTTACAGTGTTAGCATACAGCTGGCATGTTTTCCTCAAAACATCTGTTCTATACTGTCTATTCTACTTTATATATTTTAATAAAGTGCATTGCAACATGATGAATATGGACCTTTCAGTTCACCAAGTTAAATTTGTATCCAGCCCGGGTTTTTGATAGTATTTCTCTTCCTCTAATAATCCTGAAGTACCTATTAATGATACTTTCAGTGCCTAGGGATCTCTAAGCCAAAAAATAATAATAAAACTTGCTGTTTGTGAATATAAAGGGATACATGATGTTTGTGTTACCTGTTCTTTTCTGACCTGGTCCTTCCCCACAAGTGGAGACCTGAAGTCAAACACCAGCTGGACATCTCCAATCAATTTGTCTACGTATTTCACAAAAAACTCTTTTACCACACTGCCAGCGGAATGCAAATAGGTGGGTCTTCAAGCATCTTCTTCCAGGAGTCTCTTCTTAGTCAGACATTCAAGAAGCAGTGAATTTCTTACTCCCATCTAAGTAAGCATTCCTTCCCTCTTCCCCTACTCCTTCTGGGAAGACTCCGGTGTTGTGTCTTTATCTTTGCTGCTTCCTTTGGATGCCTGTGAGGAAGGCTGCTGTTGGATGCTGTTTTCACAATCCACAAAAAAGTCCTGATTCACTTATTTCCTTCTCCATATAGAGGAAATCTCCTGACTTTAGTTTGTCTCAGTTTGTTCCAGCCTGTTACAAAAAGTTGGCAGTGTAAATAGAGAAATATTGCTTTAATAACTGGATTTATTCAATCTCCCACATGATGTATGCCAATCTTTTTAACCTAACTGTGGCATTCTTTTTCAGGAGGTGGAAAGGGACATATCTTCATTAAAATTTTTAAGGGCATACGGTTTCTTAAATACAAGGGTCCAAAGTAAGTGTTCTGAATTTTAGTGGTGGCGATAACCGATGTGCTAACAGTGAGAGTTCATAAACTGCATATCTTGTGTGCATTTGCATCTTAATACTGAATTAACTTCCTTTGCCTGTAAAACTAGTTTGTAACACTTGAGAAACTTTACTTTTCTTTAAAGTTGTTTTGAATTTCATCCTCTCAGAGATACTATAACATATCATCTGCCTGCACAAGTTTATGTGCATCTTGAGAATGAAGTGGATGTTTGTGTAAAATGAAACAAGATACTCTAGATTGATGACTGTATTTTACGTTAAGCTTGTGGGCTTTCAGATGAACAAGCTGTCTTGATTTGTGCCCTCATGTGAAGCATTACACTTTAATCTTGAACTCTGAATTTGTGCATCCTTTCTTTCCTGTTATGCAAACGTCTGAAAGAACTTCAGATGTTAAAAAAAGAAATCCTTGCTTTATGCTTAGTCCAGGAATAAATATTTCCAAACTAAGCACTTGAGCAAGCTAAGTGGAGGTTTAGCTTTAGTTTGAGCTAAGCTATTACATTTCAGCAAAAGGGTAAGAAGAAAGGTTGTGGATCTTTATCTACTAAAATTGTTTATCTACTGTTAAAAAAATAAATAAAAAAGCTGACATTTTATTTTGCAAGCATTAATATATGCAGCTGCTGTTCAGTATTACCCAAGAATCTGTCAAGTATTTGCATCAGTTCAGATTAGCAGCTATGTAAAATAGTAGATGAAAGGACTGGGATCTTTTTCCAGGAATACAGAATTGTTAAATTGGTTAAAATTCAGGTGTTTGTGCTGCATGACTGGAATACATTGGATGTTAAATCTATTCCTCTTCTGCTAGTTCTCCGGAAAACATTGCTACTGAATTCTTCCAGTATTTTTTTTTTTACTTAAATTGGCTGCCAGTTTGTTTTCAACTGCTTAACTGGTTTGCAGCTTAGTTCTCGTGAGATGCTTCACTAGGTCTTGTGAGTGTGGTGCTTCCTCAGAAAATATGTAAAACTGTATTTAGTTTCTTCAAGTTAATGTAACTCAATTGCTATTAACTTGAGCTGTATTCCATTCAACTTCATATTTTATGATAATGTTTGGTCTTTCGGTTGTGTTGATCTTTAATTTCAAGAATACCACATGCAGAAAAATACGGAGAAGATTTTAGTTCTTGAAATTTATGCTATTTCAAATGTTAATAAATAACTGTCATATCTGCTCCTTGAGTTGCTAGTGAGTATTGACCATTTTTTTAAAAACTGAAAGACAGAGGTGAAGACAGGAATACTTTTCCTTGGAAGCAGATAAAGTGCTGGAAAACCAAAGAAAGATAACAGCTATGTGATACAAAGGATGTTAGAAAGCCAAGAGAGTGTTGTGAGGTTGGCTCTTCGCTCACACTTCAGTGTAGCTGTCAGACACTGGAAGAAACTTTTGAGCAAACAATTAAATATGTTCACATAGTCCAATTGAACTCCTAATTTGGTCTGCTTAATTTTTTTTGTTTTCATTTACCTCATATGTATCTCTCCCACTTTTCTCTTAACAGTATGATTTTCTCTTGGCCTTATATCAGCTTACAGTTTTAGAGTTCACTTGTGCTCCAGTATGAAGTTCTGTATTTCACATTTTCTTTAAATAAGCGATCTATTTACCAAGGCCCTGAAGGTTGGTTGTATTCAGTGCATAAGCCTGTCCCAGGTTCTTATTGCTGGTTACTAGGCTTCCCCTGCTGATTTCACGGTCAGAGTTTCTTCTAGTCTTGCTTATTTAAAGTTGTTTGTCTGAAGAAGTTATTCATTTGCTGGTTTATTCCTGTTGATGATTCTTTGTCTTTGGAGCGGGTTATACTGATAAGTTGCATCATGTTTTATCCTCATACTGATTAAGTGACAAGACAATGAAATAAAATCAAGTTCTGCGTCAGGTTAGAAAAAATACTGAACGTTTCCCACACAAGCTATGTTTTGAACACATTCATTGCTTAACTCTCTTGCAAGTTCTAATTAGGTTTCTCTGTGTCAAATCTGTCTGGTGCTCGAGACTTTTGGTAGCCTGAAAAAGCCTGTTTTAACACAGCTTTTCTGCAGTATTGCACCATAATGGAGTTTCTCATTTAGTGTCTTTAGATGTAAGGTAAGATTTTTGTCTGTGCAGTAACTTGAATCTCATTCAGTGAGCCTTCCTTCCTTTTCTGCAACAGAAAATTCACTTGAAAGGGCACTTTGACTTTCTTCCTTCTTTTTCTTTTGATGTTTTCCTCCCATTCCTTGCAATTCAATTAATCATACCGATGGCATGTAAAAGAACAATGAGCTGTTGGTTTATTCAGTTGGAACAAGTGGGAGCGATAATGGGAAATCTTTCAAGAAAATGAGAAACAGATGGAATTGTGTGATATTTCCACCTGAAGGGAGAAAGCAAGCCAACAAAGCCTAAGACAAAAGCAAATTGAGGAAGCATTGTCCAGATGTACTCTGTTTCGCTATGTGTTTGTATGTTGGTTCAGCATGGAGCTAAGTTTTTGGGTGTGAGTTTGCTGGGTTTTTTTAATAATTGAAGGAGTTTGCTGATCTTAAACCTACAGCTCTAATGATTACAAAGAATAAAAAGCTAGTTTTCAGTTGGGAAAATTAAAAGTTTTAAATTATTTTTTTTTAAGTGGGCAGGTACTTTTCAGTCCTTCCTTCCTCCTCTATCATCAATTCCCCAGAAAAATCTACAGGCAGTGCAGGGAAAAGTTTGTGTAATGCAGATGTTTGAACAAATTAGTCTTAAATTTTGGGAGCTTAGAGATAATCTACCAGCCCATGAAGGAGTGTGTGAGGGGAAGGGGTGGTCTGAGGCGCTGCTGCCTGAGTGACCCTGGAAAATAGTTGAGCATACTTTTCCAGATGAATATGTGAGAAGAAACTTGAAACAGAGCTTATGCCTGTATCAGATTGCAAATCAAATGAGTTGCTTTTGGTTTTGTAATTGTGCTCCTCAGAAGTAAGGTACCACTGAGGCAGAGACTTAGCAGAGACCTGAAATGAGACCATCTCTGCTGCAGAGTGTTTGTCTTTAAAATGACGCATGGGCAACAGGGGAGAGAAATGCCCTATGGGTACAGATAAGGAATTAATGATTTAATAAAGTAGTGTCATAATAGTGTGATGAGGTGTACAGAACAGAATAGCTACATGCTGTGTTGGGCTTTAAAGTAATTCAGTGTAGTAAGTTTTATTTAATCTAGCAAATTTTTCTTAAATGCTGGTATCAAAATATTGCTGGAGAAAGAGAAATTCTCAGTCATTTGGCAGTCAAAAGGTAATCTTGAATGTGTTATTTAAAATGTTTATTTCTGTAAACATCAGTGTCTTCAAATTTATCCTGTTAGCATTTTTAGAGAAAAAAGGTAATGCAGCAGTTCTTACATTTATACCTAGTCAGCTACTAGCAAGCATCAGCCCATCTATATGTAATTTATAATGTAACAATCCTTTTACAATAAATCATATTTTTTACATAAGAGTTGAAGGACATGCAAAAGACAAGACACTTGCACTAGACTCTTCACAAATTGTTGTCCCTGGACTTGAAAGATTGCAATTAAGACAGACTGAGGAAACAGGCAGTTGAGGGAAGAATGTGCTCATAGCAAATATGTTACCCTTTTTTTGTTTGGTTTTTTTTTTTGTGGAGTGGGAGAAGTGTATCTCCCAATGAACAAGACTGGCAAATTGGTAACAACAGACGAGGAGAAGGCTGAAGTACTCTACAGCTTTTTTTTGTCTCAGTATTCACAGGCAATCTCTTCCGACACCTCTCGAGTAGATCGATGACAGGATAGCGACCAGGGGAGCAAAGTCCCCCTCGCTGTTAGAGATGGTCAGGTTCGTGAATATCTGAGGAATCTAGACATACCTAAGTCCATTGGACCTGACAAGATGTATCCCAGAGTGCTGAGGGAACTGGCTGATACAGTTTCCAAGCCACTCTCCGCGATATTTGAAAAGTCATGGCAGTCAGATGAAGTCCCTGGCAACTGGAAAAAGGGAAACATTTCATCGGTTTTCAAAAATGGTAGAAAGGAGGACCCTGGGAACTACTGGCCTATCAGCCTTGTCTCTGTGCCTGGGAAAATCATGGAACACATACTACTAGAAGCCATGCTAAGGCGCACGAAGGACAGGGAAGTGATTTGAGACAGCCAGCATGGCTTCATCAAGGGCAAGCCCTACCTCCCCAACCTAGTGGCCTATGATGGAGTTGACTACAGCAGTGGACAAGGGAAGAGCTAATGGATGTCATCTGTCTGGACTTCTGTAAGGTCTTTGACATGGTCTCCCACAACATCCTTCTCTCTAAATTGGAGAGGTATGGATTTGATGGGTGAAATGTGCAGTGGTTCAGTAACTGATTGGATAGTTGCATCCAGGGGGTAGTGGTCAACATCTCAATGTCTAGATGGAGATGAGTGACAAGTGACCCACAGTATGGACAGTGGGTCCTTATTGGAACTGGTACTGTTTAATATCTTTATCAACGACACAGCAGGATTGAGTGCACCCTCAGCAAGTTTGTAGATAACACCAAGATGAGTGGTGCGGTTGAAAGGTCTGAGGGGGTGGGATGCCCTCCAGAGGGACCTGGATAAGCTTGAGAAGTGGTCCCATGTGAACCTCCTTAAAGGCCAAGTGCAATGTCATGCACCTGGGTCAAGACAGTTGACAGTGTCAATACAGGCCAGAGGGATGAAGGGATTAAGAGTAGCCTAGCTGAGGAGGGCTTAAAAGTACTGGTGTATGAAAAGCTGGACGTGAGCCAGCAATGTGTGGTTACAGCTCAGAAAGCCAACTTTATCCTTGGTTGTATCAAAAGAAGTATGGCCAGCAGGTTGAGGGAAGTGATTCTGTCCCTCCACTTTGCTCTGGAAAGACCTTGGCTGGTGTACTGTGACCAGCCCTCAACCCAAGAAAGCCCTTGGCGCAAGAAAGATGTGGACTTGTTGTTGCAGGTCCAGAGGAGGGCCACAAAAATGACCAGAAGGATGGAACATCTTTCCTGTGAGGAAAGGCTGAGAGAGTTGTGTTTGTTCAGTCTGGAGAAGAGAAGGCTCCAGGGAGACCATGCAGCCTTTCAGTGCTTAAAGGAGACTTACAAGAAAGATGGGGACTTTATCAGGCCTGTTGCAATAGGACAAGGGCTAATTGGTTTAAACTAAAAGAGACTAGATTCAGGCTAGGTATAATGAAGACATTTTTTATGATGAGGGTGGTGAAACACAGGAACAGGTTGCCCAGAGAGGTGATAGGTGCCCTATCCCTGGAAACACTCAAGATCAGGTTGGATAGGGCTCTGAGAAACCTGGTCTTGTTGAAGATGTTCCTGCTCATTGCAGGGCTTTGAACTAGATGGCCTTTAAATGTCCCTTCTGACCTAAATCATTCTATGATTTATGAAAAGGGTTAAGTAGAGATCAGTAGCAGTGGGATCTATGAAAAGACTGCTGAAAGTAGAAAATTATGGACTGAGAGGGTTTAGTTGGGGACGTACAGAATGAACCATGGACAGACAGGGTCTAGAAACAGGTGCAAAGGGATCGTGAAATAATTTTTTTGGTCATCACTGGGGATTTTTCAGATTTTTAAGATTGATGCAGCTGAGAGAAAAGTACTGTAGCACAGGGGTATCATCACACAGGCAGCAGGAAGGAGCTTGGAAATATGAGTTCCTGTCCCAGAATGACTGTAGTTCTCTGTTGGTTGTAACTTCTTGCACAAAGGTAAGAGCTTGACCTTGATTCACTTCTGTCTGAGGAGGGATATGAAGAGAGAAACATCCTGGTTTGTAAGTAATGGTAACCTATTAATCTTCTAGCAAAATTTTAAGAAAGATGAGCTCTGTGCTTTTTGAACATAAGACCAGAGGTGCTCAGTCTTAAAGGAGACTAGACCTCGCAGTATAAAATTTTGTAGGAGAGATTTAAGACAGTTTTAGCCTTCCGCTATCATCTAACTTGTATCACTAATAATAAAAGGCTCACTGTTGGCTGATTTGGATCCAATTTTGTAATTCTCATGGATTCTGGGATCTCTCTCTGGAGCAATGTTCTTCTAAATTACAAAGCTTCACACACTGAAGTCTAGCCTGAAGTCCTTGGTCAGTAGTGACACCAAGACTAATACCCCATACAGATGAAATGAAAATCTTACTGTAACTTAAACCCCTGAAAATGTGTAGGTGTCTTCTACCCTGCTAACTCTAAAGAAATGAATCAGAATGTGGGATGTAAAAAAGATTTTTTTTAAATTGCAGTCAGTTCATTATTTTTCCTGAGTCTTTCTAAATCAAAGTGTTATACTTCAAACATTTTCATGTGTCTTCATAATATTTCTCTCAAAAAAGATCCTAAAAATAAATATGTAAATAAACCAATTTAATTTTATTGCCTCAACTGAGATCCAGAAAGTGTGAAAAGATACTTCAGTCTTAAGTTTTAACAAGTTTGAGAAGCTTGTTGCAAAAATATTTTGAAATTTGAACCCCGTCCTTTTTGCAAATATTTTACAATCAAAAGCTTCCCACAAATTGCATAAATAAGAATGATTATGCAAGTTAGACCAAAGATTTGGCTAATATAATAATCCCGCATCTGACCATAACCAGTGGTGAAATGCTTCCAAGAATGGCGTAAGAGCAGGGAAAGCATAAGCTGCCTCCAGCATGGTCTTCTAGCTTCTAGCTAGCATTGACTTTCTAAATTGGGATTCTTTTTGGATTCAATGAATTAATTCAATTGTTTTATGATTTGTGAGTTATTTAGATAGCTCAATGCGAGCTGAATAGATTCAGAAAACCTTTATAACAAGGAAGATTCTATAGCAAAGCATCTTTTTTCAAAAAAAACCTCCCAAACTATTAATAGATCTGCAGTAGAAACATGACTCATTTAACAGCCAAGAACAAAGGAGTCCATTGAGAACTTCCTCACAAGGACTAAGTAAAGCATGGATTTTCTTTGTTAAAAAGAACCTTTAACCAAATATAAAAAATGATCAAGATGATAAATGGTATGCTATTCTACAGGAAAAAGTAATTTTACAAAACTGAATCTATACTGCGCATGACAGAAATGTGGTTGACAAGTTTCAGTTACTAGATGCATCTAGAGGGACTATCCACAGACTTTCCACACTGTGTTTTCCCCTGGAAAAGCTCCTCTGGGCTCCAGCAATTAGTTTCTCTTTTGGAAAGATTTTGGTTGAAGTTTCTATCTTGAAATGTTTTTGATATTCCAGAGGAAGCTTAGTAAAGCAACCTACAGGAGAACTAAATATAGGTTAGATGGGGGCAGGTGCTGCAATCCCACTGGATCAAGTCCTTCTGTCCTGTGTTCAAAGACAAAATGTGCTTGATGTTGGGTTTGTTACTGTCTTGGTTTCACTTTTTCCTGTGGATTTCTTCTTTCACGCTCACATCAAGGCCTACAGAAATTAGTAGAGGAAAACTTATTCCCAGATGAAAGTTGGATCCTTTGATTTTAGCTGAAGTGTAATTGCAGGAGAAAATGCTTTCTGAAATAAACCTGGATTCCTAAACATAATTTCTTTTTCTTCCAAGACCTTCTGTTTCTGGAACAGGAGTGAGGTTGGCTATTACCTCTTGTATTCTTCAGATTTCAGCTGGAGTATTTTACCTTCTTTACAGAGGTAGAGCCCTTTTTGTAACAGATTGTGAATTTCAAGTGTGCTTACACAGGGATGGTATATAGATGTCTTTAGCCAAATTATTACTCATGAGAGTGAGAGCTGTCAGGGAAAAAAGTCATTTTTAAGAATCGTGGTCTTAGGTTTTTATCTATGTGAGTACCCATTGGTTGTTAACTTTGTTAAGCACCTCTGCTGCTTGTGTGCCCATTTCTGCTAAAGAGCAGAATTCACACAGTTCTGCTCAGATTGTTCTCAACCTGACTGACCAACTCTGGGAGCCTGTGTTCTCTCTCCTGTCTGAAAAACTACGGAGGATGGGCTTACTAAGTGCTTGCATTAACTAATTGTATTCTTCTTTTACTCCCTTGCTTTCCAGCATCAGATATGTTGAAGGGCAGGTATAAGTAGGCCAGACTTTTTTTTGGCTTTGTAATACCAGAAATTCTTGTATGAAAATTGCTCCTTCCAGCCTTGCCAGTCAGGAAAGTAATATCAGTTGTCCAGACATTGTACAGCAGTCGGATTGAACTGGCTGAAATAAAGATGCAACTTCTTACAAACGTGAATGTCAAAAGATTTAATCTGAGGGGTTAAATAAATACGTAGACCACTATTATATTTGAGTGTTTCATTGCACTGCCAGTTGCCTTACAAGGAATCTTTAACTTTTTGGACATTCTAAGTTTGGTGGTAGTTTGGGTTTGGGTTTTTTTGTTGGGTTTTTTTTGTTGATTTTTGGGGGAATTTTTTGGGGGGGGTTGGGTTTTTTGTTTGTTTGTTTGTTTTTTGCTGACGCCTGTTTGTATTATGTACTTCTGTAATAGAACGATGAAATCATTTGTACTCATGGCCCCGAACTTAAATTCACTGGATATAGGCAGAGAACCATGATTGTTAACTGAAGACATCCGGCAGATTTTAAATATGGAGATATCTTAATGTTATGTGGGCATCTTTCACTTGAAATGTTTCAAAAGCCTTTTCAGATTTTTCTTGCTAGGATAGCATGGCCCACCTGCAAGCTAAACCTGGAATGTTGGAAGTTTTATCTTAAATGTGGTTGTGCAGAATTAATGTGTGAGCCTAGCCTAGTAAAACTAGAGAGCAAAGCCATTTCATGCAGAGATTTTTCATAATAAATTAGAGTGCTTGCATAACTTGGCAAAGAGTAATGAATCAGGATGTTTTTATAGTTTTGCAAAGAATGAACCAGATATGCTTCCTGAAGGTGAATTAACATATCATAATGGTAAAAATGTACTGGGGAAGAAGTAAAATGAGAACAAAGGTTGAAATCTAGAGGATAGGTTTTCTTCTGCTAAGGACACACGAAGAGTGAAAACATGATGGTTTTTTTGGCACGTTTCCTGGAGAAAGGTGTTTAACCCCAGCTGCATCTGTCTCAATCTTCAGTTAAATTATACAGTACCTGTTAGCAGTTTTGGGGGAGACAAAAAGACTGCCTTCCAGAGATTTAAATACATACAAATGAAAAGTGGGAAAAAACCCAGCGTGGAACATGCAATGATCTCAATTACACCATCAGATAAGCAAGATGACTGCTGGCTATTTAAGTGTGTCCAACTGACTATCCTTTAGATTGGGTGCCACAAAGGCACCAAGAAGTCTGACATGGAGAACCAACAGAGATGGGTTACTGCTGGTCCTGGGCATGACAGAAGCTGCTTTATTTAGAACCATGAGACCATCAAACATTACAGTGTGTGAGGGGTAAATATAGCTCTCTATTTGGGAGGTGTCACGTTTGGAGTGGAAGGAAGACAGAAGCAATTGGGGCAAATTCTGTTACTAGTGTGGAAATATTCACTGCAGTTGTTCCATTAACCTCAGACACCAAATATAGTTCAGAGAAGCATTAGGAGAATGTGTCACTCAGCTGTGCGTGGCTCTGCCTGGTGGCCAAAGTGGCAGGAGCGCTGCTCACTGGGGAAGCACTGTGCTCACTAAGTGAGTCCCTCCTCAGCTGCTTCCCTCTGTATCTCATAAGCCTGGGGAGGTGGTTTTCACAGACTGCCTAAAAAGTATTTTGCTTTCCTCTTAAACTTACACTTCTGGGTTTTGACTGAGTGCTGCTGAAAACAGTTGATTTTTATTACCTGCCCTTTTTGTACATTCTCAGGAGTAAATGACATCCTCCAGCGTTCTTTAACTGTGAGAGAGCATATTTTGGTGTCCCTTTTGAGGCACCGGTTGACTTCTCTAGGTTGGAGTTACGGCCCTAATGGAGTGCTTGTCTCTGAGCTTCCTACCATGATGCTAAGGCAGACAAGTCCTCATCAACTGTATGCAAGATACCCTAATAGTGCTGCTTTGCTATTTACCTGTGCCAGGTAACTTCCATCATCTGCCTCTCAAGGCTGGCAAATAGTGAGGCAAAATTCTTGCCAGAGGTACTATAGCTCCCCAGCTTGTTTAAATTTTTGTGGAGTATCTTTTTTTTCTAGGGGAAATATGTTCTGTCTCTAGGACTCTTCCCAGAGCTTTAAAATCTTTGTTATTTTTGATACAGTTGCTTCAAGCAAAGTGATCTGGCTTTGCGAGACAAATTCCATTTCTCTGCAGTTAGATCTGACTCAATCCCAAAATTGATGACAAAAATGATATTCATGAACAGTGTTTCCTAATACTGTGCATAAGTGCTGGGCAGCCATGAAAGTTTGCTACTGTTCTGGCTTTGATAAACAGGTATTTAATCTCACTTTGAGGGATTTACTTTTGGATAAAGGTGTCTTTGACTCTTCAGGGCTGGAACAGTGTGAAAAATAACAGATTGTGTTAACAATGTATGTGAAATAACAGATATTTGCTGAGGCAGGGGAAAAAATTATAATGAAAGTTCTAACGCAAGACAGCAGAGGGAGCCATTCAGATTTGGTTTGTTTGCTCCTCTTGTAAAAGGAAAAAAAACTCGGACTCGAAGTTGTAGAGCACTTTTCACCCTCACATTTAACTGAATAGACAGATAACAATTCGGGAAAAAAGTAATCTGTGTTAGTTCAAAACATTTTAGACTAGACTACTGTCACCTGTGGTATTGAGATGTGCTGGACATTTGATTGTATTAGCATTCTGAGCAGCTTTCTTAATAAATTCTGAGAACGTAACTTTGAAGCAAGCAATGACATTAGTTTGTTACATACACACTCTGTCTATTAGAATGTGCAATATTGTTTACTAAGATGTGTGATATAAACCTGTGTTATTTTTAACCTGTATTATTAGTGGCCTCATTTTTGAAACCAGCAATATTTCTTTCTACTGTTTTGTATTTACTGAAGTAAATACATTCCCATATGGTTGCACTGTGCTTGGAGCTGTGTGGGATTTGTGAGAATGTTAACAGAAGTTTCCAAAAGCAAGCTATGTGTGCACAAAATATGTTTCCATGTTTTCAAAAAAATCTTCCAAACAGGTAGACTGCGGCAAAAGGGTAATAAGAAACAACAACAAAAAATGCCGACTCATAGTGCTACACACCATTTCCACAGACAGAGGGATGTGATCCCAGAATCTTGACATAGACTGTGGTGTGGGAGGAGAAATCGGATGTGGGAAGATGAAGTTAGCTGCCTAGAGCAGATCGATACCTGTTGAGATTTTACTCCAGGCATCTTAGTTCCTGTAAACTAGAGTGAGATGGCAATTTGCCTTTTAGCACACTTACTGCATTTTGTTTGAGTCAGGATTCTGCTATCACACAATACCTCTTATCTAGTTTTGAATAACAGCAGTAAGGGTATCACATACGCTCTTCATAATGATTCCTGTTTAGTTACAACATAAATGCACAAAAGCAAGTATTCTTCTTCAGTTCACAGGTTATTTTTTCCGTGAAAACAATGCTGATTCTATGTTTGAATGCTATGACTGTATTTGAAGGAAGGCTTTCATTTCATGCTTTTCTTGCCATCCCATCTTCACAGTTGTTCTGGTTTACCTTCCAGAGCTCCCAAATATTTGTTGATAAATGTGGATTTTGGAATGGACCTGGCCAAACATTTACCTATATGGGTAGATGACACAGATCTATCTTGTTTTCAAAGGAAACTGAAGGTCTTTAGTGTTTGGATAAGAAGAGTGGAAACATCAAGGTCCCTTAAAGGATGGTTTGTGGTCATTGTTCTGGTGCACAGAAGTCTCTATAGATCTGCCAGAGCTTTGAAATCAGTCAAGAGTTCAGTGAAAATCATTAAATACTTTTTAATAATAAAAGATTTAACTGAAGATCGTTAGGCATCAGTGGAAAAAGATTTAACTGAAGAAAAAATGTACTCGGGATCGGCACCGATGTTCTGAGTTTAGAAAACCTAGGTTTGTATATACAAACATGAAAATGAGTCCACTGCTTAAATGCATATGGAAGTGAGACATCATGGACATGCTAGATACCTTGATTGCAGCTAGACACCTTGATGTTGTTTTCATGCTAGAGTTTCTGCTTCTATATCACCTGTAGAGCTAAAAGTATTGTAAGGAGAGACAGATTTGCTGACCCTATCACTTCTGTGCAGTGGTCAGTCCTTGTGTATTAGCTCTAGCAATAGTTCTAAAGCACAGGAATTTAGATGGAAAACTAGGCTAGATATGGACATAATATGAGCTCCTTGGAGTGCATGGTGTAATCCAATCTGCTGCCCGTGACTTCCAGATCCATGGAAAGCCTTTCTGCAGTAGATGAGATGTTGTATGTGCTCCTTCAAGAGCTGCAGCACAGAGGTGGTGCAAAAGGGGGAGAATTTTTAAATAGCATTTGTATTGTCTTAATCCTCTTCTGTTTCTTGTATCTGAGCTTCCTTAGACTGTCCCTGTACCTGAATTGCTCTTATAGTAACCTGTGCCTTTGACTACAATGTTGTGATGTGTTGCATTTGCATCTGGAAGGGAGCCCATATTGGCATTTATTGTGCTTCTTGTGCCAGTTCCTGAACCACAGCAAAACTCGTTGCTGTCAGGGCTAAGGTTAACTTGTCTTGTTGCTGCTAATTGAGGTAAAAGTTCTGCAAGAAGGTGGTAACCAGGCTTATTTTAAAGAGGAGGTCTGCATCCACTGTAGGCTTTGTGTATGTTTACCTGTGGAGTGAAATGCTGCTCAAAGAGCAGATTCTTCAATCTTTAAGGATGGATTTAGGTCAAAATTTCCTTTAGTTAGTTTTTCAGGAGTAGGAAATATCAAGGATGAACACAAACATCAGGTACTGTTATACTGAGGACCTAAGACTTCTCTGGATCACCTGAGAGTGATTTTTACGAAATGTTAAATGGGTAGTCATGAGATCATTGGATGGCCTGTTCTCAGCTGCATAGTGTTGTACTTGGAAGAAGCAGAGCAAGGGATGTCTGTGAGGGGTTAAAGAAAGCATTACCAGAAGGTGATGGAGGAGGAGACCAAAATAATTTGGAGTTATAAATGATAGGCAATAAAGCACCACACCTGTATTTGGTAGGGCTGGTTGCTAGACAGATCCAAGAAAAGTGGGTAAACAGGTCCATGTCCTGTGGAACTGGTAGGAGTTAAAGACTCTTTGTACAAGTCTTGCCAGAGGAAAATCATGACGAAGGGAAACTGAGTGCTTGTTTTGATGCTGGTGTCTGGAATATCTCAGTTGAGCAGCCCAGATATGGTATTTCACGTTGTAATACACCTAAATTAATTTCACAAACTCTCAAAGAGTGCATATTATTTCTGTGAAGTCAAAATAATCCAGAACTCCAGCTCTGACATCTATGTTTACAAATCACTTGAGAAAGGAAGAAATTCATACTTCCCAACAGAACTCTAATACAATTAATGAGATGTGTGGTGTTTGGTGTAGAGTTATGGTATTTCTGTACCCTCAAATTATGATCACTTTCTTGAAAAAGAAATGATAACAATTCTTTTAGTTTTGCTGAATCTATTAGCCTTTGCTCTAAACAGCAAAATGATGCTCTGGGAAGAAATCTGTACAAGCAGAGCTCTGTAAAGAAAACACAGTCAATTAAAATCAAGATTCTGGGCATTCATAGAGTTTTAGGTTACTCTAAGTACTGAAATAGACTTAAAAATAAAATGAAAATCTTATGTTTTCCTGTCATTTGGCTCTGAAATCAGAGCACCTAAACATGGATTCAGTCTTGCTTTTGATTTTTTTTGAAAGATTATATTAACTTTTAAACTCTTAAGATTCAGAGCTCAGCAGATTAAGTGTTCTCATTTTTTTTAAATTCAATAACTCTCCTCACAGCTGTAAATTGATGGAATTTTGCATTGGACAGCAAGGAAGGGGCAGTAGGCTTCTGTCCTTTTGAAGGCTGCTCTTTCTGACATCTAATAGGAACAATTTATTTTCCTTAACAGAGTTTTCTACTGCTATTCATTCAAATGAGTGTGCAGATGTCTTGGGACATTAGTGTTTCAGGTTAAAGAAATCATAGTTTTTTAACTGTGGTTTTAGAACCTATTTGAATCAAAATTAAAATTTACATTCAGTAGAGTAATTATATTTCAAATTGTGTTACACCAACAAATTCTTTAATTGAGAGTGTTGATGTTTTGCTTAAATGTATAGTACCTGAACTTAGAGTATCACGTATTTTATTTTTTAAAGGCCACGAAGACTTCTTACAAGTCAAGTTACAGATATTCCTAATCTCCTTGTTGTTTTTATTCTGAAATTTTTCTAGTGCTAATAAGGTGAGGTTTGCATAATGAGAGAAATGTTTTTTCTTTAATCTTATTTTACTGTATGTTTACAGCACAGGATGATGCTTTCCACTAAAACAACCTTCATACCATCTCTATGGTCTGTTTCAGTTCTTGCTCCCACGCATTTATTGAAGTTACCCAGTTGCTGGTGGATGGTTGCCCATGTTATGTTCTTCCTCTTAGAAATATGTGGCAATCATTTCTTTTGTCTATGGGTTTTCATGGTTGATTTGAAACATTTCATTAGTTGAAAATGCTAAAACCTAATAACCTGAAGTTCTAAGAACTTGCAAATAATTTAAAGCATAGAAGTTGAAAAAAGGTCTTTGAACTAATCATAAATGAGGAGAAAAGAAAGTTGCTGACTATTTTAAACAACATTTGCATTACAGCATACAACAGTAGAATTAACCATTGTTTTTACTTCAGTAGTTTTGTTGATATAATTCTTTTCCCTGCAAACTAATCATGCCATTCTTGATTCCTAGACAGAGCATCAAATGAAAGCTGAGACACTGTCATGTCTTATCATTGTAATTAATTTCTTATGAGATTTTTTTTTGTGACAGGTTGACCTTGTTATGTTTCAGCTGTCATGCAGTAATATACAGAACAACATAATATTATACACTACAATGACCTTCATCTTCCCATAAGTAATTGTCCTTCCTTATTGCTGTTTACCTGTCCAGGTAGTTTTCAGTTATGGCTGCTAAAATTATGAAGTTGATGCTGAAACTCTGTCACTTCTAGCAAATGTAATGTCTGACCTTCGTAGCTGTATTCTGCCATTGGGGCTCAGAGATAAAAAAAAGTCACCTTGTTGGCATTTTTATTCCTGTTGGCAGACATACTCTATTGAGATCATCAGGTTGGAAGTCACTGTACAAACTTTGGCAACTAAACTGTTTATTAGCAAAGCATTAAAAAGAAAAGCAAAGGAGTTAAAGTTTATAGTTCAAGTTTATAGTATTTGGGATATTGGAGATTATTTCTGTGTTCTAAAGCATGTTATTTACCAAACTCAAATTGGAGCTCAGGGGAACTTTGGATGCACTGCTTAAAATATTATTCAAAAAATAATAAAAAAAATTTAAAGATTAAAAATTAGTCACAATTTATCAAAGAACCAAGGTTTTCCCCCAAAGCATCATATCTTTTTAAATAATTAACTATACTCATGTTTCATCTTGACGCTTAATTCAAATTCAGGATAGACTCCAGACCCAAAGAAAGAACGCACTGATATTTTTCCTCTCTCATTTACAAAATCTCTGCTCAATACTGTATTGCTTATTTACTTCTCTATGATGCTCAATTTATGTAGTTATTTTCTGTAACATGCATGCTTTAGTATTTAATTGTGAAAGCTGGGCTCCTGGGCAAAGAGAAGGCTTGATTTCTTGAGACTGCTTAATCATAGGCCAAAATCCTAAACCACAGGTATGCTTTCCTTTGACTTGAATGGAAGTTAATTCTTTAGATTTAATTTTTGTATCAAATACCCAGTCTATATTAGCTACATGCTTTCTTTCTCTTATATTTTAATTTGATCTACAATCTTGTTTCAGACTTCTCTCAGACTGCTCCCTCTGTCTCCACAGCTTCATTCCCTTTCTCCAGCCATCACAGTGCCTTCTCTAGTAATGCTCATCAGGTACATGTCCCTTCCTTGCTCTGTGACTGCCGATCTACCAGTTTTGATTTCCTCATCTGCTCTTGGTTCCTGTTTTTTTCTCTCCTACCCTCACTCTGGCTTCTGAAGACCACTGGAAGTTCTACCTGCTATCACTTTAGCTTTTGTTTTCCAATACTATGTGAGGCCATTTCTTACTTTGCTTGTACTTCTCATAAGTGACTCTCACAGGCTCCTGATGATTTCTTCCTACTTCTGTTTTTAGCAGTGACAAGACTGACTTTGTCTACATGTTGTTTGAAATTCTGGTCTGGTTTTAGCTGGTTTTACTCTTGTGATCATTCTCTCTCTCTTTTTCTAAAATGAATGGTGTCTTGAAAACAATCTCTGACAAATACGATTAAACGATTTCTACACTTGCAAATTTACCCTCTGTTGTCAAACTACCTTCTCCTCCCTACATGAGAACAATTTTGTCTTTGTGATATCTCTTCATGAATGTCCAACCATTAGATCAAATCCCCAGAGGGCTTATAATTGTAGCCTTTACATTTGTATAAATAGAAACATGTTTTAGTTTATAATCACATACATAAAATGTACATATAACATATAAAAAGAAAACAGATTTTCCTTTCTGTTGTATATTCACATGTCCACATACCATTTTTATCTCTGAAAACAACTATGCTTTCTTACTTCATTTTGACCTATAAAGCACGGTATATTTTTGGGTATCATCTTTGCCTCTCTTGCATGTTACAGCCAATTGTTGAAGATTTTTCTGGTGTTTCCAGGAGAGAAGGTCGTTTCAATCCAATTACACAGGTAAATTTTTTCTAATTTTCTCTGTCAGTCATTATAAAATCTACCTGGGAATAGGAATTGCAGCCTTATTCTATTCAAATGTGCAGGACAGTGCTGAAAAGATGTATTCTTTGTTTTGAAGTCACTGCTTAGACTTTATCACTTCTTTAGCACACCACATGCAAGCTTCATTTAACAGTTTCTTCCCAGCCTACCCACCTTCTTTCTCTCGCTGTGAATATGCCAACTTTTTCTTCTGAAGTAGCCTAAGATGCCAATTTATATCTTGTAATTTTTTGTATAAATACCATAACACTTTTTCATGCTACCAACTTATCTCCATACCAGGCTTCAAAATCTTCATGTTTTCTGTGCCTTTATAAAGAATTGCTAGATGATGCGACCAGACTGATGCTGAACAGCAGCACTTGGCTTCCTTGTACTTCCCCTGCTGTGGACTGAGGTTCAGCTGACTTTTACATAGCTGCCTAGTTTAGAGTAATCATTCCTAAGTAGTTTCTGCTGTCTACGGCAAGACACCAGGATGTCTCACCACATTGTGTGATGTGAACCCAAGGCAGCTCAGAGAAACTTCTTGTGATTGCTACCAGGATGATTCACTGGCCACCTAATGGATGGAACTCACCATTTGTGACTTCATTGTATTTCTTCTTCTGTCAAATTAGAAATCTTGCATGGTAAGGCAAGGATGCTTCTCAGCCCTCACCCCGTTGGTTTGAATATTGTCTTACTGCTAAATGGAGTCCTGATCCATGAACAAGTCTCCTAGATCCTGTCATAACATGAATCGTGCAGATATGTCAATTAGAGATAAATGTTTTGAGGTGGTTTATTTCCCGAGGCATAATCTTGTTCTATTGAAAAATCCTGAAAACTCATTAAATCACAAAATCTATATTCTTTCCTAAAAGAGTCCCAGAGTTGCCCTTAAATTGTTTGCTAATAATATTAATAATGATTATCCCTACCCTATCTAAAAGCTTGGTTTTGGAATTGAATTTTTTTAAACAGTTCTAAAGCTGTGAAGGGTGCATTGCCTGAGGGGCTAGTAACTGGGTTTTCAGAATTGAATATTTTTCCTTCTCACCAATTAATCCCAAGGAAATGTATAGAAAAGTTCACTGCTGGTATTCCAATCTGTATTGATCAGCTGACCCACCTTTTGGCCAGGGCAAATTATAAAGCACTTGTACTGTAAATATTTTGTGTGAATTATCTAGTCTAGCACTTTGGCACTCAAAAAACTACCGGGAAATTCTGTTAAGGTCTCTATAATGTATTTCTGTACCTGTCACCAGAGACTTCCCTGTATTTCAAGGAAAACGTAAACTGATGAGCATGAGGAAGAAAATGTAGAGGTTTGTTAACTTTGCATTGTACTTTTCTTTTTTTTTTTGTTCTTTTAATCACACATCTTAAGAGTTTTTTAAAAATGGTTATCCAACAGGTCAGTGCTTTTTAAAAGTCACTTCTAGCTCCCATAATAGCCAATAGAACCTTTGTCATTGCCTTTGATGAAGAAACATTTAAGTCTTTATTTTTCAGATTGAAAATACTTTTAAAGAGGGAGCAGTGATATTTTTCATTGTTCTGAGAGATGATGTGCTTTCCAAGCTTGAGGTGCCTTCCAGTGGTGTGGTGAAGGCAGGTGCCTTGCTGAATCCCTGGACCTTGCAAGTGCTTTACTTCCAGTCCGCTTCCTTTTCCAAACTTAAATTCACAGTTAAATACCATTAATTTTTCTTTCGCCTTTTTTTTTTACCAAAACTTGTATTTTCTGTTTGCCAGCAGATGGCAGTGGTGTAAGAGTGTTTGAACATAACCACCCTAGAAAAGGACTTTGCTGCAATTGTTGGCAGGCTGCTATGTACTCAGTCTCTTTCAGCTGTGAGGGGATTATGGTCTGCATAAATTGATTCATCTCATCAGCACTTTCTGATCGATTGATATGTTTCTGCAAGCAAGTTTTTGGCCATTGCTTTTTCTGTTGTGTGAAATGATACCATCTTGGGTATTAATGAAAATGGATGCTAATACAAGAAACAGAACTATTTTTTACACAATCTTTCCCCAATGGCATAAGACCATTGACCATCTTCAAGTGGTTTTACTTTTAGAATTGGTCATGTGAACATTTTCTGATTTGTAAATTTGTCTCTTACAAAAATCTGTTTGTATCATAACACAGGATTTGAAATCAATTTGTTTTGGGATCTTTTAATATCTAAGAATGCATTGCTCTCCATTTTTCAGGAGTGGCTTTATTGTTGGGAGTTATAATGAGCTCTTGACCCTTTGTGTGCATGAAAAGATACGGGTCTTGCTTCCATCTCTTGTGATGTGGTCCTGACTCCACAGCCTCCTCCCACTCAGGTCAGAGCTGGAGATGGTTACCTGTTTCCACAAGGTGCTCTGCTGATGAGCCATGTCTATCAACATACAGATGCCAGAGAGTAAGTATTTCACCCTCACACTGAAGCCTCCTGTTCCACTGCTCTCTAAACCTGAACATACTTGTGTTCTAAAAGTTTATTGATTTTTTTAATGATGATTTAAGTTCATAAAATTGCATTCAATGCAAGATCAGAACTGTTTTGATTTTGGAAATGCCAAGCGTCTCAGTACATTATTTGCTCTTGAGCATTTTCAGGATTCAGAGGTTGGGTGTTTCTCTGCTTATGCCTCTGACGCAGTAGGGAGACTGACTAACATAGACTGACAGAATAGGGTGCCTCATAAATTCGGTTGTTGCTTCTGCTCTTTTAAGTGCAGCTGAAGTCTGATATCATGATGACTCTCTTTTACGTAACACCTTATTTCTTAAGGCACATGGCATTTCTTAAAAGCTCTTGAAGTCATCAGCTCAACTTCAATATACCTGTGTCAGGACTTCGTAGTTGATGGAAGGAAAGAGGCAGGTTGTCTCCAGTCATGACCTAGGTCTTAAGAAACAGGAAAGAATTCTCATTTTTGTTGTGTAAAGAAGTTTAAAACCACTAGGGTCTAGCCTACTGCATCTAGACTTTTAATGTAAGGATTTTGGTCAGTTGACTCAACTTAGGTGTTATTAATCTCTATCGCAGCAAGCAGTTTGACTGAAGAAAACCAACATGTAGCTATTTTTAATAGTGCTAGAGTTAATTTGGAAAACAACTCATTTGAGAAGAAATTTGAGAAACAGGCAGTTACATAGGTAACTGGCTCAAGTGAAAGATCTTGCACAGTATGGATGGAAACATGGAAGCAGCTGAAGAAATCCTCAATGTGGATCAACTTTTGAATTTATCACCAGGAGTACAAGTGGAGGGATAAAAAAGTAAAAGAATAAATCAACAGTAGGGGAAAGTAGGAAAGACATTTAAATGAGGGGACAAGAAATTCAGCAGAGGGTCCATGAAGTAAGGGCTGAATGGTTGTGGTCAATATGTTTACAAGAAAAAGTTTTGGGAACTGGATGAATGGTTGGGTGTATAGGGAGGGGAGCAGTGAGTGATGTTATCATGGAAGTCAAGGAGGAGGTGGCTGAGCTTTTCCCATTCTGTAGATGATGACAGGTGATAAGTTCTTCTTTCACAAGCCAAAAAGGTACCTTGACTCTATCTGCAAGGAAAAGGTGCTTGAAAATTTCATGTGACATATTGGAAGTGAACATTTCTCTGTAACAAATCCTAGACTAACCTTTTTTTTCCTAACTGAATTGTAATAAGTTTATAAATATAATTTACTCTTAAGTGTAATTAAATATGAGACAAAATACTTCTGAGAGACTCCGCGTTAGATATGACAGCCTTAATTTAACTTAATTTTACTGCCTTTTCTTTATCCCCTGGGTTTGCTTCTCATAACAATACAAATTATGGCCCTGCTGTGTGGTCACAAGACGTGAGCTGAGGGCAACCCACAGAAGAGGTGTATTGAATCACTGGCCCTACTTAATTACTATCATGTAAAACTTAAGAAGCTGTGGTTACTTCTGTTGTTGTTTTTAGGCTACTGTCATATTTAGAAAGGCAGTGATAAGTTCCAGCTGCTACAAAAAAAAATGCTTTGGTCTTAAATTCTGAATCTTCTGGAGAGAAAAAATTTTTCCATTACATTTTCACACTCATTTTTCTGGGTATCAAGAGGCACCAAACAGTCATGTTGCCACATATTTCTTATCAGCGAAATCGAAATTTGCAATCTCTTATGTATTGTGAAGTTTATATAGGTTACTGGCCTTTCTGAAATATGCAGACATAGGCTCTTCAGCTTACTTCAGTGTTTCACACTGGAGCTGTGTGGATGAATTGTTACTTCTACTTGATAGCTTTCAGGTAATTTTCTGCTTCAAATAATTGAAAATACATACAAAAATGAGGAGTTGTCAAAGATGAAATCAGCTCTTAAAGGAAAAAGAAAGTCATGCTCAAATGCAGTGTGTACAGCATTGAGCACACCAAGGTTCTGGGATGGGGATAACAGAGTATTATTACAATACAAATAAAGACTGCTCACACGTTAATGATTTAACATAGTGCTCACGGGACCAGCGAACTTTATCAGTCAATACCTTCTGTAAATACCTAAACCTGTTCACATGAATTATCGGCATGCTTATGCAGCTCCAATATTGTTTGCTTTTTACAATGCCTTTTAATTTTTGATGGGGCTGCCATTTTGAGAGAGAATTTCTGTAGTGTATTACAGAGAAGGAGTTATGTTTCACTTTAGGTGAAAATAGATTCACTGCATTTGAGGTAAAATAAGAACATGGGAGTAATTTCTCTATTCAACATCAAAACCTATCTGTGAATAAAAAATGAGGTACAAGTTTGCCCATAAAAGGAATTGTGTGTCTCACAAATATGCAAGTACCCTTAGCACCCACTCCAGTTAACAGAATAACGGGGAAAAAATGTGCTTTGTAAACCTTGTTGGATGAAAATGATAAGAAAGATTCAAATCGAAAGGAAGAAGAGGGGAAACAGGAAGAAGATGAAGGTAGGAAAGGGAGGTATATTGAATTAAATGTAGATGGATGTACTTGCGATGGCAGACAACTGTTTCTGTGAGAAAAAATGCCCTTACACCAGCAGTGCCTGAGAACCACGGAGACAAGGCAGCACGCAGTGACCATTAGAAGGAGATTCTGATTTCCTTTCAAGGTCTTGTGTAAATACACATTATCTGCAAAGACATGTTGAAATTGTATGTTTGCAATTCTGTTACAGTTGCATCAGTCACCTAGTCAAGCAGACAAGTAATGTTGCTATGTACTTTGTGTCTTGTTGATGGAAACCAGATTTTTATGAATCCAGTAGTACAGTAACCTCTACTAGAATATGCTTTTTATGATTACCAGAAATGCTATAACACTTCAAGGTATGAGCTTCTGAGGATAGATTTATATGATTGAA
Source organism: Dromococcyx pavoninus (assembly GCA_033558185.1). Classification (NCBI taxonomy): domain Eukaryota; kingdom Metazoa; phylum Chordata; class Aves; order Cuculiformes; family Neomorphidae; genus Dromococcyx; species Dromococcyx pavoninus. The sequence goes on along the minus strand of JAUMJL010000077.1, from coordinate 916,588 downwards.
AAATCTTTGAGGAGAACAGATGTGAACACTAGAACCAAATGAGAGCATGTATTTCTCACATCTGTCCCTTTAATTTCCTGCAGCTTTGTGACTCTGTCTGGAATAGTGAGATGCTATGTCTAACATATGCCAACAGATGGCAACATTCTAAGTCCATTTTTAAAGAACTGTTAGAAATAACCAACCTCTCAGCTGCCCCAAATCTGGTCAAAAAAAAAAAAAAAGAGGAAAATTAATTGCATCTTTCCTTGGATGTAAAATGATTTTTTGTACCAGTTAAAAAACCCAACAGAGTACCCCAAAAAATGTCTCACCAAAAAATCCCCCATAATCACGGGCTCAGTTACATGTTTCTTCTCTTTTAATGGTTCTTCCAACACTTAATGTATTTCTTTCTTTTACATCGTTTACATTCAATTTAATATTCAGTGTTGTTTGACCTGGTTTTATTATGTTACCCTTTCACAAGTACGTATGAAACAATGTTCAGTGATGTTTCCTAAGCCTTTTGAGATCCCAGAAGTAATAAAACTTTAGTGTAGATAGACAACTCAGGTGTTTTCTATTGGTTTATTTGATATGTTTTCATAATATTTTATCAGAAGAAGCAATAGCAATGAAGAAGTCACGTGGTGAATTCCCACTGTTTCACTTTACACAGAAATTAGATTAGATGAGCCGTTGATCCTGCTAGCTTAAACTATGATGCTTTATAATAATACTGAATGAAATTCAGACCAAGATTTTACAATTTATGAATAAAGCAATTTTAATGGCTTTCTGCAGCCAGCCCTCTTGTATTACTCAGCCATGCATGGTGCATCGATGGGTTGGGAAGCTCATGGCAGCTTCTCCAGCCTGCTCAGCAATTCAGCAAGTGACTCCAGGGGGTAGCGCAACAGTGCTGGGTGATGAAATGGGGTGGAAAGTGAAGATGTCTCAGGAGGAAGACCTAAAGGTGTTGTGGTAGAGGTCCAACCTAATTGAGCAACATCTTTAGATCGCCATCTCACTTGAAATAGTGTCTGCTTCAGAGTTTACTGATCTTTTTTTCTGCATTCGTATAGTTTTAAAATGTGTAAATAACATTCTAATTTAAATATAAAGTATCTTCATTAAAACAAAATGTCATGTACACAGCTCTCACCTGTTTTCTAATTATAGCATTCCTTGAAATTAAATCTGTGAGCAATCAGGCTTTAAGGATAATCTGTACAAAGTCAGAGGTAAGGACATACAGAGATACTGGCAATACTGAGAGCAGGAATAAACTAGGGTGTGGAATTAGGGACAGGAGCATTACTGGTGTATAGGCAGCCTCCAGGTTAAATTTTATGCATTAGGCTAGGTGAGATCCCTCCATTTTCAGGTCAGTAGATACATAGGAGAAACTTGTTGGTTTGAGGTCACATTTTAACAAAGAGATTCTGCATACTTAAAGATGAAAAATCTTTTACAAATATTATTATTATTATTATTGCTGTTGTTGTGCTTACTATTACAGTCTCTGTGTAAGTGTCAGCACGTACTTGGAGTCCTACAATAAAGTATCATTGAACTGAAGAGTTCAGAGTACGTAATCCAGGCAGGACTCTTGATTTTGTTATAAAGTAGAGACTAATGACTCCACTGTAATTTGGCTTTAGGCCAAAACCTGTTGTCTTTCATAATTAATTGGCTTGTTATCTTGTGAAGAAGAATGCACGTAGGTTGTACTAAATGGTGTCAATAGAAGCAAGCAATAGAGCGCACCTCAAAGGGTTGCTCTTGAACTTTACTTTTTCACTAACAGGCAAGTTAGTGCAAAAAGTCCTGAATATTTTTGAGGATTAGGGCATCTGCAATAGCAGCTGTTTTCTTCCCACTGAATCTTAAATCCAGTTTCCTTCAAATATGAACCATTGACAGAGGTACTGCCTGAACTGTGTAGCTGGCTTTGTAAATTTATTGCACTTAGTAAGTAGTTCTTGAAAGGCAGAGACTCACTGGGAGACTGTGGGGAAAGGTTGCCTAAGAGGGGGAAAACTGGGGCTGAGAGCTGAGCTCTGTGGCATTTAATTTAGAAATTGCAGTGCCTTATAATCAACTCTGCTCTGCATATCAGAAAGTGTTTTACTAATATATTTTGTCAGGTAGTTTTGGTGGCTTTGTGGAGCCACATACTGTGTGAACCGGAAGACAGGGATGCAGCCACATGTCTGCTGCTGTGAGAGGCTACGTGCACATGGGCCATGCTGTGGAGGAGCTACTGGTAAATCCATGATGAAGCTGCACCTGAATATCTGAGTTGTACCAAAGAGACTTTCAGAGTCTGTATCTGGGAACAACCCAAGTCAATTAGCTGACCTCTGACCAAGGCCCTTTTTGTTGCTAGCTTTCTCACTTACTACTTCCTAGCCTTTCACCCTTGACAGAAGGAAGTTGTCTTAACACATCAAGGTGTCCTGATGAAATATGTAAATAATACTGAAGTGCACAAGTAGTCACATGAAAAGATCTGTAAGCTGTGATAGCCATGTCACCTCAACTTGCAGGATACAGACTGTAGATTTATGCAAGTATTTAATAGTGGCTTGCCAAGAGAATCAGTACTCTTTTCAAAAGGAATCTTTCTTTGTGTCTTTTGATATTTAAAGAGCTGTAATTACAATGGCAAAGCTTTGAATTCTTTTTTTTTTCTGTCCTCTTTTGCACATTAATTTATGGACCAATCCAACATTACAGACAAGCTAATGAAAGAACCACACACTCCCTTTATAATTTTTTCTTCTTTTTACAGTTTCACTTGTGTGGATGAATGCAAAGTGGTTAATGCTATAAATAAGTTTAATGATGTATCTCTTCTCTCAATTGCTGGTTGTTGATGCTACAGTCCTGCATAATAGGGAAAGAAAAGAATTGAATTTAAATCTTTGTCTCGCTCTTTCTCTTGCTCCGAAAGGTTCCTCCAGATACTAAATACAAGTATTGCTCTCTTAGTTCTATATATTTAAAGCTCTCAACATGATTCCCTCATTATCTCCCTTCCACTCCTTTTTTTTTGTATTTTTAGCTTTGTGAAAAGATCAAAATTACATAAGCCAATTTGTTTCAGCAAAATCAGCAAAATTTGGTAACCTATGAAGTTATGTCTTTTCAGCTGGTCAGAGTTGGTGGTGAGCAGCAGCAGGTGTAAAGACAGAGAATATTCCTGCTGTGAGATTTTTACTACCACCTCGTGCAGCATCCATGTGTTGTCAGACTTATTGTGGGGAAGCCCAAGACTTGCACTGCGACATTCATCCCCGAATAGCAAAGACTGTTTATGGGTTTATGAAAGGTAGGTCCTGCCAGACCAATATGATCTCCTTCTATGATAATGTTACCTGGTTAATGGACGAGGGAAAGGCTGTGGATGTGGTGTAGTTGGACTTCAGTAAAACTTTTGACACCGTTTCTCCCAGCATTCTGATTGAGAAACTGGCTGCCGTTGGCCTGGTCAGGCACACCCTCTGTTGGGTGAAAAACTGGCTGGATGGCCAGGCCCAGAGGGTTGTCGTAAATGGAATTAAATCCAGCTGGAAACCGGTGATGAGCGATGTTCCCCAGGGGTCAGTGCTGGGTCCAGTTTTGTTTAACATCTTTATCAATGATCTTGATGAAGGCATTGAGTACACCCTTAGCAAGTTTGCGGATGACACCAAGCTGGGTGAAAGTGTGGATCTGCTTGAAGGAAGGGCGGCTCTGCAGAGAGATCTGGACAGGCTGGATCCATGGACTGAGACCAACGGGACGAGGTTCAACAAGGCCAAGTGTGGAGTCCTCCATTTGGGTCACAACAACCTCATACAGCATTACACGCTTGGGGAAGATTGGCTGGAGGCCTGGGGGAGAAAGACCTGAGGGTGTTGGTTGACAACTGGCTGAACATGAGCCAGCAGTATGCCCAGGTGGCCAAGAGAGCCAATGGCATCTTGGCCTGTATCAGAAACAGTGTGGCCAGCAGGGCCAGGGAGGTGATTGTGCCCCTGTATTCAGCACTTGTGAGGCCACACCTCGAGTACTGTGTTCAGTTTTGGGCCCCTCACTACAAGAAAGACACTGAGGTGCTGGAGCATGTGCAAAGAAGGGGAACAAGGCTGGTGAGAGGCCTGGAGAATAAGCCCTACGAGGAACAACTGAGGGAATTGGGGTTGTTTAGCTTAGAGAAGAGGAAGCTGAGGGGAGACCTCATCACTGTTTACAACTATCTGAAAGGAGGTTGTGATGGGGTGGGTGCTGCTCTCTTCTCGCAAGTGACGAGTGACAGGATGAGAGGGAATGGCCGCAAGTTGCGCCAGGACAGGTTTAGACTGGACATTAGGAAGAATTTCTTCACTGAGAGAGTGGTCAGGGATTGGAACAGATTGCCCAGGGAGGTGGTGGAGTCTCCGTCCCTGGAGGTGTTTAAAAGACGGGTAGATGAGTTTTTTAGGGATACGGTTTAGTAGGGAGACAGGCATGGTTGAACTCGATGATCTCGTAAGTCTCTTCCAACCTTATGATTCTATGATCTAAGTCAAGTATCTTGATACAATCTGGTTGTAATCTAAATTAGGGAATATCTCTGTTGCCTTTTGTAGTTTGTTACAGAATTTATTAGTCTGGGTGTAGTCTCCTGCTAACAGGACTATACAACTTCCGGGTTTTTTCATTTGGTTAGTCTGGAGTATAGAGAGAACAAGCCAAAATTTGCCTTGAAACAAGACAAGTAGGGCTTCTCCAGTTCCTAAGAGGTAATGTGGAAAGCTATAAATAACTGCCATAAAACTTAATTTAGCAACTCTAACTGTAATGGCATTGACAGGGCGTGCTGTTCTCTCTACACAGGGAAAGAACTACCTTGATCAGAAAGCCTACAGGGCTAACAAAGCAGTTGATTCTATCCATCTCATATTTTTGCTACAGGTTTGAGAATCTTGATAATAGAGTTTGAGCTATCTTGAAAGCTGGGAAGCAATTTCTGCATAAGGGACATCTGCAGAATGAAGGGTCTAACTGTGCCCTTTTATCTAAGGAGGCAACAATAATGTAAAATATATTACATGATAGCCTTAAATAAAAAAGCTCTTTTCCTAAAGGCTTGTAAAAGATGTAGATTGTCCAGGCACTCATCTGTCTGTGTAATGCTGATGTAGTGGTGTAACAGTCTCTGTCTTGTAGGGTTCAGGAAGAATGTGAGCTTTGGGATTGAGGTTACAAGATGCTATGGGACTAGTGCTTTGCATCATGGCAAGTGCAGCGTAACATGGTCCTTCACCATTGCATCAAGGAGTTGGGCCTGACAGAAATGATCTGTGTCCCTTTATACAGGGATCGCATCCAGTTCCCTTAAGATGCAAGTAGATAGTTTGTGCTAATTGCAGAAGAGAGACTGAACTCTCCCCTCCCCCTCACCCCCCTGTGCTTTGATTAGATAAGATTTTCCTTCAGAAGACTGAATAAAATGTTTAAAATGGATCAGTGAGTGATTCTTAAAACTCCTTCTTCTGGAGAGTTCCAGGTGTTCCATGTTGTTATGACCACTCCCTCCTTCCCTAGTCTCATTGCTAATTAATTTTTTTTTTTTATGCGTAGGACACCTTCTTTGGCAAGGGTGGAGAGTGCCCAGCCCCTGTTGACTGGGAGAATGGGATCTAGGACACCTGTCTGTGGGGACACCTCCTTGTGGTACACCTCTAACCCTATACCTGACCCTAATCTTAACTCTACTGGCTCCTTGCGGAGAGTTGGCCATAGAGAATTGTTCCTTCCCAGGGAGGATGACACTCTGGATTTAACACCTAAACCTAAGTAACAAGTACAATTAAGCATCATTGATCTGTGAAGAGGATATTTAATGACCGAGCTGTTCCACAAAAGACAGGGTGTCTTCTTTCTTGCTTTTCTCACTACAGTTTTCTGGAAATAGAGGGGAGATCTCCTTTGGTAAGAGGTGGAGTTAATGAAGACCTAGGGTGATGCCCTTTTGGGTCCTTGTGCATATGTGTAAAGATGTTTAATTCAGAGTTCATGAAAAAGACACCTAAATACTCCTTGCCTTTTGTGAGTCTATCTTAAAAGGATGAGAGGTAAAACAGAAAAACAAGAAGCCTGCCAAAAAAAGTGGTTGGATCTTGAACTAATTCCAGAAGAAATCCCAGAGCTCTTGGCTTTCCTTATATTTTGTCCAGGCCTGGGATACTAAGCGTCCTTGACCAAAAACATCCAACTGTGTTGTTTGAGTCCTTCTGACATTGATGAAACTCTAAAAGAAAAGACTTAGACTTCAAGAAAGGCAAGGAGGAGGACTCGGGGAACTACAGACCGGACATCCTCTCCTTTATCCCTGGGAAGGCGATGGAACAGATGATCCTGGAAACCATTTTCAGCCACATTAAGGATGAGAAAATCATCAGGAATAGTCAGCATGGCTGACTACCAACTTGGTAAACTTCTATGACAAAGTGACTGGCCTGGTAGGTGAAGGAAGGGAGTAAGTATTTTCTACTTATACTTCAATAAGGCCTTTGACACTGTTTCTCAGAGGGTCATACTACTGTCCAGGGGGCCTCAACAGGCTGGAGAAATAGGCCAGAAGGAACATTGTAGAGTTCAACCAAGTTCTGCACCTGGGCAAGAACAACCTCATGCACCAGTACATGCTGAGGGCCACCCAGCTGGAAAGCAGCTTGGCTGAGAAGAACCTGAGGGTCCTGGTGGACAACAGGTTGAACACCATATGGCAATTGACCCTTGCCATAAAGAAGGCGAATTGTATCCTGAGATGCATTAGACAAAGTATTGCCAGCAGATGGAGGGTGGTGATCCTGCCCTTCTGCTCTGTGCTGGTGAGGCCACACCTGGAGTTCTGCTTCTAGTTCTGGGCTCCCCAGTACAAGGGATGTGGACATCCTGGAGAGAGTTCAATGAAGTGCCACACAGATGACTAAGGGACTGGAGCATTTCTTCTATGAGGAAAGGCTGAGAGAGCTGAGAATTCGGACTGAAGAAGACAAAACTCAAGGGATCTCACCTGAAAGAAAGGTGCAAAGACTCTTTTCAGTGGTGCCCAATGGCAGGACTGGAAGCAATGGGCAAAAACTGAAACACAGTCTGAACATCAACACACACTTCTTTACTGCAAGGATAAATGAATGCTAGCACAGGCCGCCCAGGGAGATTTTAGAGTCTCCCTCTGCACAAATATTCCAAAGCCACTTGGGCATGGTTCTGGGCAGCTGGCTGTAAGCTGAGCCTTCTTAAGCAGGAGGGCTGAACCAGATGTGTTCCAGAGGTCCCTTCTAACTTCAACCATGCCTTGATTCTGTGAAAACTTGAATGATCTCTTGAAATACCATTTTATTGAACAGTCTCCTTCTTTTGGGAGAAAAAAAAAGGACGACTTTAAGCTGTTCTCATGAGATGTAATTTTCCTCATTCTTTATGGTCTTAGGTTCCTTATTGCAATAAGTCAGAAATGTTTTGAAATTAAGCAACTCTTTCTGGGGAAAAGCAGAATTATTGTTTATTTGTATGAGACTTTTCATACCAAATAGAAACTAGGGAAAGTTTTAATTTCATCTGCATAACTCTTACATTAAATTGCACATTAATTTTTACATGGTGATGTTCAGACTACTCCTGCTGTAGCCAGGGAACAATGGGAGAACAGGTAATTAAACAGCTGCAGGTTTTCATAGATCTTAATGGAAAAGTGTGTCGTCTGGTAGATAATGTGTCTCTTAAGTTGCGTAAGTAGAATATTTGAAGTACTGTTAAAGCAGCACTTTTATTGACATTTTGAACACTTTTTCCATCAGTGCCATTACAGATTAATTATTTTCAATTTTCTTAAGTGCCAAAAAGCCATGTTAATCTGCATCTGCTCACGCAGTAGAAAAGGAAAGCTCTGAAACATCTACAAACCTAGAAAAATATATTATGATAATTATTAAACATTTAATCTTACCTTTAAATTAATTTAATATCAGGTATCTGTTAATTTTTCATTAGCAGCTTAGAATTTTTAAGCAAAATGTGAAAATTGATCTCCTATATATATTCTGTTAAACAAATACTTCATGAATCGTATTAAATAAAATCTTTCATGGATTCCTTAGGATTTTGTTTTTTGAACTTCACCTTTTTTGATGTAGTGAAAAATAATGCAATTTGAGAGAATTTTCTGAAGTGAAATATGAGATAGTTGTGCAATCTTTTTGTAGCAATCTTTTTTTCAGCAGTTTTAATATTTAGTCGTAGGGTCTGGAATCTTCTACATATTGAAATGAACTAAGTGCCACAGTGCTATTGAAATTCAATTACATTCAGGAACCTAGTCCCTCTACAACCATTTTAACATATCAGTGAAAATTAAATTCATCAATTGCGATAGCTGGTATGATAATTCAGAAGAATTTGCTACCAGTATATGCTATTTCAGGAACTGTCATCAAGTTTAAAAGTAAAGAAAAGACTATTCAGTAACTGAAAAAAAATCTACAGGTATGCAAAAGTGTGTCCATTTAGCTCAGGTCTTGTCTTGAATATTTGATGAAAGTTTTGTCCTGAATGGCATTTGATTTGTGACATTTGAAAGTTCTTATTGAAAGAAACTTTCCTTCTTTTCTTTGTAGCAGTGACAAACTAAGTGGTTAGTAAGGCAAATAATCTTGGGTAAAGATACGAATAATGCTGTTAAAATTTGCATATATAGTAAATTCCAGTGAGCAATGAATGACACAGTGAACTGCTCCCAGCCAGCTTGACAGACTCACTGCCTTTGGATTATGTCCTGAGAACATGCAGATCTTGAAGCCTTTGCTGACTGAAGTCAAACATGAACTGTTTCTTTGTGTCTCATGAATGCCTACTGACAAACTTCCCACCAGTCATTGACAAATGTCCTTGTCTGCACCCACCCAAATTTTAAGGAAACTTGAGCTTGTCTGTGGCTTTGGTTGCTAGCTTTGTACCTCTACCCCCACCTCTAATCGTCACACCACCAGCTTGTGGAAAGCTTTGGGATAGCTATCACCTTTGTGAACATGGAGTGAAAGTGCTCTGGGCTAAGGCTTTGAAAAAACCTATGTGCTGCTGCTCAGGCTCTGCAGGGCTGCCGACAAGTTGGGCAAACTTTTACAGCTCCAGGCTTTAGGGTGGCACATTGCACTAGAAATAAATCAGAGGTAGTCTGGCCTGCTGGAGGGCTTAGAAATGCAGGAGAAGAGATTTGATCAGAGCAAAATACCTTTTTTTTTTTTTTTTAAGGAAAATGCCAGATGTTCAGAAGAGAGTCAACAAATGTTGCTGTAGTGCTGGTTATCTTCTCTGTCTTTTAGATGTGATATGCCACTGAAGCCTGAATCTAGCAGCACACGATTGTCTGGGTAGCAACTCACAAACTGCAATCAGCTATTGACTGCAACAGGTCCTGGGACCCAGCAGCATCTCCCACATTTTTACTTGCTTGCTCTGTGTGGTGGGCATGTGGCACTGCTACCCTCCCTCTCTCCTCTGGGCTCCTCTCTCCAACCTGCCAGCTCTCAGCAGTGTCTGGACTAGCAAAAACTCATCTCTGCTGCTCATCTCTCTTTACGTTTCTTCTTGAACTCATTTGTTTTTCTTTTGTCACTGTTTGATTAGCAAAGTACTGAAATGAATTAAATAAATTGGGCAGCATGCATGTGGCGTGTTACCGCAGAATTAAGAGAAGCCCTTGATCCTCCAACTCAGCAGCCAACAGGGGATTCAGGGGGTGTGTGGCTGCAGATGGCAGTGCATTATTACAGCCGCAGGACTGATGAATGTTTGCTGCAGAAATCTCTTGCCCTTGCCGTGGAGACTGACCTTGAAATGCTGCAGAATTCCTTGGCTGGATTTCTGTGTGCCTGCACCGAAAGTCTGAGTTGGTTGAAGGTGTTTGCTTGCTCTGCCCAGTAGCTGTAGGCATGACACAATGAAAGGGATTGTTGCAGACTAGCTGAGCACTGCCTGTTTTTCTGAGTTGTCTAAGGGAATATATTTGATTGCATGAATCCATTTTTAGCTGCCACTGTTCATGTGATGTCTTTTCCTTGCTATGATTAAGGCTGCTTTTATTCTTCTCAATATTTGTTCCTCAATCTTCTAAAAATGCAGGGTGTCTGTGAAGGTGCATGAAGAAAGAAAGGGAGTGAGGAGAGTTGTTTCTGCACACTAAAATGGTCCCTTATTCCAGTGTTTCCCTGCTCCTAGCCATTTCTGTAACATAACGGTTGAAAATGTTAAACTTAGTTTTTATCTACTATAAACTAGAGGATTTTTTTTTTTTGAAGCCAGGAAACACTTATTTTTTTGTCCCTCATTAACGTTTCAAAAAAGCCACATTTCTCACTGGCAAAATGTTATAATGAAGTCTTAAAAAACATAAGTCAATATTTTTTTGTCATTTATGATGCATTCCTATACAACCAACCTGAAGCAACTTACAGAAGTAAGACAAGGAGAACACTGTCACCTCAGAAAACTAACTGATAAGATTTCATAGAAAATCAGTCTCGGGAAAATGTTGTTCAAGAGAAAGAGCCGACCTTCAAGAAGTTACTCTGAGTTACAAGTGAAAACTGCCTAGTGTAGGGGGAGGCTACACATAGAGTAGAAAAACAAATGTGGTCAACCCAGGAGTGCTTATCTGACATTAAGCAAAAGAAGAGCCTGTGTAGAAATGGAATCCAGATCAAGTTGCGAAACAGAAGTATAAAACAATAGCATTTGTCTGTAAGGACAAAGTCAAAAGGGGAAGATCAATAAATCAAGACGCCTGTTGCATACGGTGTAAAGGATAACAAGAAATTATCTTAGTTTGTTAGTAAGAAGACAGGCAAGGAAAAAATCTGTCCACTGTTCAAAACAGAAGGAAAACCATCAAATGTGATGGACTATGAAATTCCGGAATTCCTTGTTTTAGTTCTCACCAAAAAAGACCATTCTAATGCAAGTAATGCAATTAACAAACAACGGCGATAAACTGAAAGCACTTCCCAAATATAAAGGAAGTACAGGTTAGAGTATTTAAAAGACTTAGATCTATCCAATTTTAAAATATATTTAGCATTTATCCAAAACTTGTTAAAAAGCAAGATGAAGCAATTTCTAAGAAGTGAACAGTTACCTTTAAAATATTTTAAATACTAGTTGAGGTTTTAGAAGTCTGGAAAAGGACAAATAAGATTTCTGTTACTTGTGAATTAGAGACCAATGTAATTTCAATTCCTTGTAAAAAAAAATCCCCTAAACTAACAGAAAATTATTATAATAGCTATTTACAAGTAGCTAGAAATGAATGAGAAGTAAAGCAGCCATCATGGAGGGCTTTTGGGAACAAAGCGAATCAGATTAGTCCAATATCTTTCTATTAAAGTGCCAGACATTCTAAGGAGAGAGAAAATGATAGATAGAATTCTAAGTCCTAACTTTCAGAATTCAGGCTTTTGATGTTGACTTCTATGATATTTAAAAGTAAGCTACAGTTTTACATTCTGGACAGAACTACTATAATGCAGATGTAAACATAGAAAAATTATGCTGAGAATAGTTTGACTTTGAATTAGAACATTGTGTTTTGTGTTGGTTTGGGAGGTTGTTTTGTTCCTGTTCTGAGTTTCAACTTACTGAATGTTTTCTTTCATTATGTGGCTAATAGAATGAAAAATATGTTTATTAAATCTGTGGATGAGATTGAGGTGAGAAGACCTGAAAATGTCCTGGAGGAGAAAATTAGGATTTGAAATGAGCTAGGGAAAAAGGAAGATAGAATTCAATTTTGAAAATTTTACTTTTAAGCATGTATAATCAGCTGCATAAATACAAGAGGAAGAACAAGCTCATCTATAGGAAAGGATCCACAGGATACAGAGGATGCAAATTGCATGAGACAACAAGCTACATCCTGCTGCCAAAAAATGCAAATGCATTGAGATGTATATATAAATCTTATCTGATGGATAGGGTCTTGCAAGATGAAGAGTGTGTTGTTAGTTTTGATTACTGTGTTTGAAAAAGGTGTGGAATGACAAGATAGAATTTAAAGGAGAGTGGGGAAGATGGTCTCCAGAAAATATCCAAACTGGTGTCAAGAAAATATGCTCTCCAGAGAATAATTTGGTTTTCACTTATGTCTTCAAATATGAAAAAAACAGCTTCTTGAGAGGGATTATGTTTCCAATTGGCTTTTCTTGTATGGGTAAGGCAAGCAATAATGATTTTAAGTTATAGAAAGAGAGACTTCGATTAGGACTCAAAGGAAAGAAGTAAGGATAGCCAAGGCTGGGAAACAGCTTTCTTGATAACCCATAAGAACTTGTCATAAGAAGTCTGTAAGAGATTGAGAAGCCATCTGTTAGAAGCAGTACAGGAGTAGTAGGTTAAGATGAACCAGCTGAAGCCTGAAGGCCTCTTCCAGGCTTCCCCTCAAATTTTTGAAGTTTGCTGTTTGAAGGATGAAGTGTTTAGGAACAAATGAGAGTCTTAGGGGCAAATATTTCCCAAAATGTACTGCTAAGCCCAGGCTTTTCCCGAGAACTGTCTCATAGTCATTTCATTTGATCGGACTCCAAGGAACTGGCTCAGTTTTCCTATTAATAAAAATTAACAGTTTCCATAAACCCCCTTAACCTTGTTTTGTTTTGTTTTTTTTTTACTGCACAGGATATGTTAGAATGGGCCTAAATTTAGGCTAATATTGGTGACAAAAACCTTTAGCATCAGATCTTTTGGTGCTGATAAGATTTAGAGATTTTTTCTTTTTTTTTATTCTTATAAAACAGGACTGAAGTTCCTCTCTTCTCACTGTGAAGTAGGTATTGATTGTTGCCTCTTCTATATGTAGCATATTATAGCAGTCAATAAATACCAGACATTCTGCTCTGTCGTGCTACAGTAAGAATCTGGAGGAAGGAGGCAATGAGCTACACTTTAATCCCATATCTGACATTTTGGTGATACTTATTAGTAGGGAAATTTTCACTTACATTTCTAATATTTTCTCATGAATGTTTTGGATTTGTGATTTTATTAGAACAGTTAAGTATCTACCATTGTTGTTCCTGAGCTATCTTTAAGTGATTTGTTACAGAATAAGCCTGTTAACATAGCTCTGTTTACAGTCCAACAGTTGAGCTGTAAGATTTTGTGAAGATGATGTGGGTTAGATACTTATTTGCCTTTTAGTTATAAATAATAGATGATATCTTTGAGAAGCATATTGCTTCTAATTTAATAGAAAATACTTCAGTAATTGAACTGGCTCTTTGAATGTTACATTGGCAGGCTTGAGAAAGCTATAATAGATTATTCAGATGAAATAAATGAAGAGACATATATCCTGTATGATGATTACTGTTATTATTAATACCACTACTTCCAGGAAACACCAAAAGACAGGCATTTTTTGGCAGAGTCTGATATGACTCCTTTCTACAGCCCTTTTCTTATCTGGAAAAAATGTCATGCAGAACAGCAGCCACACGCTTTAAATTAGAGTCCAGTAAAAGCAGTTACGTGGAGGAATTCCAAGAGACAGAGGTACTAATTTGTGGAAAGATAATCAAGGAAAATATGTATGCTGCATGTCATCTCGTGTCTGGCTTTTGTAGTAGGGCATGCGGCTGGTTATTGGAGCCTAGACTCTCCCCTCTTCCACATTGCAACTTTCATAACAGAGGGCTCCTAATGTGGAGTTTTAGATACTTGTAAGAATAGGTATCTTACCTAGGTTAGGTACAGGTATCCTCCCTTAGGAATAGGGAAAGATCATGCCAATTGTTATTTTTAGGGATGATCAGGCTAAAAGTCAATATCCTCCCTTCGATCTATTCCTATGTAGACAGGTATTTTTCAGCGGAAAAAAAGTGTGGTCAGGTAAGTTAAATGAGGCTCTGCTTTCACTTTTGTAAATATTTAGTAAGCATTTGGCTTGTGCATTTGCTCTCTCCTGTTTTCATCTGCATTTGATCCCTTCAGAGACTGGGAAGGGAAAGTGGGATGAGAATTATTTCTCGTTTCCGATTTTGCAAAATGCCAATTTGCTGCAACAGTACTGAGATGATCACCAGAAGTGTCCCCCATAGACAGTGCTCAGCAAATCAAATTCTTTTGTTTCTCAGCACCAGTAGGAAGTATTAATATATGTTTAAATTGTGCATTTCTTGCTTTCACATTCATCTGCTGCTGTGACACAGGTCATATAGTTAACTTCTATGATAAACAATTTGGAGAATATAGGCAGAGGTGTATACATGCTGAATGGTTATTACTTTTCCTCTGTTTAATAGTATAGCCAGGAAATGCTGCAGAGAAGTACTTTCTCTCTGATACACAACTTTTAAATCATGGTCAGAAAGCAAGGTACTGAGAGGTTGAACAGTGCGTGGTTTCCCTGTAGGTCAACTCCCGTGTGATTGCTGCCTGTATGTGAGTTGTTAGTGCCCCTTTCACTGAGGGTAAATTACTTTGCATGGACCGAGTGGTAAAAGTTGCACATTCTCAGTCAGTGACTGAGAAATAACTGGTAAAGAGTGAATTTGCAATAGTATTTCTACCTTGTTCATAGTGTAGTGATTGTCACAAGGTAGGCATTTTTTCTCAACAGATCAACGACTGCTTATTAAAGGTTTGATGAAGTCAGAAATATAGTCGGTATGCCATAGAAACATTTAGGGTATATGTTCATTGTCTTTCCTTTCATTGTATTTGTGGTCTCAATAAGATGTGAAGAACCAGAGGTGATTTTACTGTATTTCTCTTTCTATTGGCACCAAAAAAGCAAATATTAATTTCTTTACTGAGCCCAGTCCAACATTACTGACCTTCTTCACTATAGATACAAAATGCAAGGCCATAGGCTCCTCATATTTAGTGATTGAACAAGAGCCAGACTATGTCACTTAATTTCTCTAAGTGGTTGGTTTCATTATGGCCTTTTAAGAATAATGTCACCCACTGCACATGCTGCATTAATACAGCTAAGGTGTCAGAACCTACCTCTTCAAGAGCATCTTTGTTGCCATGTACTTAAGACAGCAATTCAGGTAACTGAAGGAAAAGGATATGCAAAGTTGTTTTAATACTTTTCTAATAACCTGTGATCACTAAAATCAGAATTATCTTAGCTGCTTGTGAAGATGGTGATTGGGCATATACAGTAGCTTCCTGGTTAAAGTAGGAGGCACATGTACAAGTTTCTTCATGGCTTAAGGGAGTCGCTTTCCAAGGAAATATCTTAAAGTCAACTATTGACTGGCCTAAATTGGGACTTTTTCTTTTTATCATCAGCAGGCCACTGTACAGGTAAGGAAGCCAAAATAATGTAACTGACAGATGAAGGTAACTCTATATGTTAAAAGGCAAAAGACAGCTTGACTTGTCAGCCCAGGGCCTGGGGTTCTGACCATCTTTCTGGAGGTGGTTTCTCAGGGCACGTTCACATTGGAGAGCCTCCTCCATTACATGTGAGACCTGCATAGAGGAGCTGTGGGCTCGGCATTTATGCCTCAGATGACTATATATCTCAGGGCTGTAGGAGAGCTCCCAGGTGGGAAGAAGGCAGGATTTACTCTTGCCTACCCAACACTATTTTTTATTGCCTTTTCAGGTATTCCTCTACTCCGCATGCTGACTTTGGCCAATCTGTTTTACAGCTGTGGCCATAATTTCTAGACAATGTTAACCATGGTGATGCTTACATCCATATGTGACTATGAGTGTTGTACACACTAGTTTATAGGCTCCTTGAAAAAAATGAGCATTTTTTTTGTTACTGTGTAATAACATGTATTTTAGACAATTAGTTTTAAGCACCTGTGTAATTCTGAAAAAGGAAAAACAAAGTCCCCATGATCGTTTTGATTTCACTTGCTTTGTCACAAACTCCTCATTTAAAAATGAGTTATCAAGTAAGAAATTAAAAAAAAAAATAATGAAGTGTAACACAATCCTTTCTCTCTTCCATCCTTAGAATCTGAAACAAAAAAAAATCACTTTAAGGGAAGCTGTCAAGGTAAAAAAGCGCTGTCATTTGCATTCTTCTTGGAAGACAGGCATTTCTGTACTAAAACTGCAGGGATCAGAGAAATTAACTGATTTTTCTTCTTCTCTTTCAGGGTTTTAGTTGTATGCATCTGTCTTCGTTATGTATATAATGTGATTTCATGTTTTATATCCATACAGGAAATTTGGCCCAGGTCCTGCAAAGTCATATCTTTTATATCTGTCATGACTTTCTTGAAACAATAGAAGCTCAGCATTACTGACACAAGGACATTATTTAGGAGCAGAACACTGCATATCTCCTGAAAATCTTGGTATTGATTCAAGGTGAGAAAGGAATGTGTCTGCATTAAGTAGATTTAGTGGGCTGGGATTGCATTCTGTGACCTGTTTTCCTACTCAGAACTTGGCTAGTATATTTTACTTTAGCATTTTAAAGTATTTAACTTTTCGTCTTTGTTAAGGGAATGGAATACTAGAGAGTGGGAATTGAAATGTCAAAAAGCCTGAAAATAAGTACTGTGTATCATTGTTTCTTTCTATATGGAATTTAATAATAAAGAGTTATTTTATTTACATTTTGATTTTTCCTTAATTTTTTTTTTCATTCACACTGCTATCAGGACATGAATTCTAACACAATTTTGAAAATGTAATATCAAATCCAATATCTTAGTAACACAACTGCTGAATCTAGTAATTTTCCATTTGGCTTTGAACAAACCTTACCTGCTGCTGTTAGTTTTTTTCCTTTTTGTTTTCCTCAGGCTTTCTGATGTTTTGAATCATTGTTACTGAAGCTCTTTTGTACTTGATCAATCCAATATTATGCCTCCCTTTTGGGGATCTGATTATTGACAGTCTTTTCTTGCTGAGCTATCACGTAACTTGACACAAGCTATATGGTGGGACTGTCCCAAGGCGTCACTTTAGGATGTAAATCTCTAGTGACACTTCAGTGACTCAAAGGAGAGAGGCTGCAGTCTGACATGAGGTTTTGCAGTTACTGCAGACTTAGCCTAGGTAAAACATACAGGCTATGTCACTGCAATGCTTAAAACATTCCAATCCTTTCTACAGAAAATGTATTTCTTTTGTATTTCTAGGGGACTGTTTTCCAAATTAATTATCACTCTATTACATCTATTATGAATGTTGTTAAAGTTTCCACTGCATCATAAATTAACAAGACTTGTCTCTGTTTTAATGTGATTTATTGCTGTTAAGAAGCTACAGTACAACCAGACTCTCTCTCATACTGATATGGTTTATGTTTGTTAGAGGACAGCTCTTTGTGGTAGATCCTCATCCTGTTACGCACTGATTAACTTGAGTGGAATTAGTCTTTGTGCATTTGTCATTTTTTTAATATTAATTTGTACCTTGAGGCCTTATTTGAGGTGGCATCATTTGAACTAATCAATCTACAAACTGATTGTGAGAGTCCTGTGAATGCCCAGCGGGAGAGACCAGACACATGGTGGGAGAGGCAGCAGGGGGGTGACCTGAGGTACCCGCAGCAGCTCACTGCCACCAACAGGGACAGACCCCACCTCCTCCTCTTTACCTCAAACATCATTCTCTTTCCTGTTGTTTCAGAGCAGTAGTTTTCAAAAAATGCAGCAGGGCTGTAGGCAAGGAACCGGGTGGCTGAATGACCCTGGAGAGGTCCTGTGGGCCTGCAACATGTTCACTTTTGCCAAAACTATGTGTTAGATTTACTTCTGCAGAGGATTTCTAAAGATCTCTGGTTATAGTCAGCATTACTCATAGTGAGTCAACTCCCCTTTACACCTTCTAGATGCTGCCCAAAGTCCTGGAACCCTATTTTTGATCTTAAATTTTTCCCTTGAAAAATTCATTTACTTGTGCTATTCTTTACTAGGTCGTAGACCTGGGGGCTTTAAACACTATTCAGAATTAGAGCAGAGTGAAAGCTATCAGTATCTACACCCAAACGTGAGAACTGTAGTGTTCTGCTTTTGTTGTTTTTCGTCATTATTTTGCTTAGTAATGAATACAGATTTTCAAGGGCAAAGAGGTAAAATTAGGCCATGAAATACAGAGGAGAGATTGTGCTACGTGAAAGAGAAAAGGAGAAAAAGAAACCACAAAGTCCTGTATTTGTGAAAACTGCTCTCAATGTATGTGGAAATAGTAACAAAATCTATGATAAAATAGAGCTGACAGAAATGTGATTTTCTTTTTCCAGGTGGCCATGTGGATTTTTCTATACAGCTTTGTCATGTATTTTATCTGGTACCACCAGACTTCTTAACACTCTCTGTTCACTTGTGAGACTAAACAGTTCCTTCACGAGACAATGCTGTACTTTTTATAAGAATCACATCATTCTCATTAATTTTAATGAGCATTTAATGCATCTCAAGTGTGTTATTTTTACATCCTGAAATTTGTGACTGTTGAAGGATTAGGAGAGTGAATTTTTATAATGATTTGGCCTGTGCTGCATTGTAGAGCAGGCTGTTCTTGGCTAAGTGGTGGACCAGCATTATGTAAGGTGTATCTTTATTCCTTTAAAGTAAAGAATGAAAGGTCTGGCACATCTGTGTGCCAATACAGATTAGTGAAACATACAGTTTTAAGGTAGTCACAAGGCTTTTATAGTAGGGTCTTCTTTGGTTTAACTGAACATCAGATATTCACAGAGAAACAAAGGAACTCAGGTTGTCAGAAGAGTTTCATTGTCCCATCAAAGCATCCAGTTACACTGATAGTGTCTTATCTTTATGCATTATTTGTCTGTGTTTAGTTATTTTTATTTATTTACTTTTAAGAGAGATGGGTATTTTCTTTTATTTAATGCCAAAGAGTTTTACTGACAATGTCAGTCTTCTTCCAGGTAGTTGACCACTTAATCAAAAAAAGTCACTTTCTTTAATTATAGAGCTGGAATCGGTACTTTTACATTAGATTATATAATTTTGCTTTTATGTATTTTCATTGACAGAAGTTTCTGCAAATAGAATAATGATCTTTTGATTTTTACATCTTGCTTGATCAGGACATGTTCTTCTCCCTTTGCATTTGACAAGCTTCTTATTCTTGATCAAACTCTAGTAGACCAAATTAGGAGTAGTAACAAGCCAGAGAAAGCTTGCATTCGATCAGCAATGCAGATATTAAAAATAAAGAGTAATATCTATAGGGAGGGGGAAATCTTCCCTTATTGCCATTTACAGCTTAGGTCAGGCTGATTAATTACTACTGCAGGGTAATTTAATACTGTTTTATTAACACTGACTTAAGTCTCAGAGAGGAGTTCGGGGATCCAGGAGGACATCCATTTTCTGTGAAATACTGTCCCATTTAAGGAAATTAAATAGTAATGTGCAGTTTAATTGCAACAGCATAAAAGAATAAAGACGGACTAACATTTGAGCGCGGTATAACTACTGCGTTTGTGGAATTTTTGTCTTGTGACCGTGCTAATTAAGTTGTCCAACACTTTGGTTGCATGTTCTTGCATTTCTGGCATTTTTCACTAGCTTATGTACTTAGTAAGTTCAAGGTTCAAGATTGAGAAAAAGGTTTCTCTAATAGTTTGTTTCCAGTGGGGTCCTTCTCTATCAGTGGATCTCACTATGGAAGGCCTCTGTAATAAAAGCCCAAACCTGCACCTTGTGATCATAGTATCCAACAAGGTCAGAGCTCACTAATGCATATGTTGAGTCTTGTATCCAGGCATTTATGCTGCTGACAAAGCAGAGTGCATTAAATAGTTCCAAAGCAGTGAAATGTGAGGTTTTTTTTTGTATTTGAATTTTCCTTTTCCACTAATGATAATGCATCACTGGCATTATGGTTATCTCGAGGTGGTAATATTTCCCAGCTACCACAGCCTGCATATCTGCGTAGCTGCCAAGATTCAAGCCTGGGTTTAAAGAGCTGTTTGGTCACAGGTGATTTCAAGGTTATGGGTTTTTTTCTGGGTAATTGGGAAGTATGGATTTGTCCCTCTAACATTTTCCTGTTTACATTCTGATAAGCAATAGACCCTTGTTTGCAAAGCTGGCACTCAAATGCAGATGGGTATGGGTAAAGAGAATTCTCCCTGCAGTGAAAGCACCAGTCGCAGGCAAAGATTATAAACAATCAATTGGCTGACTTTCGGCTGCAGAAAACATTTGTTGAATAGTTTCAGTTAGCCAGCAGTCTTGTGAGAATCAAAGTTGCTTGGCATTGGAGCGCTGATTACATTAATTCAGCCAGTTCTAAGTGGCTACCCCGAAGTCCAGAGTATTTTTCCATATGTCTGAAACATGGTGTCTTCTCTGACCCTAACTGCAATGTGATTTGTGGGTCTGAAGACCCACATAATGTGTGCTCTGTTAATGCAGGAAAGAACAACATCACCTCCATGGCACAGTGAGGAGCTTTAGGATCCTTGCTGCTGCTGCAGAAAACAGGGGGTTGTGCTTTACAAAGGAGTGACCTGTACTTACCAGAGCAGGGCTGCTGCCAGGAGCAGGATTCACCTTTGTCCCCATCAACAAGTCCTGCCCCAATGCTAGTGGTATAAATGTGCAGCCAGAGGGTGGGTCTATTGGGGAGAGACTTTCTTTTCTCATCAAGGATCAGCATAAATTAAGTGCAAATTCTGATATGAAAACTGTATTGTGAATTTAAACTATGATTATAATCACAAGATAGAGTTTGTCCTATGGGTCCTTCTAGTCTGGCGTTCTGTCTCTAACAGTACGTGAGAGCAGATGCTTGGGGAAGCGTATAGGAACATAAAGAGCAATCCTTCCACTGCTAAACCTGCTCAGCAGTCAGCAACTTAGGGATTATGCAGTTCAGCACTCTACTCAGCAAAAGAATAAAATATCTAGGAATATCCCATATTCTGGACATATGTATGGTCTTTGTGGAAAATGGAGTGATTAATATTGTTCCATCAGAGGTCAGTTCAGGCAAAGCAATAGAGTTTGTCGTGTTCAGGAGTGAGAGGACTTGACTGGGCAATAAATAACTCACTGCTGTTTAATGTTTGCAATGCAGCAATGTGTAGGTACTTCAAGGGAAAGGGGGCTTCTATTTTGGGCTGTATGTACACAGCTAATAAAGAAATCTATCCCCATTTCTGGCGTGATGTAGTTTAACATTCACGGTGTGTACTCACGAACAACTGATCAGTCTGCAGTCAATCACAGCAGAAGACGCAGAAAATCGGAGGATAATCATTCAGATAAGGACCTATCATAAAACTACTTTCTCTAATGAAGTAGCAAGAAAAATAAGAAGGGGAGGGATGATTCTGTCATTTGTAATAGTCATAGCTGTTTGCAGTTGCTTTGATGCTATGCAGTATAGCTTCAAACGTACAGAGGAATCTTGGTGCAAAGTGTACTTGCAGACATCATTCTCTAAGTTGAAATTGATGTAGGATGTTATAGGAGACACGTTGACGTGGAAATGTAGTTTCTATTCTTTTCTTCTCTTCGTGTGCATATGTGTGGGAAGTTAAGTATGCTTCAGGCTTAGGGAGAAATGGCTGCATCACAGTCAATGAGAGTTAAATCCTGTCTTTATTGAAATCAGTGGTTAAATCCAACATGTAGGAAGTTGCTTTTTTGAAAACAGAGCAGAAATCCAATTTGAGATTTCTTATTACTAACCTTGTGCAAATATAATTCTTCTATATGAATTATCTTCATATCATGTCAAAAGTGAGAGAGTATTGGGACAGTTTTCCCCTAGAGCTCTGTCAGAGTTTTTCATCAGCTGAATTTCACTGTTGTCAGTGATATATTTTTCACCCAGTATTTTTCTTCACCGGAGGATGATAATTATGCTGACTGGTTTGGTGACTATTTCCATGGGGAGCTAATATAAGAGCACTGTTGTTATTCTCACTTGCAACTGCAGTATGTTTTGAACTAGTAGTGGAAATGTTGGTGCATTAAACTAATACCTCTGTGGACAGAAAAAAAAGGCGAGAAGCTGGACCAAGACATAAACTTTTTCCAGATTATTTGGAATTCAGATTAATGAGTAAATTGGAGCAGTGCTTTGAGGCTTGGGAAGCAGAATAACGTGTTGGAAATGATCTTGTAACACCCTGCCTTGCTGAACTTGGATAATGTTAGAGCAATACAGACTTGAAGGAGAAAAGGCAGTTACTTCACTGCCTGGGACAGGAGTTAACAAATATCTGCCAAGTTTGACCTCTGGAGGAAAGATGCTGCCATCCCAACTGACATTTTAATGACATTGTACAGTTTGGGAAGCAGAAGAATTGTGAACATTTTAGGAAATAACACTGCTGTTCTTGAAGAAAGTAAGCAATGATTTCAAGATGAAGTTTTCCTGGAAGTTTCTCCCCTTCTGAGGTTACTGTCCTTATCATACCTACTTAGTGACTTTGTTCCTACGTATTTTGAGCTCCTCTATGATTTTACTTTTTCACCCAGGCATCTTATTTCCAGTGAGTATCAAGGACCACTAATTATTAGAGGCAGGCAGTACCATAAAACAACAGTAAAATTAATTGTAAGAGAACATGAAATAATTCAGTTAAGCTTAATAGCCTTAGGGTGGGTGAACACAAAAGTATTAGTAGATGTGCAGTGATTCATCTGCCTACTTTCAACAGCTACCATTCAAATTGAACTTAAATACTGTAAACAAAAGCCTTTCCGTGGTGTGCTTGGAACTGAAATACAGCTGCAAAGTTCCAGAGGAAAATGCTGCATTGCAGCTCTCCTTCTGTTTCGCAGCAAATCTCTGCTGGCATGTAACATGCAGAGGAGGAGCTTCAAAACACGCAGGCTGTTTTCAGCCTCATTATGCAGATCAGCCGTCTCTATCATCCACATTATGAAAACATCTTTAACTTCCTTTGGGGATGGAAGGGAGAGAGAGAGTAAGGGAGAAATGGGGGGAAAAGAAAAAAGAGGTCATACAGCTTACACACTGATTTCCCTTGTTATTACTGTTCCAGTGTCTCTCAAAGAGAAGTGTTTATTGCCTTTATACAGATCCAACAGATTTTGACATCCCTGTTGTTTAAGTTCAACTACTGCTTATCACTGGGATTTAGCATCAGACCTTGTGCCAATGTTTTGGGTGAGCCTGAAAGGGGTATTCTGTAATGCTTTGGCTAACAGGCAGCCCTTACTTTACTGAAAGCTGTGATTCATGGCTGGTTGCTGACACTAGGGAAAGTGAAGACCTTTCAAATAACCTTGAAACAGAGCTGACTGGCAGCCTCTCACATGCCTTTAAATACGAGTGAAGAGGTATAAAGAAGGAAGGAGGGTTTCAGGAGTCCCAGATTTACAACATTTATGTTTAGTGACTTGCCTCCCACAGAAAACTGGTCGTCTGTAGTTTCTACAATTGTTTAAGAAAGGAACAAAAAAGCAAATGCTGCAGATATAGCACCAGACTGAGAGGAGGGAAGTCTTTGAATGGTTCAGGAGAACAGATTTGCATAAATGGGATGATTTAGTGCTGTGCCATCTTTGAAAAATGGGATTTAGGGAAGGGGTCTGTGACTCTCTCAGTGGGACCCAGCAAAATGTCAGGGAGGAGAGCATCGGGAACCTGCAGGACAAGAAGTAATATGAGAACTCTCAAGGTCCCATCCCACCTAGCAAACACTAAGTATTTTATCCCTTGCAGCAAGAACAGATTTAAAATGAAAACAGGAGAACTAAAATAAGGCTTTTGCCATTGATGCACTGTAGATTAATAGGGAATATGTTTGGCCAGCAGGATCAGGGAAGTGATTGTGCCCCTGTACTCAGCGCTGGTGAGGCTGCGCCTCAAGTGCTGTGTTCAGTTCTGGACCCCTCAGTACAAGAAGGACATTGAGGTGTTGGAAAGCCCTCCAGAGAAGGGTGACAAGGCTGTTCAAGGCTGGAGAAAAGTCCTGTGAGGAGTGACTGATGGAACTGGGGTTGTTTAGCTTGGAGAAGAGGAGGCTGAGAGGAGACCTGATTGCTGTCTACAGCTGCCTGAAAGGGGGCTGTAGCAGAGTGAGAGGTGATTGGACAAGAGGAAATGGCCATAAGTTGCACCAGAGGAGGTTCAAACAGGATATTAGGAAGAATTTCTTTACCAAAAGGGTGGTCAGGCACTTGCAGAGGCTGCCCAGGGAAGTGGTTGAGTCACCATTCCTGGAGGTGTTTAAAAGATGGGTAGATGAGTCTTTGAAGGACATGATTTAGCAGAAGATGAGTACGGTTGGATTTGATGCTCAAAGTTTTTTTCCAATTGGAAGATTCTATGATTCAGTCATTTTCCAGAAAGCTCAGATATCCTAAAAAGATACACAGAGGTTCTCATCCCTGGATTTCAGCAAAGCAGAGAGTGTAAAATGGAAACCTTTTTTGGAAAATAGGAAATGGGAATGGAAAGCTTTTTACAAAATAACAACACATCAAACACACAAAATGAACAATAATGCAAAACCAAAAGACAAAACCAGTAACATGTTACTGTTTCCCAGTTATATAATTTAAATCTCATCCTATGTCTTTCTCTTTCCCAAAATCATTTCTCACATTTAAATAGAATTAGGAAGCCAATGTATCCTGAAAAAGTGGTTTCCTCCTAAAAGTAAAAATAATCAGCAGAAAATAATGTCTACTATTCAGGGAAGTAGATTGCACGCAGAGCTTTTGTTCTTCTCTGTTTTGCAACCCAGGCCTTTTGCGGGCCCATGTGAGTTCAACTCTTGCATTTGAAGCCTTAATGCTGAATCCATTACAGGGCTCTGGTGAGCCTGCAATGAATTCTAGTCATTCCTAGGAGGTTGCTCATGGCTCAGTTAACAAGGTTGAAGTTGCCTCGCCCCAGGCTACCTTTCTTATTTTGGGGGGGAAATAGTACAAAGGTTGAAATAATTATTTTCCATTGCCTGTCTCTTAACTTTTCATCAGGGATGTATCGTTTTTGCTACACTATTAAAATATTTACAAAATTGTTGGGAAACAGAAGAACCATTCAGACAAAACATTCATAATCTTCCCCCTTAGATTCTGCATCCCAAACAGCTTCTAACAGTACATTAATTAATTAAAGTACCTTTCCTATTGTTTTTTAAAGTATCTGTTGTTGCTGGAGTGCATCTGCTGTTGAAGAGGTAGATCTGAAAATAAAAAAAGTACAATTATACAATATGGGTATTGTTTTAAAATTAAAAATAGAGAAAGAAACTGCACTTCAGCACTCTTGAGAATCAGTCTGAGTGCTATAATTTGGATACCTAGAATAAACAATACCTCTTCCTGCTTAAGATAAATGAAGATCTTGGGTCCTTCAAGCTTTTTGCATTTAGCATATCAAAACAGTGTTTGTCATGCTTAATCGTGGACCCCACTCCTTGTTTATCTTAAAACAAAACCAATTCTTGGAACAGGATAAGAATTGCAAAGACTATATGTTGAACACTTCTATGTGAAAAATCTGGTCTGGCAAACACACTATGTTTGGTAAATGAATGCAGGAAGCAGCAAATATGGTTAATGGCTTACTCATGTTCAGGAAAGCAAAGCAGAAAAAAAGATATGCATTGTTCCCAGAGGTGATGAATGTCTTTTGCTCGAGTGATTTGTTTGCTGTAAATGTAAGTGCAGGTCAGCTGAAACTATTTGTAAATTTGTGATACACTTGTTGAATTAATTTGAAAAAACAAAACAAATAAACAAACAAACAAACAAAAAACAATTTTGGAAATATTTTTGTCTTGTTCTATATTTTCTGAGAAAAAATTGGCTATTTTGGCATCATCCAAATCAACTAATTTTCCCATTTGGAATTATTTTCGCATTGCTTTTATTGATCCCTATCTGGTAACACATGATCTTTGCCAGAAAAGAAACTGAGAAGGCTGTAAATTCTCCAGTATTAGTTTTGCAGCAGCGGTGAACTTGTTACTTGAGACGTAATTGTTTTCACGCTCAAAAACACTGGATTTCTGAATTGTCTAAGGTAAGAACAAAGTCAGTCTCATTAATTTTAATGGGAATTTTAAATATTTGAAGATTTTAAAATATATCCCTTTAAGACTTCTTTATCTGTTCTTTGCTGAGAAAGGTTACATCTTGCCAAGCAAATCTCTCTTCGGTATTTTTCCAGATGGACAGATAAATCCAGTTCACGGTGATTAGTTTACTAATGTTTTGCAAAGACTCTCTATATTGTCTACCACTGAAGGTGCAGCAGGCAGGACCGAAGAGTAGTACAACGGGGAATAACATCAGAGCTTGGAACAGAACTGATCTTCAAGAAGTGCTTTGCACCTTGAAGCATTATTTTCTGAGGAAGTGTGGGTCTTAAATTATCACAACTTAAAGTTGTGGAAGCCATAGAAACAAAACCTAAAAGAGAAGAAACAGGTATGATGACTAGAGTGAATGCTTTTGTAAGCTGCTATAGAAAAAATGCCAAGGTCTTCTTACCTGGTAAGTGGATTGATAGACAGATAATGCGAGTTTGATATGTTTTTTTAGAAGATCTTGAGTTGAGAAATCTTAACTCACTAAATCTGTTCTCATAAAAAACCTCTTAGCCATCTGTTCTCTGTTGACATGGAAAAGTTAAGAAATCCAGATACTCTGTCTTCTAGTGAATTGACAATTCGCCTTTGAACGTTTTTTCACATTCACATTTAAACAGATTTGGTATTTAAACATGACAAAACTGCATTTTCCTACTTCTTACAGTTTACTCCATGTGGCAATTTTTGTTGTAAATTATGTAGTTACTATAAGAGCTGGAGGCTTTGATCAAGTGAATAGTTGATACCAGGTCTTGAATCCACAGCTTAGCTCCTTCGGGGCACAAATACTACTTAAAAACATCTGAGTTGAAGGAGGAGTTTCAGATGTAGTCAACCTTCACCAGAAGCTGTCCATGCAGAAGTAAAACCTGAAATTCCCTGGAAAAGTTGGTGTCTGTGAGACGAAGCCAAATTAAGCGCTCTTTAAAAATCTATCTTCCTGCAGTTCAATCCCATAATAATAAACCTTAAAAACAAGAGCACAGGGGAGATCTGAGGAATGCATAGCTAGAAGCAATGCACAACACTGCCTTCCCTAGCGAACTATTTCCAGAAACATACAGTTGAAATGCCAAGTTGGTTAAAAGTCCACCAGTTATACACCTTTGAGAAAGAAAATTAATTTGACTTACTCAGTACAAATATATTCATGGCATGAGCAAAAGAAAAAGGAAAAAAAATGCCAACCTATCCCACTTTGGTTGTGGACAGGTGATAACAATGGCATTTTGTCAGCATGGCACAACCACAGATTGGACTGGCCAGACTGCAAGCTGACAATACAAAGCCCCTAAATACCTGCCACAGTTGCAAAATGCTTAAAATATATTTTTAAAGTAACATTTGAATGAAGCAGACAATGTTTAAAAAGAATCTCTTTTTGCATCGTATATCTGCAAAGTATTGCAGTCTTTGAAAGTAACTTCTCACTCAGATAAATTTATGAGGAATAGAGCTTTTCTTCAGTTGCAGGTAAACAAAAATAAATATCTCAAATGTTGGCTAAGGGACTGAGAATAATATATTTGTATTTTTATTGGTGTAGCTATCTCTGTACTGGTCACTGTGGAATATTAAATATTGGAAATCAATAGAGTAGCTGTATATGCATAGTGCACTTTAAGAGTAATTACTAATACCTCACTCCTCTGTATGTCTACATTCACTTTATAATATAATACTGGTTTTAATGTTGATAAATGTGTAGTATGAACTGGCTGGCTTAATTAAAACTGTTGGGATGGAAAAGCTTAAAGCTGTGTGATATTTTACTCAAGCTAATAGCAGGTTCTCTGCCACCAGGCAAGGCAAGGGATATGTTAACATTTCAAGGACCCACACACCCTGCTGTGAGGCCAAAACCTTCTGCAACCTTAGAGGAAATCAGGGTCTGCAGGGGACTGTGGGGATCACGCCAGGGCTGGGGAGGTGACAGATCACCCCTCTGCCTGCCACTGTCTCCCAGGAAGGTTCCTCAGTCCTTACCTGCAAATGTGCTGAGTCATTTAAGAAGAATGCTACACGGAGAAGTTGTGTTGCAACTTTCTATGAGGCTAATGTAGATGGAAGAATGAAAAATTCAATTTGTGCTGCCCCGCTGAGGAGCTTTGGGCCAATCTTAATGTGCCCTTGTTGTCCTCGTGCCTGTTCCATGTTGTCCCAGCATGAGAGTTCTTCACAAGAGCTAATACATTTTCCCTTCCAGGAAGATATTTTTAGGGAGCTGAGGCACATCAGGATGTAACGAGATGTAATGCAGTGGAATTTCACTGGTTTCAAACTTAGACACACTCAAGCAGATTCAGAACTGCTGTTACAGGTCTTCACCTTGACCTAAAGCACTCACTAAAACTGTGACAGAGCCAGGAACCAAACCTGTAGCTCCCTAAATATACAGAGATACAGGCAAAACCACACTGCTGAAGCATCTATTATCAAAAAATGTATGGCAAATATTCTTTTTTTTTTTTGTTGGGTATGACAGTTTTGGTTGAGGAAAAATAATGTTATCTAGCTGACTTTATTTTTATATTTCAAAAATGAAATATTTCAATGTTTCCCTGAAAAGTCCCTCTATTTTTTTATGTGTAAATGTATTTTAGTTTAAACAAAACTATCCAGCAAAACCTCAGTGATTTATTTCCCTTATGCATTAAATGAAATATATTGAACACACAACTAATTGTTTTCTTTTTTATGTTGATAAAGCAAATTTTTTCCAGCTTATATTTTTAAATTATTCCCTACTTGATGTGTTTCAGACTAATATAGACCTTTATTAAATTACACAATTCAATCAGTTTCTTTGGCATTAGATCAGACACAGTTCCTGTAAATTTTGGTATGAAGTACTTTTGTAGTTGATCCATGCAACTTTTCAGTGTGCCAGAATATAGTGTAGAATAAAATGGCTACTGTCTTAGAAGTTATGCATCTACTGACTTTAAATATTACTGTAAATAAAGTAATAATAACAACAAAAAAGAAATACCGGAAACATGTAGCAATAGTTAAACTGAAGGAAAACAGTTTACTTAAATTAGGTTACAAATTTATTTAAAAGGATTCTGTGAAATTGCAGTGGGAGAAATAGGAGGTGTGTGGGATTTGGGAAGAGAGGAATGTTGGAAAAATGAGGTATCACAAACGTGGATGATGTCCAAACGCTTTTGCACTGAAATCTTATCGAGGATACAAATTGGTCCTCAACACCCAGTTTCTCAAAGCCAAAGTGCTGATTTCCTTCCACAGGAAGGCAGGACGAGAGATATATATGCCACCGACAAAAATTTCTCCATAATTTTTTTCACTATTTTCAAAGCACATGTGAAAATCATTGTTTAATTCCAAGTAAACCACAATCACCTTTCTCCTTATCCTGGTCTCTCGTTACAATGGGACATATGTTACAATGTCAGCTCATTTCAATCGCATTCAAACTTTACCAGAATACAAATTATTTGACTTCTACTTAGGAAAACAAGGAATTTTGCCTTACAGGCAGCTTTAAACCAAAGCTGCTTAGAGTTGAATAGGTGCTCATCAGCGTTTGTGAAAGATTCTTCATTGCTGACTATTTGCTAAGACAGCATTCTCTGGACATGTTCATTTTGTTTCGATTCTACCTCAATGCTATGAAGCTTTAAAATGGTTTTCTGAAGAAGAAAAGTGAAAATTGCCCTTAGATATAAGACATAAACAGGTATATTAAATAGTCACAGCTGTCATAAAATAGCCAGTGGAACTGGCATCCCCACAGAACCTTTTTTGGAAACTGCTTTATCCTGGATCTCTGCAGAGGTATCCAGCTCAAACCCCGCGTAGTATTACTTAAGAGAAAAAATTAACTGCTTTATCAGAGACTTTCAAAGAATAATATGAAGCAGCAGGATGTACTCTACTGAAAAACAAGAGCTCCCACACTTCCTTCCTTCCTGAACAATCACTGCAGTCTTTAAACAAAAGATTACAGTAAAATGTGGTCTTTTACGGCGTTATTGCCGACAGCCACAAGAGGGGGTTTGAAGAACGCGATCTGATTCGCACTTGCAGCCTAAGCCTTTCCTTCAGCATTCAATGCATTAGTTGCACCATGAAACCACTCATTGCCTGAAATGACTGAAATTTTCAGTCATTTTGCAAAATGACTCCTTCACTCACTCATTTGGTAAAATGACTAAGTTTCACGTGTTCTATGAAAAGACTGATGTGCTGGATATTCTGCTAGACTCTGACTGTTTGTTTCACTCAGTAACAGACATATTGTGAAAAGGGGGATTATTGGATAAGAATCTGTTGCTTGTTCTGCAATGATTGTTGGAGACAGCTCTGGATTTTGAAAGTAGCTTCAGAAAAGGGCTTTGCAAAAAGTATGAGAAGTGCCCAAAGTACATGATACTAAGGGCAGAATACAACTATTGCTGAGATCGAAAAGACAAAGCAAGATCCCAAATCAAAGTCAGGACTTGATACCACCTGCTTGAGATGTTTTAAGGAAACTTCTATTTTTTTTTTACTTTCTGCTCTCATAATAATTTGTCTCTTCTTGGCTATGGAATTGCCGATTCTATTGTATTTCCTCCTGCTCATTAACGTGAAATTCTACAGTGTGGTGACAATAAGAAGCTAATAAAAAAACACTGGACTTAAGACGAATCTCCCATATGTCATGTGAGCATTGAAGACAGGTATGATAATATCTGAGAAGTATGTGTTGCTGCACATTCCTGTTATAGAGCATTTATCGTCTAAATATGCAAACACTACAAGAGAGGCTATTGTGCTCTTCAGATATTTCTGCCTTGGGTACCAGAAAAAGATAAAGAGGACCTTGACTAATGGCACTGGTGTAAAACTGATAATAAGCAACGAATGCTTGTGATTAGGGTGATCTGACCTTATTGACATGCAAATTTCATCTCAAGGTAGTTTTGAGGAGATAATGGTGTACCAAGATCATCTCACCAAATTTTGTGTTCTCTGAAACCCTTGCCTTAGAGGGGTTTTTGTGTTGCAAAGTGAGGAAGGAACTCAATTTGTTGCTGAAATCATCCAAGAACAGAAGCTTCTGTACCTCTGCTTAGCTTCACGCATAGAAAATCAAGATATCCACAAAGCCAGAGGTCTCTCAAAGGGATATTAAGCAAATGTTCTTAGCATGGATGGCAGACAGTAATTCATGGGACTGGACTGTGGATTTCACTTTGTCCAATTCTCAAAAACATCGCCTATCACTCTAGAATAAACTGTGTGCTGTGTGCAGCTTGGTACGGTACTAATCCCAAATGTGGGCTTAGCTCAACCTCTCTTCCATCAGGGATCATCAACTACTTCTGCAGTCAGCACAATGTGCTTTAAGTGCTCAGCACTTTTTCTAACGACTCTGCTGCATCAACATATCCAGAAAACATGCTGGCCCCCACGTCTGACACAGAGGTAAGCAGCCAAACTGGAACTACTGATAAACTAAATTAGAGACGCTCCTCTATCTCAACCTCTGTCAGAAAACATCCATCCAGACCCACAAAATTCTCCACCTGTTTATCTTATATCTTTGAGATAACTGTACCTTTACTTCTAAGGCACCATCCCAGCTGCCCCCTACAAAATCCTGCCCCATGTGCTGTTCACTGTTTTCATTGGCACAGCCTCCCCAAGCAGCCGGAAGAAGCCTGGACAGCGCAGACCTTGCAGGCAGAGCTCTTGTTAGTGTGTAGTCTTCAAATGGATGAAAACACTGAGAAGCTGAACAGATGTAACACAGATATCACAGTCACCTCAGTTACAAAGATAAGTTCAGTTCCGGCAGGTAAGGTATGATTTCAGAAATAAATTATAAAAATAATAGCACATGATGACTTTTTAAGTTAATTCAAGCAACAAAATATCAGACATTTTACTTGGTGTCTCCCTACTAGTTTCACTAACTTCATTTAAGGTGTGAAACTTTCTCTTAGTTCATGGAATGACTGAATGAAACAGCCATTTGCCATTTTGTGAAATGGGTGTAAATTTCCTGAGATGACTGGTTTCAAAATATCACTGTAACATATATAGCTCTGGAGTCACCCTTTAAGTTCTCAGTAACATACCTTTCCCAGGAAGACATAGGGAACAGAAATACTACCCACAGCTTCATTTTATGCTGTGCTGAGAGAGAAGAGAAAAGGAAAAAGACATGGTTTAAAGCTGTACCAAGTAAAAATTGTTCTCTAATGACACAATATAATATATCCTAAATTGGATTATAATATACAGCTTCCTTTGCAATATATATTTAACTATAAGTTGCCTGTCTGGGAGGCACTGCATGATTTCACTGCAGTGAGAGAATTTAGACTAAAATAAATCATCCAAGTTAGGGATGTGGTCCTATGTCTTCTGAAAGAATAACTTTGATGACTGTATTTGCCGTGCAGTCATAGGAGTGTAAATACAATTCCTGCACCACTATCTTCCCCACCTCCCAATCCCATCTTGTTGTTTTCTTGAAGCGTCTCATGGGTCAGATGTGAATCTCATAGCTGCAACCCATTCAACCTTTTCATTAACATGCCTGTTCTGTACCATTTACCTTCCTTCTGCACATTTTCTTTAGTTCTTTTGCTTTTGTAACAAATAACAGTTCTGTAATTAAGAATACTGGCAACTTGTAGCCCCATTTTTTTCTGGTTTTCTGGCTCCTTTTTAGAAAGCTTAACTGCTGCCTTTTAAACTTTCCAGGTTAGAGTAGCAGGGCACAGGAGTGCAGTTCATCAGAGCCGTTGTATTGTTGCTGATGCGTAAGTTGCCTGGCATGGGATACTACAGTGCAACAGAGGTTCATTATTTCACTTGTATTTGACACACGACCTTGAAAAATGTAAATGTTATATCTATGGCAATTTGAGAGTTCACCCTGTCATTTAAAAGACACAGTCCCCTTCCTCCTCTTCGTAATCTTTTGTCGTAAATTTTCTATCCCTAAGGAAAAGAAAAACAGATACAAGTTATCTGAATTTAATTACAACTGAAAGATGGTACCCCAAAATCTTATATTACGAAAATCTTACAAGACAAGAACAGGTCTGAAGGAAACACACTCGGTACCTGTTAGGAAAAAACCCAAACAAACCACAGTGAACTAGAATTTTCAAAAATGCCTAAGGAAGTTGAACATCTTATTTCTTGACTGTTCACCTGGAGACATTCTCAAAGACCCTATCCAGAGTTATTGTGGATTTCCTTCACTCTATATGGAGATCCCTTGAAGATGTCTGTCTGGGAAGCACTGAAACTGTAGTACCCAAAATAATTAGTCACTTCTGAAATTTTTGGCCTTAGGCAAGCGCTTCAAAAGCAACTCTCCTCTCTCCATCAATATTTGTTGAACGGATCTGTGTTGAGAAGGGTGTTTGTGGGAATCGAATATGGTACATGGCCTTGCATAAGTATTTGAATTAAAGTGTTTGGTATTTGAAGCTCTTTAGGAGTTATTATATGAGAAAGCAGTTATAGTGATAACATCTACCAGGGAACAGGAGCAATAAACAGATTGTGAGCTGCCCATTGGCTGCAGAATGCTTCCATGAACCATTTGCACATTAATGTTTGTTGACAAGTAAATCTGCAAAGCTTTGAGCCTTTCAGTGAGTTATTTTCAAACAAAAGAAGCAGCTAAATATGTCAAACTATTTGGGAGAAATTTAACACTGTTAGTTGCTTAGTTGAGCATAAATTTCAAGTATGAGAATGTATGATTGGCTTATACTGGTTTCATTCTGAATTTTCTGTCTTGCTGAGGATCTGTCAAGAAAGCATAATGTGTTTGCTAAGTGCATCTGAAAGATAGGTAAATCAGTTTATTAAAAAAACTGTGGGAAGGAGAGTTTTGTCTGAAAAATCAGTTTGTATATTCAACATGTTGAGTCATAAAATGCCATTAAATGTCATAACAAACAAAATATTTAAAAAATAACAAAGAGCATGTGAACCCAGAATTGTATCCTTTTCCTGCCAGAAGACTGAGCAATGAGAGATAGAAAACATAAGGAATAATTGACAGACTGTTTTAATTGAGGCTTAGCCATGTCGTAAAGTGAGCACTGGAAGGAAAAGCAGCAACACTTTATTCCCCGCTCCTTGGACGGGAACTCTGCCATGAAGGAGTCGTAACCCTGGCTGTGTACCTCACTGATTTCCTGTCACCACACTCCCCTGTCACCTGCAAATCTCCTTTTCCAAGCTGAAGCAGACCTGATTTCATACCAGTTAATGCACGCATTCCCGGGTCTTTTTCTATTTAACAGATGTTATACAACTTAACACCCTAACTGTTGCTTCTGCATTATATCCACCCTTGGAAAATTCTTCAATTCATTTCAACAGACAGCCATAAAGGACTTGATGAAGAGAACATGCCAGATTAGGGATAAATTTGAAAGGATGCTAGCCAAGAGTAAAGTAATTATTGTTGACTGAGTCCAAGCAATGTAGACATCTTATGTATGACCTTGTCGTAAAGAACTAAATGGAACAGGGCTTAAGGAAGTGTGTATGATTGACTCATTTAATCCTACTGAACTCTTAATTTTTGAATGGAGACTGAGAGGTTAGTGAGCGATCCTTTAATTTCATTAGCCAGGCACTTTGAACCCTGGATAGAGACAGTATATTTACTGCTTACATCTAAAATGTTTTTATCTTCAGATACCTGAATATTTTCCCCTGTGATAACAATGCATTTTTCATCACAGCTTGCTATTTCATACTAGTTATTACTCCTCTGCCTAGGCTTAGACTGCAGTGCAAGTTACATCTACAACCCATAGACTGGTTTCATCTGAAGCTTGTCCTTGTGGTATTTTCTCTGGGTGGTGAAGAAATTCACAAACCAAGGTTATTTGTATCTGAAGTGTTAGTTAATGCCACTTGTTACTATTTTTTGTGTGGTTTTTGTTGTGGTTTTTTTTTTTTTACCAAACCCCCTAAACATTAGTAATAGCGTGGAATTAATAGTATATCACTTGCACTTACTGTTTGTAACACAGGAAAAACAGCAGTCACACATTGCATTTTGTTGTTTTTTCTCTAGAAACTATTACATAAACATGGGAAATATCCTGAGGACGTTACCAAGATCCAGTCAGAAAATGGTGTTTAGTTCTCTGGGAAATTCTGTTTCACCAGGAAAAATAGACTTTGGTCAGAAGCCTTTCACAGTGTAACAAAAGCTAACTTCTCATGGAGAAAATAA
This sequence comes from Dromococcyx pavoninus, assembly GCA_033558185.1. NCBI lineage: Eukaryota > Metazoa > Chordata > Aves > Cuculiformes > Neomorphidae > Dromococcyx > Dromococcyx pavoninus. The sequence continues at coordinate 881,294 of JAUMJL010000077.1, read as the reverse complement.
GAATTTTTCATGCGTAAAAATTGTCAGAACTTAACAATTTGACTCATTGTGTAAAATTTTTATTCGGTGGTTTTCAGGTTTGTGAGGATTCTTTACAAACTGTAACGTCCTATAAAATAATATCTGTGTCTTTTTTTTTCATAGGGATTCTTTTTCTGTTTCAAATTGCCTTTATTTCACTCTGTACTTACCTCCTCCTACAAGCATTATTACAGCATCTGGCTCCATGTCAGTGACTTACAGATCTATGTCTGTTCACCGTGCCTGAGTTACACTTGTCTTGTTAGTGCCTTCCCAAAGTTACCACTCCTGCTTATACTAACAGAGGTACATTCCTTCCTCATCACTGTGGAAAACAGCAAGTTCCTTCCCATTGTGTAGTCTTGGTTTTGAGGTGAACCTACAGATCCATCTAGTCCAACCTTATAGCCACATTGTAAAGATTTCTTCTGCAGAACATCAAGGTACATACTTTCTTGTCCATCATAAATGGACGTTGATATTGCCCTCATCCAGATGCTTACAGAGTAACTACTGCAAAATCTTTTTCCTTTATTATGGGCAGCTACCAGCCTCCCATGTCCTTTTAGAGTCCTGCTGTAATTTTCCTGCGCCTTCCCGCATCTCTCTCTCTCTCCACCCTCCATAGAATCATAAGTTTGGAAAAGACCTCTGATACTATCAAGTCCAACCGTACCTATCCCCTTACTAAACCATGTCCTTAAGAAACTCATTTACCTGCCTTTTAAACACCTCTAGGGATGGTGACTCCACCATCTCCCTGGGCAGCTGTGCCAGTGCCTGACCACCAGTGAAAAATTTTTTCCTGACTTCCAGTCTAAACCTCCCCTGGCGCAACTTGTGGCCAATTCCTCTCGTCCTATCACTTGTCACTTGTGAGAAGAGACCAGCACCCACCTCGTCACAACCTCCTTGCAGGCAGTTTTAGATAGTGATGAGGTCTCCCCTCATCCTCCTCTTCTCCGGGCTAAATGACGCTGGTTCCCTCAGCCGCTCCTTATAAAACTTTTTCTCCGGCCCCTTCACCAGCCTCATTGCTCTTCTCTGGATGAGCTCCAACACCTCAATGTCCTTCTTGTAGTGAGTGGTCCAAAACTGAACTCGAGGTGCAGCCTCACCAAATGGATGATCTATTTTCACATTAACTTTTTCTTTCACTTTCACACTCCCTCATGCCAACATTGTTTAGGAAGAGTGGGGCCAAAAATACGCATGAAACAATGTCTGGGTGACACCTATGGCTTTGATCTTGCAGTTCTTTTTAGCCTTTTTGCATGATTTTATGATACTGAGACATAAACATCACCTTTGATCTTTCCATGGTGCATCCATCATCTATATAATTCATATTCATGCAGCATTTTGTTTTTTGCCATGTTGTCCCTTACCTTGGAGGGAGCTCTGACTTCTGGAAACTTTCTTCTTCTACTTAATGCACTCTGAGGTATCAGGTATAAAATCCAACTACTACCCACAACAAGCAGTGCCACAGAGACTATTCCCACCACGCTACCCTGCCTCCATTCACCTGCATTCAATCCGGAGTTATAATGTTGGGTGGATTACTGCATAAAGCATATGTATAGTTGATATATACCTGGAACTTGGACATGCCCCAGATGTGTAAATGCCTCGAACATGACCTGATTGCACTCTAACAGGGGCTGGAATAGGTCAGAAACTACGTAGATCATGAAAGTCAGCACTGAAATCCTCTGACAGAACTGCTCAGAGCTCAGAGTACCAGTGGATCTTTAGAGTGTGAGACAAGAATTAAGCTCATTTAACAGCTTTGGATTCGATCACGATCCTTCTTTGTGGAAAAGACAACAGGTATCTGTTTCATTACATGAGCTGAATTTATAATTTGTAATCCTACACTTTGTTCTGCTTTTCTCGAATTGTAGAGGCATATTATACAGTGATTGCAGATGACAGATGTAATAAATGTACAGTTTGTTGGAATTATATCTATTTATTTCTTTATTTAGGCAGTTTAGACTATCTTAAATTAGTGTTTACTTCTTTACTCCTCTCTTGACGGGTAGGAGGGCGACAAGAGCTTGTGTTCAGGCTATTCGTACTAAAACACTTTTGTATCTGTCATGTTTTTCTTCTCCCTCTCATGGTAAAATGGGTAGCATGAAAAAATGTGAATGATCCATATTTTTTTTCAATAGTAAATCCAATCCAGTTCTTGTAGATGGAAATTTTACCAGAATAACTGCCCAGTCAAGCAGTAATTTGTATTGAGCTGAAATTATGCAGAGCCTTCTTGGACATTGTGGTCAGTTTTTGATCTAGGGAGCTTTTGGGCATGCCTTAATGATAATCCAGCACATCATTTCATGTTATTTTTTACATACAATTAGAATTTTAAAAATTCTTTCAGTATTAGTGTTCATGTTCTTGCTTTTCCCACTATGTTTATAGAAATTATTTATGGTGGTAATATTTAAGGTGTAGTCTCCTGGTTCCTGCTGGCCTTGCAATAACTACAGTAATTTTATGGCAAATCTTCAAACTGCTGTCTTCAGAAACACTGTGTAACCAAAGTCCTCTCTCTGTGTTCCTTGTTTCTTTCCAATCTATGAAGAAGTAAGGTTTGAAAGCCAGTGCAGGTATCTATGATTCATAAACTTGCTAAAATGTTCAGTTCATCTTGAAGTATCTTAAGCATAAAAAACCCCATCTCAGGCTACTGCCCTGGCATGTGATGTGTCTGCATACCCTGGCTTTTCCACGCATTGCAGTTTTCTAGGTAAAGCTGACTGTGATGGTTCCCCATCGTGGCAAAACATCAGGCAGAGTCCCCCCACCTCCTCCCTTTCCTTCGTCTTTTGTTTGTTTGGTTAAGTGACAATCATAGGAAAACATGTGATAGCCTATGACATCACAGCTGTTTGCAATTCCACTTTTCTTATTCATGCAGGTCTCCTGAGACTCTGGTGAGGGAGTAGTTTGCAGCCAAAAAGTATTTCCCTGTGTGCATTTAGTTTGAAAACCATCTTTTGTATATCTTTTCAGATCTTTATTGTTGCAAGAATGGAGAGAAGAGTGGGAAAATTACCTATTTTGGAGGTAATTTATAGTGGATTTTTTGATTATTATTCCATGAAAAACACAAAATTCCTCACATGCTTGAAGTAAAACCAAAAGTCTCCAATTCTCTTTGAATATATGACATACTCTTTCATTAACACCTATGATATCTAAGGCACTGGTCTACACCTGCTTTACCTCACTGCTAAAAGATAGTTACATATCACAAATTTGAATCAAATGTAATTTCTGAAATTGGTTTCTTTTAGGAAAAGTGTAGGTGAGGAGAAGAAAAACAGCTGATAGGAGGGAGAAAGTGTTGTAAAAAAATGAAATACAAATTCCAGGTGATTTTAGAAGTGAAATGCTGACCCAGTCCATGTCCTGCTTGTAAGTTGCTGTTGGGTATTTTTTGTTCCATTTTGTCGAGTTGTTTTGAGGATGAGATGTAATGTAATTACGTATCCTTCCTTCTGCCCTCACTTGAATCTTTCATGTCTAGGTTAAAAAATGATTTCTAGACCTTAAAATCTTAAAATGCCTTTCCCTCCCAAATCCCTCAGAAGTGCAATAAGCACAGTCTTTCAGTTCACAGTGGCTTTATTCTGGACCTAATGGGTTTTATAGCACAGGTACAAAGATGTAGCTGAGCCTGTAAAATGTCTCTACCTGACTGAAAAAAAAAATAGTCTTTAGCCTTCATGATTTCTGTTTTCAACAAATCATAGTATCTCTAATGTAATCTACTCTGATTCCCACATGCATTTTGACTGAGGAATCGAGATATGCAACTATTTTTAGTATTCTGTAGGAATGGTCAGTTACCACGCACGAAAGCATCAGATAAGTTCCTGCAACAAGTCTACAGCTCTTCTATGGCACTGTGGACTCATATTGCTGGAGAGAAGAAGCAGAGAACATCAGGAGAAGAACACTGGATGAAGAAAATTACTGATTTTACACGTTAGGAATGAAATTAGGATGACAGTTCAAGAGCTGAAAGCTGTCTTCTGTGAGAAACATGAATGAGTATCTTGTAGTGCTTTTATCGGAGGATAATAAGTTAGATTAATTAGACAAACGCTCTGATAACTAGACTGGGAAGGAAGTACTTGATAGTTTTCTGCCCAACTTTTACACCTTATGCTTCCTTAAACATTGATGTTTTCCATTTCCTTGTGTAAAAATTATGTGACAATTCAAATTTAAAAATAGGATAGCTTTTTTAGATACATGGACAGTATAATTAATTTTCTGACTGAGCCTCTACTGTGACCTGGTAAGAGTTTGTATTTGTTTTCTGCTCTGGGAAGGAAATAAGTTTGAATAGATAACTCTATGTCAATTGTGCTTATACGCAATAATAAACATAAAGCAAGATCTGTGGGAGAAATAAGATCTTTATTAGAGCAAGTCACATAGTTGGAAAAAACAGACAAGTTTTCAGGCCCATAAACTCATTTTCAGGTCTGAAATAGAAGTAGTTATTTTCAAAGTTAAAATAGGTGAAGAACAGTTATTTTGAGTTTAATTACATTGTTAATCTATTGGACTGTCTTAGGAAAAATGGGTAGCTGGAAGTGTAGTTATTCATGTGAAATTTCTGATTGTTATTTCTCATTAAATTACCAAATCTCAACTAGGAAGAACATAAAGTGTGATGAACTTCTGTATTGTTCTTAGGAAAGATACGTCTGACTTATTTTAACTGTTTTTTTGTCTGCCTTGATCAAGATTTGGGGACCTTGGTCATCTGATCTCAGTTCCTTCTGGAAACCAGGCAAACACATTACAAATATTGAACAAAAATGCATATGTTAGTGTAAACGAACTGTCAGGCTGTCAATGTATGAATGGAATTGTATGAGCAATAACAAGAAAAGCAGTCTCGGCATTACCTCCCAATAGCTGAGAGGCAGAAGAAGAGAAAATAGTGATGAAGGTGTCAGGTTAGCGGAAATTTGGGATTTTTCTCTAGCAGAAAGTGAAAACCTTGAGGCTTGCACAGTCTATGAAAGACAAGCTGTGAAAAAGTCTGACCTGAAGACACAATAGAATTACCTGCTAGTCTCTACTAACTCATTTCTTTAAATTGAAACTAATGTGTGTCTTCTTACAGCGCTTGTGTAAAGTCTGTTTTGTCCCCATTTTATGGACAAAGAAATACAGAAGATGATTCTCTTCCCTGAGGCAAGACATTCCATTCCGTGTTATCAGAAAATGCAGAAATAACAAAATATCTGTTATTATCTTTTTGTGTTTCAATATACAACTCCCTACATGTGTTGTGAGTATGTGCTGTGCTTCTCTTTCTGTGGTTGCTGTTTACTGCAACCTTTACAAGGCCACAGATTTGCTGTGCCTTCTGAAATACATGCTGGATTTTGCTGGGATGCTAGAGAGTGTTCCTCCCTTGCAGTAAGTGCTCTCTGCTCTGTTTGCATTAAACATCTTGTTATCATCCAGTGAGTGTTCTTGGATGTAGTATCTCTTCCCTTTATTTTACGATTGTGTATACTCACAATCCACAAAACAAATAGACTTCTGAAGGTGTCTTTAGGACAATTTCATTTATCTGAATAGAATGAAAGACAAGAAATATGTTTGTGTTTTGGACAGCAAGCAGACTTGCCCTTACCTATCTCTGGCATTGTAATCTGAACTCAGTTAACTGGAGATAACAATAAAGTGCTACTAAACTGAGTTTGTTATTGTATCTATGAATTGAAGAGGAGAAAATTGACCCCTTCTTAGAGTCAGATTTTATTTGCCAAATTTCTGATCAGATCAGTATCTGTTGTAATTCTGCAAAGCACATCATTATAATTAGTAAAAATATAATGTAAACAAAGTTCTAAATAGTGGACAAGCATCTGTAAATATTATTTTAAAGATGGAAAAGTAAAACCAATATTGTAACTGGGATTAGTACTTTGAACAATGGAGTCACAGGAAAAAAGTTTAGCCTTTGATAAAATTAGGGAGATTTAGTGGAATTTCATTGGACCAATGATTTTACGAACAGGCTATGTACATCATGGCAAAAAAAAATACGCTGTAAGGAACTTGTTTTGATTTGAGACATTTTCAGAGGGCTATTTTAATTTAATTAATGAAAAATCATAGGTTAATTGCCTTCTGCTTTAATGTGAGGTTATTATGCATGCAGGCATATTTTATTTATATCTTGACTGTTTGATGTACACAATCAATTCAAAAAGGGATAATGAAGAAGTGTTCTGCCCTGTGTAGAATAGTAATTAAGGACTCTAGTGCAGGCTTTTTTTATTAATTGTGCAGTTCTGTAAACATGTTTGACATAATGCTGAGAAAAGCATTTGTCACATTTTGCTATTATCCTCTCTTCTTCTTCTTCCCATCCCTTCTACATTCACCCTTTCTCCCATCTAGTTAAAATAGATGTCATTAAACCTCACTGCCTCAGCAATAGTCTAACTTCATATGTCAGTGGTCAATAAGACACTGAGGGAAAGCTGCCCCTTGAAAAGCCTATGTTATGAGAAGTGCATACATTGAGAATAGAAATGTTAAGGTTTGTGGGTTTCAGAAGAGTCTGTGAAAGATACCGAGCTATAATAAGGTGGTGTATCTTATAACAGTAACCAAATGTTTTGGGTAGAGTGGTCACTGTGGCAACAGGAATACCAGTTCTTCTGAGCTGAGTGCATGCTCTATATAAACCACAAGGGTGAGAGAGATCATGCAAATGAAAACTCTTTGTTTCTGTTTTATGAGTTTCCAGTGAAGTCAGTAAAAGCAGAGGATGATACCACATTTTAGACAGGAGCATCTTCTGATGTATGACATCTCCTTGATCCAATTGCTTTCTTTTAGAAATACAAGAAGATACATACATTTCATTTGGGCAGTTGTACCATTGTGTCTCCTTTTCTGTTCTTGCCTTCTCTTTCTCTTCCTATCTTGACTGTATGTCATTTTAAATGTTTAGCAATACCTCATTTTCTAGATATTTCAAAATTAGCATGTCATAGAAGAAACAGTTCTATGTGTATAAGGTACTTTTTAAAATCGATCAGCATCTCACAGAGAGAATTGTAGTCTTCAAGAGTCTCCTTTTGAAGTGCATCCTTAGCTATTTTACCTTGGGTCATTTCATGGCATAGGTGGAAGGTTTACTGCCTTCAGCAAGACATAGTTTGGAATTGTACATGCTAACAACTTACCATGTTCTGCAGGAGTCAAAGATTATCTTTTTTGAGTTACTTGCCTCAGAATTAGTTTGGAAGGGGTATCCTGTTTTATCTGCTCTACAGACTGCTCCTAGAATAATTTTTAACTATAAAAGGGTTCAGGGTCACTCCATTAGTTTACTTTCTAGGGTGAAATTTCTCCATTCCTGCAGTGATGAAATTCATGGTAACAGCCATTATTGGAGCAGTCTGTAAAGACCACCCAACGCAGGCAGTTGGTGCATATGGTGGGAACAACTCCAAGTGGTAGAAATGACTCCTTAGGACAACACTGACAGTAGACATGATGATACAAGGAAACTTGGTTGAGCATGTGCAGCCAAATAGAAACCACCTACGTCTGGAGTACTAGAAACCTGGGATTGCTTTATGTTAAATAACAGCCAACATTTGATCCAAAAGAATCTACCCCATCTGATCTGTAGGGTACTGCTAAAGGTGTGTTTGTCTTGCTGAAGGTAAAGTTAGTGTTGACAAGATGAAACCCATCACCTAATATTGAGAGATACGAGCTTTCACTAAGGGTTTTTTTTCTGATGTATTTTAAAAGTTGTAATGTAGAGACAAAACAATTAACTGAGGACAAAGAACACACTACCCAACTCTATAATTCTTTTGAATTACCTAGAGAAGAAGAAACTGCTGCATTCACAGCTTCTGGTGCATGCTGGACAGCGGGAGGCAGTAGTGCAAAAGAGTACTTGAGTTCATGTGCACATACACATGTGTGTACCCTCACCATTATCTTGGTAGATGGGAACTGTGAAACCAGGAAATAGAGCCTGGTCTCAGTAACTATTCATTGATCTGAAAGCATGCAGTGGACATACTACTTCAACTATTAAAATTGTGGTTTAGCTAGATACATGGAAAACTGATGAATCCTAAGAAAAATAGTCTTCACTTGGAGCCTTACCTGCCTCTTTAACATCCTTATCATTTGAAGGTTGAATTAATTGACATTCCCTTTGGGAACGGTTATCATGGAGCAGAGGTCTTTGGTGGTTCTGTGGTAACTGTGTTTTGTGCTCATGATTCTGATTCTATAGCTGTATTTATACACATTCATGTAGAAATGACCTTCCTTCTCTTATCTGGTAGGAAAGAGAACATAAATAATCTTAGGTTGTATCAGTTCCACTGCTCAATAGACCTCTCCAGTGGGAAGAGGCAGTCAAAGTATTTTATATAGAGAGGACATGGATGCTGAGATCACAGATGACTTACAAATGCTGTTCTTTTTCCCACCAGAAAAAATATGTATTGTTTGAGTTATTAATTTTGTTTCAACACATTATAATCAATTCCACATACACGAAGAGCTTCTTTTAAATACTCAGATTGCAGAGGAAGATCCTCTTGTTTCATTTGGCTCTTCTTGAAATAATCTTAGTCCTCACAATAAGATAACAAAGCCTTGTTAATTTTTACTTACTAGGCTATTATATTTGAAAGATTTCAGATGTCATAAATAAAGGCTTATCTTGGATTTCTAGCTTACCTGTATAAGGAAATACCTAAAGCTTTTTACAAACAGACCTGAAGTCTGAGAAATCACTTGAAATAGTGTCATTCAAAGGCAAGACCACTCTTTTGTCCCGTGGATAAAGAAAATAAGACCTGATAAAAATACATTAATAGTAAGAAAACCTTGTAATCCATCAATGTTAAACTACCAGCAATGATTATTTTGGAGGGAGGTTTGGACGGAATATGGTCATCTACTGTTTTCCCATAGTTCAATGATATCTCCTAGAGAAGGCAACAAACCATGACTATGTGACTAAATCAACACATTAATCAGGAAGAGTTTATGAGGACTAGAGTTTATGCCTTCCGTCAGATGAAAAGATCCAAAAGTTCATATCAATAAATAAGTAATAAAGTCACTGAATAGAATTTCACTGTATTTATAGCTTTGTAATGAGTTTTCTTAAAATGGCTATCAGGTAAATTAAAAAAGGCTGTATATCCAATGAACAATTATTTTAATAATCTACATTTGAGTTTCTTGAATACCTGACTGTGTGCAGCTTACATGATCCTTGCAAATGATACCTATTGACTTGTGTTATAGTGATACAAATATGAATTTCTAAGCCATCTCATCCCTGGTCTAATAATTTCCTTTAATATCTTAGACAAGCCCCTAAAATTTTAATTATCCATTTTACCATCAGTAAAATTTTCAGAGTTCAAGTGAGGCCCATTATTGGACATGAAGACAGATCACTGTTCAGTATGAAAAGGCTACCCTCAAAGGACCTGAGTTATTACCTACTTGGATATGAAATTGTCTAATCTAAAATTATACCAAACGATTTCTCTATCAAATACAATAACGTTTGGCTGAAATATGACATCTATTTTTGGAGGATTTGCTATCTTGGTTTTAATAAATGACAGAGAAACCAATGCCAATGTCTCAATTGTTGTTTTCCTTTGCTTTTAAAATGATCTTTAGATCTTATTCCAACACTTCATTTACTCAGCATAAGCAACAAAACTCAGGCTCTGGCTACATTTTAATCTCCTTAGATAAATAAGTTTACTAACATCTGAAATTTACATTGACTTTGAGTAATTTATTCACCATATTTCCTCCTGAATAGCATACACTAAACAGAGCATCTTTAGCATCTCACAATAATCACAGTTTCTAGTGAGTGAAATAATTCTTGGAGATTTCTCTTTTTACATCCGCACATCTAATAAACTTAGAGGCCACTACTGGTTGGAGGATTTTGCTAGTTAGCTCATTGTGATCTAAACAGCTCCCTCTTTCTATCTGGTGTTCCCTTTTATAACTACTCCATAGTTTTTCATGTCACTGACAAAACTTACCTCCAAGATTATCCTCTTGACTATTGAATCTAGCACTGGACTAAGAAAAGTTTACTGCCTGGAAATATCCCCAGAAGATGGTGCTTTCCTATTTTAAGATTTGTAGATTAATCACTTTTTAATCCATTTGGTGTGTTCTAGATGGAGTTGATAAAATTTCAGAAAATAACATATTTACTCGAGACTCAGAGGGGGAACCACTAATTTCAACAGAATGAAGCAAGACTGAGTCAGAAGCTTTTTACCAGGTGAAGTATATTTAACCATAGAGCTATCTTGGGTAACCAAATTTGTAATCCCATTAGCAAATGATACCAGCATTGTCTGACAGCACCTTTTTTTTCCATTGTAGATATGTGTACATCAACTGCTTTTCAAACAAAGTTTATCAAGCACTTCTGGTCTTTATGCATGATCACTGAAAATATTACCAAACTGATGTAGTATTATGCTCTACCTAGTATTACAATACAAACCTATGCAATTGCAAGTGTGATATAGACTCCAGCTCCAGTATCATAAAAGGAGATTGATTTTGGTAACTAATGGAAAATAGGGAGGGAACAATTGTTAAGGAGGGTAGGTAAACACTTGCATGGAAACAGATTATGTAATTCTGCCTGATAAATAGAATAAGAAAGGGGAGAACAGAGACTGAGTTAAAAAAAAAGAGAAAGTAACCCAAGTGAATTTGTTTAGTTTTTGTAGAAGAAAAAGAGTCCAGGAAAACTTTAAAATGTTGCTTTTTGGGGACAGTCTAGCAAGAGGAGAGCTGAAAAACTCTCTGAGCTTGTTGGGTTCTGTTTAGAGGACTGTGGATTGATGGGGTTGTGAACCCCTCTGCGGAGTAGGTGTTGCGAGCTGTCCCAGCTCTGGTAATTAGATAGGTTCAGCAGTCTTTATGAGTGGCTTACGTTTACTGATTAATGCTCCACTCGTGCACAGATGTGATTTAGCTTTCTGCTGAATAAACACAACATGGGGATGGAAAGGTGGTAACTGCCATACTCAGCAAAAAAGACTGAGCCTATAAATATGCCAGTGGGTCAATAGAAGTGATTTCATTCTGCCTTCACAAGACTGCTGATGAAGTCTGACAGGGAGCTCTACTTCATTAATGCATCACAATGGTGAAGAAAGCCTGAAGGGCAAAAAGAGCCACCTGCAGCAGATTGGAGCCTGGGCTGCAGCTGTCAGAGAACAGCCAGGGAGAAATGAAAAGGGTTGCAGCAAGGAAATAAAGAGGATATCATTGGTGGATAGGGTGTGTTTTCGCTCCTGCCTGGAACGGTTGATAGGGGAGGCAGAGAACTCAGGGCACTGACTACAGATGAAGCTGTATTGCTGATCAGAAACAATGTGAGTAGGAAGGCCTGGCAGTGTGAAAAATGTCTTGTTCAAGGCACTGAAGAGAAAGTGTTAAGTGTAAGGATGGATAAATGTAGACAAGTTTAATTATTCATTTAAAAAAAGGAATATCTACAGAAGAAAAATTGCTCACAGTACAATAAGAAAAAAAATACAATTGGGAGGAAGCACTGGGAGAAGTATCGGAGAGTCAGTATACAGCTGAGGAGTGCTGTTATGTTTGTTCTGTTTCTAAAGGTCTTTCCATAAGCATCTGCTAATTGTTGCTGTCTCTACCGGCTTCCCAGCATCCTGAAACAGAAGTCCCTTGCCATTATGAGAGAGATCTGCTATTAAATAACTAAACTAGTGCAGGGGATGAATAAAGGGAAAAAAAAGAGAAGGATATGATGGTCATATACTAAAAATAAGATCCCTGAAAGTCAGCCATGGAGTTAGTTGAAATTGCACTATGATGATCTGTCCTAGTGCACAACAAAGTAGGGAACAGAAAAAAGCCCACAAGGTCGCCAGGAACCATTTGGCTTCCTCAGTTTAGAGCCATGGGTCAGTAACCACAGAGAAGCCAATGAAAAGGCTCCTGTCCCCTTGTGGTGCCCTCGCTGGGAAGCACTTAAATGAACAAATAAAGACAGAAGTTCAGTCAGGACCTAGGCAGAAGCACCTGATCCATGTCTCTCAGTGTTTGGTCTGACTCATGCACATCCATTCTTATGTGTTTATGCAGGCACAGAAGCAAATCCCTGCATAAGCCCAGAGAACCTCTGAAACAAGCTGACTCTTCTGAGGTCAGGATTAAAGTCACATTGGCTCTGTCTCTTTACTCAAGTCCTGTTCCTTACAGCTGGATCCTGTCCCTAACTACTGGCCTTGTCTGGATCACAAGAGAGTCATCTGTGCGCTGCTTGTTAGATGCCTGCTTTAATTTATTGATTTTTTTAATGTATTTCCCTATTGCGTTCCCATCCTGTATGCACAGTGGCAGGAAGGAAATGCAGACAGATTGCTTACTGATCCTTTTGAATGCTTTCAGAAAATCCCAGGATTTCTCATTCTCCTTTTACCCTGCTGGGCAGTCTTTCTCCATCACTATGGTTTCTATACAGATAATTATTACTTACAGACAGAAGTGAATTACTTACTTTTGCTAAGTGAAAAGATCTGAACTTTCAGCAATGTGTTTCAAAATGATTTTTTTCTATCTCCAACACTTGTAAGCAGACAGAGGCAAAAGCTAAATCTATCACCTGCGGTACTTCCAATTTTAAACCGCAAAATGCGGCAGTCGTTATACTAGATTTTAAATGAGATGGTCTGCAGCAAAGCTGACTTCCTGAGGTGAAAGAGAAAATCCTTAATATAAAGATAGTACACTAGAGAGGAGGCCATTGAATATATTTTTGTACAAACCACAGCCTGGGAGATTAAAATTAGAGGCACTTAGAAAAATGCTCATAATCTACAGAGGGCAGGGATCAGTATTACATAGTCCCAAATCCTCCCCAGCTGATGGTTCCTCTCTCAGCTATTCAGTGACTAATGACATATTCAGTTGACACAGCTTGAGCTGCAAACACTTATGAAGATGGTGACACCAAGAAAAGGAACTTAGAAAAGCTAAAAACAGACCAAGAACAGTCACTAGGCATGAGTATCTGCCATTTGTGGGAGGGAGAAATTAACTGCCTAGAGGAGCATCAGTCTCTGCTGCACTGTTGGGTTGGGACTTTGTAAGGGAGAGGGCTGAAATCTTCATCTGGTAAGGACTGCTAGTCATCGCCTGTAAATGTGGTTGTGGCTACTCCAGCTGATTGTGGGTGGAAGATTCCAATGCTCTCAGGTCTACAGTGACTCCAGCATTGTCATTGTCTTTCCTTAAGGACTCTGGGCTCAGGAAAGGGACTGGGTCCATCCTTTCAGTAGTTCTTATCCCTGAACTCTCTTTCCTTTGGGATCTCACATGGGCAGGCTGGCCAAGGCACGTGACAGCAGGTATAAGTATATGACAGGGAGAACCAGTGGATGACCATCCCCTTTTAAGATAGGGTAGTGATGTGGCAGATTGTGTGTGAGTGATGCTATTATGGCCTCTCTGGTTTCTTCCAGATCGGTCAGCAAAAGAGTGGTCAAAGGAAAGTGTCTTCCTTTAAGACTGTTTTGAGGAGCATTTCTCTTGAAGGAACTTTTCTCTTGAGGTTGGGATGAGGACAGCGATCCATGGCAGGGTAGATCAGCATGGTTAAGATTCATATTGACAGCTTTCAAAACAAATAATTTAGACCACACAAGAACTAGATCAAAAAGCAGTAAACTCAATTAAGCTACAGAAGCCATCAAAGGTCAATTAATCTCACAAGACTGGTGTCTGTGTAAAGTCAGAACATATGCTCTTCAAGAGCTACTGTTATGGAGCTATTGTGTTTGCAGTTTATACTCCAAAACAATAACCCAAACACTAGATCTCACCAGCCCCCAAAGCTTTTCAGCCAAGTAAATACATTGTGTGCAGTGCAAGATGCAGCATTCCTGCTACCACGTCTCTGAGGATAAGGTATTATTACTGTAGCTCACAACTTTGTAAGAAGGTTGTATGTACCTCTGTTTATAAAGTTGCACAACTCTGACCTTGAGATGCTGCAGATTCTAAGATCTGCCTCTCATTGAAGTGAGAGAATTCTACAACCTTGCTGGAGTAGGCACAAGACATACATGCTGCATCTGGAAACTGGCGTCTCAAAACAGAAACTATAGCCACTGACAAAAATAGCCCCTTATGAGATGGAAAAAACCCCAAGACACTGTTCTGGAGACTTAGTGCCGTACCTCTGCATTCCCAGCTGGGATTTGAGATCATGGGCCCCAGGATCACCAGGTGAATATTCTAAAGTAGGTGCATTTGAGCTAAGTGCCATGTTGGCTGCTGCAGCAAAGCCTCGTATAAATATTACACCTTGCTATGCAAGGCACAAAGTTTTTGGTTTCTGAGTCTATTAATATATGAGGATATCGTATAATTAATATAGTTTTGATTTTCCTATAAATCCACATTACTAATAAGAATGCAAAGCAATTACTCAAAAAACTTCTCAACAAATGGCAGTTTTCACTGAATAAAAATGGAGTTTGTGTTTTAAGTGTTATTTACAGGTTCGCTGAAATGAATATCTCTTGGGTTATTGAGCTACAAGATAATTAAGAAAAGTGTTTTTACTTAAACACACACATCAGAAACTATTTAGGGAGTTTAAACGCATGTGACGTCCTTTTTTTAATATCTTCTAGGAATTCTGTATCCACTTGCACACTGGAAAAAGAAAGGGTTTTTGTTTCAACTAAAAAAATGGGAACATTACAGATGATTATTCTGTGTCTTCAGATCATGAAGTGGGTATGTCTGTATTGTAAATTCTTTTGTAAACTAGAACACCATAGGAAGTCTTTTTTCTCATTTATTCACTTAAGAACTAAAAGTTGATGTATCCATAGAAAATGAAGCTAAATATCTTGCCCAAATTTTGTGTATGAATATTAATGCTAACCCACTCTGTGTTGATTTAGAACTGTCTTAAAATTTTTAATTTTAGCCTTCGTAACTGTATATGTAAATTTATACATGACAAAGCTGCATGCAATTTAGATGCATTATTCGTATTTCTGTATTTGTAGAGAACAGTTGTTCATATCTGATATTTTTAAAAATCACTTAATTAAAGATATTTTGGTCCTAAATCTTAAGGAGGAATTCCTCTTTAAGGGTCTATCTTGCACAAGCTTTTTTCAAACTTTAGAGCAACGGGAGAAGCTGTCCCAGAGTGATTAAGCACCAATTTTGACCATTACACACTTGAAGTGCATTTTGTAATTGGTGTGGGAAACGATAGGAACCTAAGAATACTCTTCATTTAGAGTATGTGTCCTATATTATTCTACCCCTGTTTGTCATAGCTTTGAGTCCAGAGCTATGTGCGTTAAGAAATGTTTTGATTTTGTGTCTCACAGGTAACAGCTATGCAGTATGCAAAACTTACAGGACCTTATTGGTAGGGCAATGTCATCACATTGTTCAGATGAGATTTTGTGCCTTAAGAACCTTGTAGGTGATAAAACATTGATCATGCGTTCCTAGAAAATTTGGAGTCTTTCAAAGACGTGCCTCAGCCGGAGAAGATTAATAGAATGCCTTGAAAGCAATTTGTTTTCCCAGTATATTTCAATGGGAGGGAAGAGTGTCCCTGTGACATTTAATGTTCAGCTACCAAGCTTGTAGGTAACCCTGGGCTCAGAGACTGCTTGATGGTGATGCCAGTAGGCTTGTGGCCATGGCTAGTCTCTTGAATCTCTCTCTTTACTTGATGTTGAGGCAATGAAGAATCTTGCTCTGAATAGAATTAATAAATGTGTCAGTGAGAAGTTGAGGATATATCAAATGAAACTGTTATTTATTTATCTCAGAATAGAGTCAATACTACATGGTCACGTTTTCCTCATTAAGTGCTTCCTCATTTACAGAGTATTGGTTTCCTATCCAATCTTGGAGCCAACCAATATCAACTACCAAACGATCTTGAAGTTTACCATTATGTAGAGTGAAAATGTTGGAAATGGGAAGATCCTCAATAACTCCATGGCATCAGAAAATTAAATTTCTGCAATAACAAATTACGATATAATGAGGTCGCATTAGAGGAATAAGAGGCCCAGATGCCTCAGTGATTTAATCTGTCTCTTCCTGTAGGCCTGTACCTAATTTTAATGAATATTTTGATAGATAACATATTTGGTTCAAAATAGGTCTTTAAAGACAGTTGTGAGAGTATTATATTTTAAAGATGCTATGATAGAAATTCATTTCATTAACTGCTTGATAAGAAAAAATTACTCTGCAAAGGCAGTGGTATCAGCCATACTATTATGACCCATCTGCTCTTATTGAGTAAAGTGACAGTAATATATCTTTATTGGTCTGTTCCTTGAATGCTGTAGAGGCTCATTTTCCTTGTCTAATGAAAAGCCAAGTGACACTAATGAAACAGGTACTCATATGCCTCAACTTCAGGAAAGGAAACAGAACATCAAGTAAAAATCTCTGTAAAATGAATAGTCAGAAGTAAATATATGCATGAGTCCCCAAAAGATAAAAAGATCTCCAACACCAAGAATGTTGGTTTCTTTTTTTTTCTGTGAATCAAAAACAGGGTTTGGTATAATGGACAAGACCATAAGGAACTCTGAGATAGTGATTTTTTGCCCTTTTGAGGTGAGTTACACTTCAGTTGGAGAAAAAAACTGATCTTGTTCACAGTTTGTTCATTTCTATCACAAGCTCTGAAACCTTTCCCTAGGTTCTGTGTTGTTACCTGAGGTCAAAGGCTCCTAAAAATAAATACTTCTTTTTAATAACAAATTGTGTTGCAATCTAATGAAGGCTTTGAAAATAAGGACTGAGACTTCATCTGACTTCAAGCAAGAGCAAGCAGAGCAGAGTAAATGGATTTTATACTATCTGGATACCTTATCTTCTTGGGAACAAGTTATCCTGAACTATACCATGGTTGTACTTAAACCTTCAAGCCATTGTATCATGACTAGCATTTATTCAGCCTGTAGGGTGTGGAAGACCAGATAAGGGTACCATGAAGGAAGAAGATCACAATCTCCTAGAAAACTGTGGGTGCGTAGGGCAAGTTTTCTGTAGCTGACATTTGAGAATCTAAGAGAAGTTCTCCTCTGAATGCCCCCTTAACCTGGATATTCTGGGAACTGGATTTACTGAAAAAGGATTTTAGAATTTTCCAAATTCTGTAGAATTTTTTTTCTCTTTCTAGATTGATATGGTTTAGATTCAAATCCTTAGCCATGTAATGGGAGTTGATGTATGCACCTCTTAGTTGTCCATGCAGAAACTTCAGAAATATTTGGGTATGCATATGTACCTCTAAACAAAGCAGAAAATCTTACCTGAAAAGACTGGTGAAGCTTAACAGCCAGGAAGTACCAGAGCTGAAAAACATTACAGTCTTGTATCTGCAAACTGCGTACATGAATTAAAATAAAGTCTCTAATCCACATGATATGCAACAGTTTATTCATCCTCTTCTGGTGAGTGGTCCCATATGTTGTTTAATGCTGCACTGAACACAAATTTATTTATTTTTCATGGTCTTTTCTCTGATTCTAATCTCTGTATCTTCTTTGTAGATATAAATACATTAATTTATACAACCCACCAGCAAGGTAAGATGATGGTATCTGTTTTACAAAGTGGAAACAGAGACATTGAAATTAAAATCAAAATTTCCCTATGACAACTCACTTTTTGAGGCTAATTTTCAAGACTAGAGCCTGGCTTTTCTGGGCATTCTACTGCCTTTATGTGTTCAGAGCACACTTCATATCAAATTTTTGCAATTATAGGAGTTCAATCCTCCAGCTTTTTCAGCTTGGGCACTTGGAAAATGAAACTGGAGCGATCCCAGAGAAAGAGTTTACCCAAATGCTATGATCAGTATCATACAGAAACTCTATGATCTAGAAAGAGTATAAAACTCAGAGCTCAAGATGATAGCCAAGGCACGTAATCAGGAGGATAGCCTCTTTTCTGGAAATTTTCATCCTTGCTTCTCCTTGTATGTTCCTTTCTCAGCAACCAGTCAGACTTAGGTGTCCTTCACATAACTCTCCACTTCAGTTTGATTTAGCCTTAGGACACAGTCTGTCCAGTAAATTACATGAGGCAGGAATACTGAAGATGAGCATGATATGTCATGTTTGTCATATAAAGTTGTACAATTAAATATACTGTAATAACGTATATGTACATGTTCAGGTTGTAGGTTATCTATAGACACAGTTTGAGACATTTAATAATTTTGAGTTCTTCACCCTGTAAATTTTGCATCCCAGTAATGACAGAACTAGATGTAAAATATAGTTAAAATAAAGGAGACAGTAGGAGAAACATCCTCAAGGAGATGATTTTAAAAGTCACTTCTGACAAGAAAATTTTACCACTTTGATCCTTTCAGCACCTTGAACAGACACATGATTCTGCAGTTTGTTATGACAATAGAAGTACAGCAGCTTATGTCAAAGACTGCAAGCCCAATTCTGTCATTATTAGCTTACAAAAACTAATAAAAATCCCAATATCTGAACACTAATGACAACACTGAAAACAAGTTTATGGTCATACTCTTGTCTCCCTTTACTGTCAGTGCCTCAAATAATTTTCCTATTCATTAAGCTGAGGACAGGCTTGCAGTGTAGTGGGCATTGCTGCTCAGCATCTGAGCTTCTTGGTCCCTCAAACTGAAGGAAAAAAAGAAGTCAGTTTCCTTAATTTGCTATTCTGATATTTTCATACCTCTTTTATACTGATTCCAGTGTGTACATACATAGTCTCAGACACGCTTTTCATCAACATCGTTTCTGATAGCAATTCTTCCTTCACATTTCATTGCATTCCATATTAGAAACTTACTTGACTTTGAACATATCATCTTTGATGTTTGTGAGACTCGTCATTCATATGTTAATGCTCTAAAATGAAGGTGACAGAAAGATTATGTATACGCTTGGATATCATCTGCCCAAATGTTCTTGTTTATTTAGTAGATCTGCCTTATCCAGTTAGCTGTCTAGTACCTGTTCTTCAGTTGCTGCCTTTGAGTTGTCTTGAAGGAAGAATCCTTCTGCCTTTACACCCTCTCGATGACATGTAACCCATTCTGGATCACTCAGTACTTGTGGTCCCTGTCCCCTCTCCTTTCTGCTTGCTTGCTTGAGAACACAGAAGAAATGTACCTGATCTGTTTAACAACTTGTCTGCATTTCGGTGCATCTACAGACTTTTGCATGGACAGTGTGAATACATCCCACCACCTTGAACCCCAGGCAGAGCATATACATCCCTTTAAACACAGCTTGGAACTGTAGGTCTTGAGGTAGAATAGCCATCTGATTTCTGAGCATTAGCTTTTCAGCTGTATTTTTCAGAAGAGGAAGAGATAGCAACAATATGAACAGCAAAAATAATCAGTATTAGTCCAGTACTGTGTGACAGCTTTTCTCTGTGATCTCTCACTGCATTATGGGAACAGAAGCACACATTCATCCTGTGCACATACTGTATATTAACTAAGGAGACACTTTTCAAATAAAAACAGCATTCCCGGTGTGCATTTGCAACACATTATAGCTAAGAATGTAGCCACAAACACTGTTAGGGCTGCATCTGCTACAAAGTGCAACAGCTTGTCAACTTTCTGGTTTCTGTATTTATTTCAGTTTGGTGCTTTTCTGTCTGTGTTGGTCTCATCTTAGACTCTCAGTCTTGTCAGTTCCTCTGTGGGATGAACCAGAGCTGCATGGGAATTTTCTCTTTCCACCCCTCCAGCTAGAACTTTCAAGAAAATTATATTGGTCTGGGGAAGAAAATCAGGATGCCCTAAATAACTTATTGATTTAGAAGGAGAATGAGAACACTAGTGCATGAGGAGATTTTTCTTCACAGTGACCAGGCTGTGCTGTGGTGTGGCTCACTTCCAGCAGAAATAAAAGCAGAGGCTGCAGGAACATTGCCTGACATAAGCCATTGCCACGGAACACAGCCAGATCTGGGATCTTGGAAGAGGTCCTGGGCCTGTTAGTTTAGCTGTGACTACAGTACAGCTCCTGTTCCTGTGACAACACCTCTCAGAAGACAAAAAGTGCTTACCAACCCCCTCACTAATCAATCACAGTATCACCCTATAAGAGAAGGCTGTAAGTGCCTGTACTCAAAGCAGTGTCAGCTAGACCAGGTTGTTTAGGACATTGTCCAGATGGTTTTTGTATATCTCCAAGGATGGAGGCTTCACAATTTGTCTGGGCAACCTGTGCTAATGTCTCTTCTTTTTTCACTGGGTACCACTGTGATGAGCCTGGCTTCACCTTCTTTACTTCTTTCACCAGACATTTACATGTTGCTAGGAACCCACTCTTGAGCTTTCCCTTCTTCAGATTCTCCGTGTATGTTAGATGCTGCAGGCCTTTATTCATTTTTGTGACTGTTCTCTGGAGTCTCTTCAGTATGTCCATGGCTCTTTTGTACTGGGGAGCCCTGAACTGGACCCAGGATGCTGGAGGTGTCTCACCAGTGCTGAGTAGAGGGGACAGTGCTCTGCCTATTGCAGCCTATGATGTTGTTGACTGCCTTTGCTGCATGGGTGCCTTGCTGACTCATGGTCAGCTTGTTGTCTACTCGAATCCCAAGGTCTATCTTTGGAAACCTACTTTCCAGGCATTTGGCACTTGATGTCTTCTGGTACGTAGGGCTGTTCTCACAGTATCCTGAAGTCCACCATCCCATGGACCCTGACTTTCACATCCCTAATCAGTTCATCCCTGTTTGTAAGTATGAAGTACAACAGAGGACATCCCATCACTTGTGTCAAGAAGTTATCATCAAGGCACTCCAGAAGCCTCTTGGATTGCTTAGGCCCTGCTATGTTGTCCCTCAGGCAGATAGGTTGGTTAATCTCCCATGAGAACCAGGGCCTGCAAATATGAAGCTTCTTCATTTTCCTGAAGCAAGCCCCATCTACTGCTTTTTCCTGACCATGACCCTGTAACAAACACCCATGAGAACATTGCCCATGTTGTTTTGCCAACTAATCCAGATTGATAAACTCTCAACTGGATTGTTACACATTCCAAGGCAGAGTTTCATGCATCCCCACTCCTTACTGCCCTGATACGTCTTTCCCAAAGAGCCTGTGTGTGGTCACTGCATTGTTTCAGTCGTGTGAGCTGTTCCACTACATCTCCACGATCCCAATGAGATCTAATGTATCTCTATATAGTCCTGCACCTGCACAAAGACCTCTGATTCTTCCTGTTTGCTCCCCATGCTGCGTGTGTTAGTGTACATTCACTTCAGAGGCACTCAGTCATGCTGATTTCCCCAAAAAGGTATGACAGATTCTCCCATATTAGAGTCCCGTAAGTATTTCCTCTCTTGTGTGTATTTACTTGGGGTGGACCCCCTTCTGCCCCATTTAGATGTACCCTTTGCTTACCAAACCAGTCCACCGTCACTCCTAGTTTAAAGCTGTCCTCACAAGGTCATCCAGCCTCTTAGCAAAGAGGCACTACTTAGTCAAATGGGTCCTATCTTTTCCCGGCAGTTCTTGATTTTCAAAGAAGATCCCAGGGTTCTAAAAGCCAAATCCTTGTTTTCAGTATCAGCTGTGCAAACATTTGTTGGACCCCCGTATACCTAGCCTTTGCTTCATAATCATTCTTGACACAGTCCAGACCTCCCCTGGCTGTGCCATAGATGCCCATTTAGAAAAGTAGTGGGGCTTCTAGCACAAGGACCAGATGAACCTCAGCAGTGTCTCTGCGGATCCAAACTCCCCGGGCAGCAGATCAGGCCAGTGAAGGGGCTTCTGTGCCCTATTGCTGCCCATGGCCCTTTCCCCTCTGCTGCCATGTTGTGCTGTGCACCACCAGCTCTGGCCATACCAAGAAAGTAGGGTTGGGGCTTTGCCTCCATGGGAACTCAAACAAGATCCAGGGGACCTCTTTCCTCATCTCTGATGCCACACAGACATTCACCAGTGCTCACTACCTGGAGGCAAGTAACCCATCTCCCTGGTTTCCACCTCTAAAAGAGACCCAGACGTCCCTGCAGCCTAGAGGATGTAATTTAAAAAATAAAGCCCTTTTTTGCTACAGACATAGGGAAGAAACATTGGTGTGATTTTGTCCCTTATATATGAGTACCAGAGGAGCTAAAACAATTGGTGTAATGCAATTATTTATAGAAAAAGGCAGATTTGTTTTATATTTAGAGAATCACTTAGCTTCAAATCCTGGTAAGTAAAACTGCAGATAATACTATAGAACATCGGTGTTTTCTGACAGATGTGTGTTTTTGTTCAGTCACGTTTTTTAAAATGCTTAGCTATTTTGATTAGCCTAATAAAAATACGATGTGAAAATAAACTCTTCAAAATATCTCCACAAAGCAGGATTATAAAACTGTCAGAAAGTGAGTTGGCATTGCACTGGTTTTGCCGGAAAGCAAGCACAAGTATTCATTTTGAAGAGGATATAATACAGAAGGATTAGAGATACAATTCCATTCTCCTCTGCAAACCTCCTTCCACATTTCCACAAAGCAGATGGCATCTTGAAGATTAAAAATAGAAAACCTTAAAAAATCAGTGTTCTTCAAGAGTGCTACTATGCTTTATTCCTATTTGCCATTAGAAAGCATGGATTTTGAATGCTAATTACATATTATTTTAGGAAACCAGGGGTCTTCATGAGGCAGCTACAAAGCAGATATTCCCAGGGTCCCCCTGCTGTGAAAAAAATTCTTGGTAAGGAGAAATAGTGGTTAATATAGCTCTAGATCTCATCAGTGAAATAGGCTTTGCTGAATTTCTTTCAGTACTTACCAAGTTTGCACATGGGGAAGAGATGCACAGAACCCTGGCCTTTAAACTTATATTCTTTAAACTTATATCTCAATCACAGCCCTGCCAAGCTTATCCAGCTCCCCCAACTTACCATACTGAATGCATCTGGAATAAAACCCGATCATTCCCATGAGCTACTGCCCACAACACAGTTAAACAGCTCTTGATTTGGTTTTCAAAGGCTTCATGTTTCTCAAAGTCAACATTGTGCAAAAGCAAGATATTTCACCAGGTAAACTTAATATGGGGCTCATTAATACTTCATGTTGAGTCCTGTGTTAACACCTAGTATCCATTGGCTAGGTGGTGCAGATTTGAGGTCTTTAATCTTAATTTTGATCTGTTTCCTTTGTAAAACATAATGTCCAGGCTGAAGAGATGTGTGTTTAGAATTGTTTTGACCTGGACAAATGACATGGGAGACAGAATTACGCATCCTCAAGCCACCCACAGGTGTACTGTAGAGCTTGATGCGGACTTTTCATTTGGTTTACTGAAGAAGAAAACCAATAATATGTTGAAACTTTTATATATGTATGGCTCCTTTGAAACATGTCAGGAAGATGAATAATGTTTTTGGAAGGAGATGTTCCAAAAGAGAGTATGGTGGTATAATATATAAAAAATGGCCTTTTTGATTTTATAAATCATGTCAAATATATGCCAAAACATGTTTAATTATTAGTGGCAGAAAAACTCTACGTGTTTCTGCTTTGCTGGTTGACCCAACATAGACTCTTTTTAAAAAATTATAAGCCTTGGAGTCAATTCTCTGGAGGGTTCCCAAAGCATTTCCTGGATAATAATGATGCAATAGTTTCCTATCCTATCGATGATTGTCCCAGAGCACCTCAGAAAAAATGCTCCCATTCCCTGAAAGCTGCTCAAGTACCAGGATGCTGCTATAAACGGTTGAAATGTGATGCAGTTTCCCCTTCAACTTCCTCCAGCTCAGTCTAATGGGGATTAAGAGCCATTAAAGGCTCTTTGCAGCATATGCAGTTTCTATTGATCAGTTGTTTTAGCCAATGATCTGATTACAACTGTCTTCTCTTTCCATTTCTTTACTGGCAGAAAGAAATGTATAAACATACAATAAAAGGTGAGGAATGAAAGTATCAGACCTTTCTGTGTGTGGTAAGATTTTGTTTAGTTGCTAAAATGAAAGACTCCTATTGTCCTTTTCCATAAATAAAAGTTTCTACCTGCAAGCCAAGAAGTCAGTTTGAAGCAAACCCAGCTATATGAGTAGAGCTCAGGGAGTTTATCTATCCAGAGCATGGCACAGTGTGTTTTGCATTCTTTGCACAATGGTGGCAGAGCTTAAACAAGATGAGTTTGGGAAATGCTTTCCTCTTTTCATTGCTGCAAAGCATAGGAAAACTTCTGACAGGTGGGGGTGCTAGGTCCTGTCCCCTTGAACTGGCAAAGCGGTTCAGCTCTGCTTTTACATGTGCTGAATCAGCATTTTAACCCCTAGGCTTTTCACATAAGCAGGCATTACCCTCTTCTACCTTTTAAAAGAACCTAGAAGCTACTCTTGGCTATACTGAACCCAACTGTGCACTAATTAGGTGAACTCAGAAAGCAGTACTGAATTGAACTCCTGTGAAGGGTAATCTGGGCAGCAGGATGTAGACTTTCTGGCTCTTTGAGGGCTGAGCCATCCAGGTCTGTGGACTGCGGAGGCTGTGGAGAATGCACAGGCAGACTTCAAGCAGTCAGCATCAAAGGCCTCCCATGAGGGAAGGCGAAGATGAGAAGAACTTTTCTGGAGAGAAATTATCCAGTCGTAGCACTTAGTATCACCCAAATTCTGGTTTTGGTGCCTACTTTCTCATAATATCTTGAACATACATCCACTGAATGACTTTTCTGGCAAGATGGAGAAGGAATGAAAGACACTGAATTGGGAAGATTGTTAGAGGCCAAAGAAATTTCCCCAAACACTCTATGGTCTTTTGTGGTCCTAGCTGTTAGGAAAGCGACCAGGCTTAATTTGCCTGATTGTGACAACCTTTTATGAGACAGTGGAAGAGCAAGAGTAGCACGCTGGCTGTCTTCTTCAAAGCAACAGAATTGCTGAGAACTCACTATTTCAAAGTGTCAATAGGTGTAAACTTTAGAATAAAATATTTAGCATCTCACATCTATGATCCAAAATATACAGGGGTTAGTTTGGTCTTTGTGATTGGACAAGAAATACAATATAGCCATTCATGCCTTCCTCGGAATATAAATAGTATTGGACTGTACTTCACTAGCAAAGCCACAAATTTACTAAACTAGGAGGATGCGTCGTTACTTAAATGGGCTTAAGAATCTCTCATAAGATAGTCCAGAGTGGGAAGGTGTATAAGCACTATCAGTAAAGTACCAGCACTTTACTTATGAAAGTACAGTATGAGTGGGTATCCAGTGTAGAAAGGAGATCTCTGCCTGACAGTGAAAGGAAATGTTAGCAGTGCAATGAGACTTAAGGAAAGAAGTGGGAGAGGGATGTCTTCTTCTCTGACTACTGCAATAACTTGATCTTGATTCATAGGAAGGGCAACTTGTGTTCTGTATTTCTCCTCATTTCATGATGAAGTACGCCTATCCTAGTTCAGTGACACCCTTGGGGAGGGGGCTGTTGCCCTGTTTCGAGCCCTGATGATTCAAATTTATTTGTTTCTTGTATGTACAATGTAGAAATTCATAGAACATTTTATTTAGCCTTTAGCTGATTCTTGAGTGTTTTTCTTCTTGTCATACTGTTTCCATCTGAACACTTCAGTTATAATACAGATCACTGATTTTCGTAAGTAAAAGATCACAATGCTCTAAAACCTCAACTCCAGCAGGCAACACCAGGAAGCATGTTTGCTATGAAACGTCCCCAGACCTCAGTAGATCAGGTTG
This sequence comes from Dromococcyx pavoninus, assembly GCA_033558185.1. Lineage (NCBI taxonomy): Eukaryota > Metazoa > Chordata > Aves > Cuculiformes > Neomorphidae > Dromococcyx > Dromococcyx pavoninus. The sequence goes on along the minus strand of JAUMJL010000077.1, from coordinate 855,418 downwards.
CTGATCCTCTTCCTAGAGCAGAAGAATTTCACGTAGGCTTGTGTTGCTACAGGTGTTCCTGTGCTATGCAGAGCTCCCAGCACAAAGAGCAGAGACCATGAGTGTCCTTGTGGGCTGCTACCTGGCTAGAGGCGTATCTCCTCAAGAGAAGTCATTTGTTAATCCTGACTTCAGCATAGCAATGAGCTTTGAGTCAGCAGCAGCCCCTGCTGACTGAGATGCCACTGGCACAAAAAGTTTCCTCCATCCAATGATGTGGTAAGAAGGTGCAGCTGGAGGGAGCTGTCCTGAGAAATGGAAGGATCAGAGCAGATATGACTGTGCTGAGAGAAAGTGTGAAGAGCCATTTAAACACTGTGCCTGCAGGTGTTTTGAAAGGGCAGCATAATGTTTTAGACCTCTGTGTGGGAAAGGAAACAATTCACTGTGAGCCAACACTTGGACACATGATGAGACACAGAGAGAGTGAAGAGGGATATGTGATACTTTCCACATAGATTGTGGGAACCAGGACAGTTGCAGTGACACAATATGAAAAAGAAGCCACCAGTAAGTTCCTACTCTGGGGCAAATGTCCACCACTACCATCATGAATTCACAAAGTGTAAGGCACCGCTCCTCATCTATCAATTGATGGGTCCTCTGCCTGTTTTTCCACCTTCAGAGTCTCAAATTCAAATAATCCTTCAGCGTCTGATATTTGGCATTTGCATGTCTGAATCTTATGTATAGGACTGTAACGAGCAGCAGTTCTGTCATACTGACTTGCCTTACATTGTGTACTTAGGACTTATAGAGGGCTGTTTCCTCTCCAACAACGCAGGCTGAGAATCTGGGTGTAGCAAAACACTGTCAGCAGCTACTTGCTATAAAAAGCTCATAGTCCTTTGTGGACCGTGAGAGGAATGGAAGAAATGCAGCTTAAATTTTGGACTGCTTACACTACCCTTTGATGAAACGATGTCCTGACACTAGGACAGTAAGAACAGTTTCTCGACATCGTTTGCAACAGTGGTAGGTCAGAATTTTCCATGTCAGTCAGTCATTTTACCCTGACTTTGAAAATCCACAATGCTGCCAACTCTTTTGATAGCGAAAATCATACGACTTTAATGACAGAGTTATTTTATTAGTCTTTTAATAGCGCTTGGCAGGATCCCCATACTGCTTTACAGTCTAAGGATCCTTGGCTCAGAATGGATGCCATTTTTCATGATTTTATATGGAAATAAGATCTAAGCCAAAGCTGTCCACCATTTCCTCAGAGAGGCAGCTTCTAGTCAGGTGGCTACCTGCTCCTCTTATTTCATTGGAGGTCAGTTACTTAGATTATGGTTATTTCAGTTGAAGATTATGAAAAAGGTATTTTTTCATATATGGCCTTATTTTTTTTTGCATGTTACAAGTCTGCAATTCCTGTGTTAACTTTATGCAAGCAAATTTCCAGTCCTGGAGACTCTTGAGCGATCAAAAAATTTATGCTGAGTCTTCTAACTTTTGTAAAGTTGGAATACAAACACTTGAGTTTACCCTAGATGAAGCATCTGGGGCAGTTATGTTTCATCTAATGCCTAATGGCCCAGTCGCTTGGTAGACCCATTCATAATTCATCAGGCGTCTGATTAAATGTAGTTTAGTCTGACTCATGTGGTAGTGTTTGAGCCTAATTTGAAGGCAGAACATTATACTGGCACAACTTGCCAATATATGTTAAGCATGTAGAATGAACTCTCTCCTGGTTAAAATATATGAACCATTTCATATGGTTCTGTATTCCAAAGAATGTCGATTCCTTTTTCTGGAATGGCAGAAGTTTCTGTTAATGTTGATAATTCTTTCTTTTCCTTTCTTTTTCTTTTTTTCTTTCTTTGAAAACCACAAGAGAGGTTATACTGCAAACCTTTCATTCATATCTCTTTCATATGCAGTGACTCACACAATAGATCTGAGACTGGGCATGTAAACGTGGCTTGAGCAGGTGATAAAAATAATCCTCTGTTCTTGAATATTATGCAAAATACAACAGAACTGCATTCTATTAGTACTCCTTGTTTGTTTTTCAGTTAGAGATCAGTATTAGACATTATTTCCCTGACTCTATATCAAGTTGACTATAGCTTTAAGAAAATGTCGAGTGACTGCAGTGCAGTACAGTGTTGCCATTTATATGATGATGATCTTTCTTCATTTAATATCATAACACAGGAATATTCTTACTCAGCATATATAATTCTTAAAAGTCATACCAAATAGAACAACTGACAAAATATTGGAGCAAAACAGCAAATAATCTCAGCTTCAGAAAAAGAAAGTGAAAGCAATTCTGGCAATTAATGATATGAACATTTAATTGCTAAGAATAAAATTAAATGAAAATATAATAGATTTCTATAACCTTACAAGGACAATAGAACCATAAATAATTGAAAACATGAATTTTTAAAGAAATATATCTTACAGGTAAATGGAATATCCTGTTTGTTGAGGCTGGACATGATGAGGGAACTCATTGTATGTAAATATGGAGCCATAAGACCTGGACCTTTAGTAAATTCTGAATTTTGTGCTTAAAACAGGAAATCAACTTTGTTTTGTTTGAAAATTTTTACACTTTCTTCCTTTTTGAGTACAGAGAACTCTTTCGGAGAATTCCCTAGTAGATTCACTAATTAGAGTTAAAGAACCCTTTTAAAATTCCCTTTAAGGAAAGACATGTCAAATCCTTTTTGTTGTCCTGAGGGATCTTGATAACACAGTCTCTTCAAATTCTCCAGAGAATTAAAAGTCACTGGCATATTATGCTTATGCTATATTTGAAGATTTCCTTAGGAGTGATGATCTTTCTATATTCAGAAATCATTTTCTCCTACTGTAAGGTTAGCACATAAAATATTCAGAAAAACTAGTAAGAAATACTAGTCTTTCCAACCACTGCCATCTCCCATTGTTCACAGACATATGGCCAGGGTCTGAACTAAGCAGAGGTGAGCATCTCCACCAGTCTTAGAGAGCCTAACAGATCCTAACCAGGGGTAATTTGGCTTCATTCTCATTGTATGTGCTAGAGAAAAGCAGTCATACTTGCTAAGGTTGACATCAGTGTGTCCTAAAACACATAATTTTACAAACATTATTAGAGATCATATCAGTCTTAACAGACTCAGATGATAAAGGTAGACTTCTCCACTACTGTTGAGCCAAAGCCAAGAATTTTTCAGACTAATGATTGAGAAAACAACAAGAGGGAGTAGATAGAGGTAGGTAAGAGCCGGGGGCAGGGAAGGAGAGAGATAGAAAGAGAGGGAGCTGTGTACAATCTATATATTGATGATACTGCAGCACAAATGCTTCAGCTATCTTTAGTAGTTTGACACACAAATTTACTGGAGAAATTAATGAATGGAGTCCTGTGCTAACTGAGAAGAAAGGCCTTTTGGGGAGGGGCACTAGTGGGTTAACCTTTTTCCACGGTAAAGAGATGGGTAGGTGAGCCATGTATTTCCACTATTCATTGAATGCCAGTAGCTGTAGATGTACACCAGCCTGACTAAAGCAGGAAAAATGTTTTGCTGGCATTTTTGTAATTTCAAAGCAGAACTGTTTCACATGTGTTTTGCCTCTCTTTCAGTAGCTTTTTGAGAATAGTTTTAAAAAATTGGTTTGATCATGCACCTGTTAATGGAAAATGAATTCTGGATGGCTACGTAACAAAAGATGTTTGATTCAATGGCAACAAGACTTATTTAACTGTTAACCAGACGCCTTTGTGGGTGCCTCAGGAGGAGGACCCTCTCCAGAGAGAGAACAGAAAAGAACAGATAGCATATGATGCTGGCGTCCGACTCTGCAAAGGACCGTTGCACTCAGAAAAGCAATTCATAATCTGAAATGTGCTTGTACAACACATTGTACCTTTCCTAGTAGTGAACAGCATTGTAAACTTTTGATGATTCTGTAAGAAGAAAAAATACTATCATGCATAGATTCACTTCTCGGACAATTTGTCTCCTAATTGCAGTTTTAAACTTTCACTTTTTCCATGGAAGTATTAATCTTCTGACTGCATTCTTTTCCAGCCTCCTAACCAGTTTCTCTGGAAGCCTATCGTTGTGCTGCTGCATTCACTTCTTTGTGTGGAAAGAAAGTGATATGCTTTTTGTATGCTATTTATAGAAATCTTCTCCACAGAGATTATGTCCCCTCCCTCCAACGGCTCTGAGCACCCTCATAATGTGGCTACCCATCACCTGATATCCTGTTTTCCCATTGGCTCTAACTGTTCCCATACCTTGTGACTCCTGTGAGCTCACACCCAGCTGTACTGGCTTCGAGTCTCCTGCAGTGAGACATAATCTTCACTTTCACTTCTATCATTTGTCCTTAATATACCGAAGCATCTTGAACAAGTTCTTGCATCCATTTCCATAGCTCCCTGTCTCAGGCTCAGCCTGGAGGTCACCATGGAAATAGATGTATCCCTCAGCCTGCCAAGGTGGCAATCGACTCTGTTACAAGATCTCTGGTACTTGCTGGAGGACTGTAATCTATATTGTCTCATTTGAGAGAGGGATTTTATATTCAGATGACCTTTTATTTCCTGAAATAGTAAATACTGCCTCATCCTACATCTGCTGTTCAACTAAAAGTCAGGCGACCGATTAACTTTCTCAATGGGGTTTCCCTGGGATTATAAAGCCAGGTGACTGTGACAAAGTCACCAGGAAAAAGAGTCTTGTGATTCTAAACTTAACAGTAATCTGTCAGGAAATGCAGATGAGCGAAATGTCACATTTAGGCAATGATAACCTTAAATATCAGAGTCTGAGCTCAGAAACGTTTTTTTTCAGACCATCAGAAAGGTTCATGAAATATGTCTGTTTGTTCATTCCTCCAGGATACTCTTTCTGTTCTTACATCTCAGTGTGTTATGATAAATAATGCATTGCCTTCCCAATAGCCTTGATAAAACTGCTTCCTTAACCATATGAGGAGTACATTTCAAAAAGAGAACAAGCAGAGCACAGAGATGGAAATTAACCCCAGGACCGCCAGCCTCCATTAGCAATAATGGTGTCTGACAATTCCGGGGTTAAATGAGAAGTAGGTGCCTTTTTACTGAGTTCTGCTCTTTGTTCTTGCTTTAGTGTGTGTCATTGTGGAGACTGTCATGTAAGGTTAATGACAGCCTCTCATTACCCTTGTCAAATATGTAATAATGTGGCCCAACAACAGGGCTGAATGGCTCCTGCTTGTCAGACCCCTATGTTTTGCCTAGCAGATGGTCACTGTGTTTGGAGAGCCCCTCAGATCCATCAGTGCTATCCTGAACACGTGTGTGAGGGAGGCATTTTTGCCTGATGGGACAGTTCATGGATGGAATACTAATTGTGCACAGCAAGACAACTGAGGATTTATTTATTTTTGTTCCTGGTAGAAATATGTCGTGTTCCAGGGAGGGGAGGGGGAGGGAGAGAGAAGCAAACCCCCACTTCTGCTGCTGCCAGACCCTTTTGTATTGTCTGAGTCCTTACCCTGGCAAAATCACTGTGTGTTATGCCTTATGCTGAAAATCTGTGCTCTTCGGCTGCAGTGTCAATGGGCACAAAAATTCAGGCATTGGTCAACTTTTGATTCTGTAATTTGAAAGTCTGACAACTATTCTCCTACCTCGTCAAAAAAAAAAAAAGAAAAAAAAGTTGTTGCTTATTGACTATGAGCTTTGGAGAACATCATGTTAACATATCCCCATGATAGTACCCTCCCTAGCGGTTGGGATTAAATATTTATATTGTGGTAGCTGACCCTCCTGTGTTAGGTAGTATGCAAACAGAAAATAACTCTGCCTTCTCAATGGAACATAAGCTCCTTTAGCACAAGTGATGTGAAATACAGTGGTTTGTAATGTGAGATATATACCTACTTTGAAAGTTGGTATACTCAGCCTTTGCCTATGCACCTATGTCTATTAAACAGAGAGCCCTTTGCAGCAGGAATTTATGCTCCTCAGACACTTGGGCTGGAGCTGCCCCAGTCAGGTACAGAGTGTTGCATTCTGTTTTTAATTATTATTTTCCTTTCTTTAAAAACATTGTAACTCCTTACAGTTCAAAATACAATCTTTAAAATGCAAAGCTAATGCAAAGTGATGAAATGCCATCTTTCCCCATTTGGAAATCTTTGCACTAATGGAACTCCATTGTTCTTTGTTGAAAATGCTTAATATGAGCAGCCTGCACAGTCATAAAATAGTGCTTTATCTGATGTGGTTAGGTACAATTCATCTACATCAAGGAGTGGGATTGATGTGACTAAAATTAGGGTAGTTATCATGGTGCAAATGTTCTTAATGTAGACAATACCTCAGTCTGCAGAATAAGAAAAAATTGTTCTAAAAAAGAATAATCAACCCTATTTGTTTCAGACGGATGTTAGCTCTGAAACTTAAATGCAGCAGTGTAGAAATCAACATGGTTAACTACTTCAATGCTAAGCCTTATAAAGGAGATAATCCCTATGACAAAGACCTTTTTTATTTTCCTAAGAAGCAGACTCAAATAATGTAGTACAAAAACAACAGTGGGGAAGTACACTGGTTGCTTTATTCCATTTTGTATTATCATTATTAAAATGCTCCATTACTAACCCTAATGAAGCTGCCCTTGAGTTTCTGTTACCACCATCAAAGCGGTGCACATTGTAGCAGCAGGTCAGTTTATTGCAGAATCTATACATCCAAGTCTGTTGCGAGTCCAGAAGAAAAACTGAGAGTCAGGAAAAAATATTTTGTCTAGTCTTTCTCAGTGGAAAGATGTGAAAAACTCACATGGAAAATCCTAATCACTTCAGGATTTTAAGGAAAATAACGCACAAAAGCTACTGCTAAGAATGCCCACGGGTCTTTTTGGGAGATTTAGACTCTTCACCCTCTCATATCTTTCCAATCTCATTGTTACTATTTTTTTTTTCAGTAAAATGACTATTTTTCCATCTGTAAATGATTATGTCCAAGGCCAGATCCAAAAGGGGAAGCCTAAAGTAGAGAAGCAGATAGAGCTTAGTCATCTTATCTTTTGGGGCTGTGAGAGCCAGAGCGGCCTTTTCTGGCAGCAGGCTTTTAAAGAAAAATTCTGCAATCAGCAGACTTCAGTATTTTTTAAAAAATACATTTACTGTTACTATTACTCAAGGTGGCACAGTTCCCTTTTTTTCTCTACTACTTGTCTCTTACTGAAACAGAAAGAAATGGGACATTTACGGTAAAAAGCTGGTTCAAGGGATACTCCATGGTATTGGTATTTTTCCTCACAGAAAGGATCCTAAGATTATGAGACAGGGAATCATAAGAAGCTACCGGGGCTTCCTGAGGCAAAGCAAACGAGAAATTGAAAGGATGCATTTGAATCAGCTTTCTACCATGCCCACATACATGATAACGTGCTGTGTCCTAGGGGAATGGGGCACCAGAAAAAATGTTTCTGTTGTAGTATGTTCAGTTTCTTAAGAAGACTGTTGAAATACAAAAGTGTAGGCCAAGGCTGCTAATTAGCATATGTAACGATGGTAAAGTAACAAAGTTATTTAAATCAAGAGAGCAATTAAAACCAGGGACTTTCCCAGCAAGTATCTCTGAAATTGGCAGACACATAATAAAGTTAACAGCCATCTTTGCTGGTTTTCACAGATAGTGCTTTCTGAGGCAACACAAAGCATTATGACTGTAGAATTGAAAACTCTACTTTTTTTTAAATAAACCTCTTTGTAAAGCAAATTGCTGATTAAGGTTATAATTTTTTGTCTCTACAGTCTCACTTTACTAATGCAGTGCAGCTCATGACTTCACAAAATGCTGAGATATAGACTGCTCTTCCATGTGACCCATATTTCAAAATTAAAGCCCCTCGAATTACAGGTAAGAACTCAAGCCTGGCAACATGCAGATTTTATGGCTGACCAGGAGGAGTGTTAAATTCATTATTATGTTAACAAAAGCCTCAGCAGGTAGCCTGATTAATCTCTAAGTAAGAACGGAAGTGCAAAGACATTCCTTTCCACAGAGTACAGGTGAACATGGCGAGCAGGCAGAAGTGACCTAGGGGTGGTAAAAAGAAAATGTAGAGGAAAGAAGGGTAGCTCCTAAGCTCTCAGGATGAAAGATGGGTTTGGAGGCAATATCTTTTATGGAAATTCCCTCACAAAAATGAGAGTGGGTCCAAAATATAACTCTAGATATGAAGAAAATCCTAACTTCAGTATTGAGATGCACAGTTGATCACTCCAAGGCAATTAAAACGAATTGGCTGAATTTGTTTATTTGAAGGTAGTATGAGTCAAAGCTCTCCTGTTTAGGAATTCAGGTAAGGCTTGCCTCTGTCTGGGGAAAATGAGGGGATTGATTTGACTGATAGAATATATTATAGCTTGCTCTTTCAAGAGTATTGATATGCTGGAGCAGACTACATAAACTGGAGCTATGCAGATTTTTTTCCTAAGCTGCCTGTCTTCTGAATACGATGTGAGAAAGGCATCAAATTATTGGAGTGTCAGCAAGCTAAACTACATATTTATGGGTAGTGAGCAAAATGTGTTTTGAAATCTTAGCTACCTGAAACCTTATAGAGTCCAATTCTTTCAGTGTTTTCTATATTTAACAACTCTCTTATCACAGATTGTGACATAAACACAAAACATCAATGCCACAGGAGGCAAGTGAAGACCTGCAGCTGCAGGGGAGACAGAAGAAGTGCAGACAAAGTTGAAAGTAGGATGCAAACAATTATATTTGGGTTAACTGCTTAAATGTTGTGTTTAGGGCATGAGACATTACTTGGCAATATTTGATAAATGGATCTTTGGGTCTTCTCAAGAGAGCTCCAGGGATGACATAATGAAATGTTCCTGTTTTGGAGATCACAGAAGCTGGACAAGATTGTTGTAGTTACACACTTCTAGACACAAAGGACGACTTTAAGGAAAAGTGAAAAAATAATAAATACAAACATGAGTCAAAAACATAGAACCTTCTTTTAAAACTAAAGGTATTATGACTTGGGGTCCAGTTCTTAATAAACTTGAATTCTTTAATTGAGCAACACTGGGAATAAAGGCACAAGTCCATAGAAGTATGTAAGATGGACTTTTCCCCAAATCAGCTTGGACTACCTGTTGCCTACAGCTGCCAATTCCTTACTTTTTATACAATCAAGAAGAGAGATGATCGTGACGCTTAGTATTTATATTTAAATAAGGTGACAACTTTCTCTCTGTATTCAAAGCAGTTTAGTAGCTCTGGGTATTGGGCAGTCTGAATAGGTGAATTTAGATGTCATAACAGGCAAGCAAATTTATCTGGGACATTGTTCTGAAAATGGTCCCTGGTAGGGCTCTGCTTTCAGTACAAGCCACCTTGGGTAATATTATTGTAATGACTACAAATTTTCATCAAAAAAAATAATATAGTGGATTTCTTATTCCCTTGTCCCTTTTGACTAATGTTTTCATTTGTGTGTCATAGAATCCATGAAAATGAAAACGTTTTCTTTAAGTTCTTTGGATTCAGTGGAGTAGATAAGCCAATATGTTTAAATGTCAGCTTCTTCCACTTGCTGATTAGCTGTAAGCAACAGTTTGTATTTTCTTAATTGAAGGTTTTTATTTCCCACAAAGTTAGAGAGTTTGAATTTTTCTCTCCTAATGATTTGCCTCCATGTGAAAACACTGAATAACACAAAGAACTGGATCTGAACATATCTAGCTGCTCTCTAAAGCAAAGAAATATGTGCCTTAATTTTGTGTGGATAGCCAGGACAGTTCTGTCTGTTCCTAGTTATTTTGATACAGCCCTCTAATTTTCTTGGGTAACTAAAACTTAAACTTTAAAAAATGAAGTTTTCTATGTTTCTTAACTGTCACTTAATTATGACTGTGAAAAGCAAAGTAATTTGAAAAGGCACAGAGCACTTTTTTATTTTTGAGGAGCTGTTAAGTTTAAGACTAGTGTGCAGCAGCACACGAAAAAGACCAAAGCAATCTTCTCTATTTGGAGTGGCCATGATTTAATTGGCTCCTACTGATCCCTTATTAATTAAAAAATATTGTAGGCTCTTTGAAGCCTGCATTTGCCTCCTGTCTAAAAACATGCTTGTCAATCTTGCCCCCTCAATGCACAATCTTACAGCTAATGTACGCATGTTAAGGATGCAGTGAGAAGTCTTCCCTCCTATGTCTATCCAGGACTGAAAGGGCAGCCAGGAGCTGAGAAGTAGTAGTGTTCCCCAGCTTGCACACGACTTTTCTAACAGCCCAGTAGAGATGAAGGCTTCCCTGGTGACTATTCTTGAGCATCAAATCCAACTTCTGTGTATATAACTTCGATTGGGATGATTCCGCTGCCCAGAACTTAAAAGGTAAAAAAAACCCTTCTGAAGTTCTTCATGAGACCAAATTAAACACAAAATTCAAATGCAAGGTTCTATTTCCTTGTGTGACCTTCATGTCAAGCTATGGCAAATGGGCACAGTCCCCAAGAAAAAATGATAACCTGAAGAAGGTGACTGAACAGAAGAACCAGATCTGTGTACTGTTGGTAATGAAGAACGCATGCGGCTCATCCCTTGCTGATGGTCTCAATGGTGCACCACCGTTTCTCTCAGAGGAAGACAGGAGAAACATAAGCCTGACTTCCCCTGAACTGCTTCCTGGGTCAAGTGCCCCCCTCCTCTGGGAGGAGCTCTGACATGGCTAAATGCCAACAAACCTGTTTAGCTTGCACAGTGATTTTGGTACATTCTGTATTGAGAGTATGGTCTTTATTATTTTCATGACTTTAATATTCTTTTGAGTTTTGACGACTTTAATATTCTTTTGAGTTTTGACAAAATCTGAAGTCTGCTATCAGTATCCTTTTTCATGAAAATACGGATAAGCAAGATATACATCTGTACAGACAGTTTTTATTTTAATTCCCCTGCTACCGGTAAATTTGATTAAAGGAAAATAAATGCTGAACAAATATTTTAAAACCTGACAACTGATCAAATCACACTTTCCCCCTATCTTCTTGGCATATGATGTTGACTTGGGCATTATTTTAAATCTTCTGGTTTAGATTATGATCTTTAAAATGACATTAAGCTTGCTTTGATGTTCTGTGTGAGCATAGGCCAAAAGCCAGGAATTAAATGATTGCCAGCATTGCAGCATCATAGTAATACAGCCTCAGACTACCAAAAGGTAGTAAATTAATCTATGTCAGAAATGTTCAGACTGGAGAAGAGGAGACTGAGTGGGGATCTCATAGCTGTTTACTGTCTTCTCACAAGGGAGGGAGGCAAAACAGGTGCTGATCTCTTCTCTCTTGTAACCTGTGATATGACTAGAGGTAATGACAGGAGAATGTGCCAGGGAAGGTTTAGATTGAATATGAGGAAAAGGTTCTTCATCCAGCTGTTGCTGGAGCACTGGAAAAGCTCCTCCAGGAAGTAGTCATGGCACTGAGTCTGACAGCATTGAAGAAGCATTTGGACAATGCCCTCAGTCACATGGTGTGGATGTTGGGAGTGTCCTATGTCGAGATAGGAGTTGGACTCCATGATCCTTTTGGGTCCCTTCCAACTTCGGTAGTTCTATGATTCTATATTGAATTGTGTCTCTAGTTCTACTAGAAAGAAAATAAAAGTACCCAAAGTCTCAAAGTAGATTTTTTTTTTTACAAGATTGGGGTCTGTTTTTCTTAATAGTTTCTGGCACTGTTTTAACTGCTTGCTTTGAGGTATGTGGGCAGGCTATGGTTTCAGAAACCGCAATTGTACCTTGGTTTTGTGAGGTTGTGCTCTTCTGGAGTTCTTAGGAGCAAACTGCAGGTGTGTAAAACACTAGTGGTCTGGCTTTTCTCACTTAACTTTTTTCTGTTGCAGAGGTTTCCTTACACTAGTGGAAGGTAGCTGCCATGTGAAATAACAATAGTTGCTGGGCCAGGTAGAGTCAAGAGCAAAATGAAATTACCAGATTTTACTAAGTTGTTGCCCATCTGCTGAGCTACAGTAATTTTTCATTCTTGTCCTCTTCCAGTTATGCGATAATATGGTTTAGCATTAACCTCTTTCAATTAACTTTAAATTGAAAGGCTTCAATTAAGTTACATCACTTTACATCTGGGATGGGCTAGAAGTATGCTCACAGTCATCTACCAGTGATTACAAGTAGCTCGGTCAACAAACAATAGGCTGGTAAACTACTCTAATGTTGTCACGCATCAGAGTTTCCAGGTACCCTAGGTTACAAATGACCTTGGAGAAGATGTTTCTTGTATGAAATAGAGACAGCAACCAATCTGGAGTCAGGGATAAGGATAAGGCATGAGGCTGAAGTGCTGTCAGCAGTTTCTGCTGCTGAGCTTCCAGGAAGCAGCTTTCTCAACTGGCTGTAGGATTATTAAGTCCGCAATTACCTACTTCCTCAGCATCTTGATAGCAGCTCTGTTGATCATCAAGGCCTGGCTAAATTAATCTGAGAGGAGAGGTGAAACTGTCTGGTCAGCTCCATGAAGAAATCCAAGCTTTTCATTGCCCCATATGGAGACTCCTTGAGAGTCTGTTCTTGTTTGTGGCTGCTTTAATCAGGTTACTCTGGAGGCTGTAAAAGTGTTAACAGTTCAGGTCGTCTTGTTTTCTCTACTTTAAGATGAACTTACATGAGAAGTTTTATGCTTGTGGATCATTGAATTTAAGTTGATGAAACTGACTGAATATAACCTATAAATGACTTCAGTAAGATATTTTATCTTTTTTTCCCTTTAAATATATTTCCCTATAAGTTTTAAAGACTCTAGTTATTGATTCATATCTTGAATGGAAGAAATTGCTGTGGCTAGAATGAAGAATAGAACAAAACTGGTAATAGAATGAAGAATAGAACAAAACTGGTAATAGAGCAGAAGAAATATAAGAAAATCAGAGGAGAAAAGAGAGTGAGATGCTTTCAGGAATCATGATGCTTAAAGGAAGGATTTTAAGAGAAAAGCAAATAACATGTCTTTCCTAACCACAATATATGAATTTAACCCAGGAGTTGTTACCATTGAGTTGTAACAGAGAAGTTCTTCTTTGAAGAGTTTTTTTCTTGTTGACCACCAGAGTATGCTTTGAATATGACTGCAGTAATAACTAATGTGAAGTATACAGTAATAAAATCTCTTGGAAGTGACAAAACCCTTGAGAATACAATTGGCAATGCAAGAGTTCAGAACCCTGAAGTAACAGAAGTCCAGAGAACCTGAACCCTTGTGAAGAGAGACTTCATTTTGAGTCACACATCAAAGCTGCTCTAAGCTACACTGTATGTAAATACAGTTTGCATTCCAGCTGGTGTAAATACAGTCAACCTTGTTAACTGGTTATGGTCTTTGTAGTGCCTAGAAACAGGAAGCTCACAGAAATGCCTTAACAAGTGCCATCCAGGGGAGGGCAGTGAGGCACAGAAATGCCTGTGTGCATATCACTGAGTGGTATGCTGCAGTTTGTTGGCTGCTTGCGTGATAACTGGCAAAGAATCCAATCCAAAATTGACAAGATTCATGTCTTCTGCAATGCTTGGATGGCAGGGTCCTGTCCGTTCCTTTCCCCTGCCAAGCAGCCTGGCACGGAAAGCAGAGTGCAGATGGAGCAGCACAGCTCACCTGGGCACTGGAGACACTTATATCTGCAGTCTTACTGAACTCTATTTGTCTTTTTGCTGGTATTTTCCCAGACAAAAAGCTGAAATTTAAAGCATTGCAGACTTTACTTAAGTCTTCTTGATAAAGTAAAATAAAAAAGGATAAATACCACTTTGCAAATGACAACTGAATTTTATAGAAATATGATAAATGTAGTCACATATTAATAGCTTTAGTTTATCATAACACCGTCTTAAGAAAAAGAATGCAACTTATTTACTAGAAACTAGTATAAGTAGTTTGAAACATCATACCTTTAGAAATATTCTCTATATTTTTTTGTTCTACATCTTACTTTTTCTAGATATGGACCTGTATGTGGCCATAAAATCACTAGCTAGTATCAAAGACAGAAGAAAAGTTAGAGAAAGAAAGAAGTTGACACTGTATAATTTAAGGGATTTTCAGTGAGATCTGGAGCCTTTCAGTCTGTGTGAACCATGCTGATGGGAACTGCACAGACAGCTAATGGGGATAAATGGTTTGTGCTCCTCATAAAAAAGTAAGAAAACTGCAGAATGCTGGAATATGTGGTGTTTTCTGAGGGAGAGCTGGAAGCAGGATAAAAAGGAAAGTTTATGGAAATAAAGGAAAGAAAGAGGTGGTTTGAAATGAGATCATAAAGGATAATACAAATAAACCATTGGTGTTTCAGCTCGGTTGTTTCACCTTCAGTGAAGAAAAGATTATGTAAAATAAAAATATTGGTTTAAATGTTCATTTTATCAGGATCAATGCAATTATTTTTGGCTCAGGGTATGTTAATGGTTAAATATAGTTTCTATGGATAGCCAGAAGGTGAGAGTCTAGAGACATTTGTCCAAAATACTTTGTGAACCACAAAATCATATGCAATAGTTTTGTTTAAACAGGGAATACAGGCTACTACTCTTTCCGAGTCTCAAGGTAACTTCAGTTTGTATTTGCTGTACACTCTGCTTCAGGACTATCCTTTGTGTTTGAATTTCATTTGCCCTTTTTTCCAAATATTTTGCCTTGTTGATAATTTCAGTTTTACGCTTCATGACATTCATATTGTAGCAATGCTAGTTTAAGAATTTAGAATCTGTAATTATTAATACTGTGACTTATTTTAGTGTTTTATAGACTTATATCTTCCAGAGGTTAAAGCTGAAAAAACAATGACATTGCTTTGTAACGTATATTGATCACAAGTATGTAATAACATCTCTGGTCCTGAGGACATCACTGCTTACAGTCAAAACCACAGTTTCCTTTTAGCCTTATCCAAACAGGCTATTAAGCTGGCAGGCGAATTGGTCATTGCCCTTCTCTTTCCTCCTCAACTCCTCAGCACAATATACTAATTGCATTACCATGTTAAAGCAATGTTGATTTCAATCTAAACCAGTAAAAACAGCAGGGAAAAATTACCAGCTTGGTATCTTCTCACCATAGCAGACTAGAAGGTCCCCCAGAGTTTGGGGAAAATGGAAATTAAAGCTATCTAGTTCAAGAAAAAAAAAAGTAAGAGTTCTTAGTGCAG
Source organism: Dromococcyx pavoninus (assembly GCA_033558185.1). Lineage (NCBI taxonomy): Eukaryota > Metazoa > Chordata > Aves > Cuculiformes > Neomorphidae > Dromococcyx > Dromococcyx pavoninus. The sequence continues at coordinate 840,200 of JAUMJL010000077.1, read as the reverse complement.
ACATTGTTCCTAGAGCCTAAAATCATCTCTACTTCCCCTGTTCCAGTTTCTGAGGAAAACAAAAAGCATGCAGTAGAGCACAAATGTGCCCTGAAATTTTGAGGAGAATGTGCATCGACCTTTAAACAACATGCCCACTGTTGAAGAACCTACCTACCAACAGGCAATTATAAACCGCCCAAGGGGAATTCAGCTGTAGTTTCCTGCCTGCTCTGCTCCTTTCTTGGAAGCAGCCATATTTTGCAGCGTGACCCTGAAAGGGAAAGCTGAAGGGAGGTGCAGAGGGGCTGAGCCGAAGTGTGGCTGCTGTGGTGTCACAAATGAAAAATCTGCAGCTCATCCACTGCCTCTGCCTGGTGCTTTGTCACTGCACTGAGTAAAGAGAATTTTCTTTTACTTTTCAGTAAACTCTTTTTCAGTGACTCTTGCTGCATTTTGTTGACACCAACACGACTAATCCTTCTGAAGCTGATTATACTCCTGGCCTGAGAGAAGAAAAGGTATCAGCATGCCTGTGCTACGAGCTTGTACATGGAATAGGAGCAGCACAATGACTCCTTCCAAACAAGTGGAGTGATGGCAGGGGTCAGGGCTTCCTTAGAAGGAGGTGTGGACAGGCTCCGCTTTGAGGACCTTTCTGCCTATATCAGTGTTAGTGATGCATCTTCCCAGCCAGCCCCTGTCCTTGTCCCAGTTCTTGGCTCCCTGCTGCTAGTGTCTGAGGAGAAGGGTCACAGCTGCTGAAGGCATGAGCCTTCCTTCACTCAGAGAGAGGTGAGATCTGATCACAGGTCTCATCCGGGTGAATAGATTTAATCTTTCTTTGTTACACATCACTTTTTTGGGGAACTTGGCAACTTTTTTTTTCACTTTATCTCTGGATGGGTGAAACTTTGCTATGTGTGTGTTCCCTTCCTTTTCCACAGGATAAAATAAATTCATCAATTAAATGCACAGACTAACAATTTAAGAGTAATTTCAGCATCTTCCTTTTCCTACTTGAGTCCCACAAGTATTTTTGAAAATTATTTTTCTAGTACATGACAAATCTCAGATTATAAGCAGTGTTTGTGTTAACTGATTATTTTTACTCCTGTTATTTTTTTCCCCTGTAAGTCTGGAGGTATGAAGCTGCGTTCATCTTAATGTAACTGTTATTACATTTATTTAGCAGCCACACTCACACTGTATCCACTCGAACTTGTTACCTGTGCTGTTCCAGGCAAAAAAAAAGAAGGAAAGAGGTTTAACAAGGACAGCTGTAATTTTCTTAACAAGATAGAAATTAGCCAATTGGAAGCCCTGTCTCAGTAGACACTGATGAGACACCAGAATACTCGCTCCTCAGGTGAACACAGCAATCGCATCCCTCGCTAACACTACAGCGCATCAGTGCAGTCGAAGATGGCGAGCTGTAGGCTGCCAGCCTCTGCTATTTATAGCATCAAGAGCTTCAGGGTGTGAGGCAAGCTGTTTTTAACACAGTAGTATTTTCTTCTGATTAATCATGGAGTACCAACATTTTTATAAGTCGTTACTTCTGCTTAAGAGAGTTAAAACTTTATGTTTCTTTACCTAGTTAAAAAAGAGGTGTTTCTGAAATTAAAAAAACCCACTTTTCTAAGACTTTAGATGGCTTAAAGGCCATTATGTTGTCTGGACAATGTAGGAAGAAAGGAAACTCAATAAGATGTAAAAGAAAGAGGAAAAATGCATTGAGGTACATCAGTCAGGCTCTTGTTCCCTCTTTTCTGCTTTGGTACCATTCATTGTGTTGCCAAGTAGAGTATGGAGATCCCATGCCCAGAAATACATAGAAACCTTCTCAGACTGAGACAGTTCTTGCAAGACCCGGCAACCAAATTAGCAGACTGATTTGTTATAGCAGGTTCACTTACAGTTCACAAGGATATTTTCCTTTTCTACTTTTTCCCTCAGCACTTTCTGATGTAATGCCTTCAGAGATATACAAGTACTCAGACAGAAGCATGCCAGGGCTTTGTCTTTCTGCAACAGGGTTTAAATAATTCCCACTGAGTCATACGGTTTTACAGAGATGCTCAGTATGCAGAACATAGCATGATGTTCACAAATTGCTAGGGAATGAGGACTGAAAATCTCCAGTGAAGGACTTCTTTTTCTGGTAGACCCCAGGGGCTCCCATGCACCTTCTAGAACTAGTTTATCTTTGTGTCACACAAAAAGGTGATTGGAATTCATTAGAAACGCAACAACCCTAATTTAACTTGAAAGGAGGCATTATTTTGCACATTTTAGGGTATTGAGCACCTGAAGTTTGTTTCAATTCTTACAGTTCAATAGAATTCATACCTTTATAAGAAACAAATTAAAGAAGCTTCTGTATTTTTTGAACGATGAAATAGTTGGACATAATTTTACATTTAGAAGCATGGAATATTTTTAGCTTTTTCCTTCCTTGCCCACAGACAGCAGAGTAAAAGCAACAGATATGGAGAAAACAGGTGAGAGATGGTGGTTTGGCCTTTAAGGTACAGCAAAGGTCCTCATGGATGCATGAGCGACATGAAAGGAGGAAGGAACAACTGACACAGACATGAAGATGAATGGGTTTGCTGCTGATTTAGTATTTCCTGTGCAGATCCAGCTCAGGCCAGGGCCTATCTACATGAATCAGATCAACTTCTAGGATAGCTGGAAAAAACGATGACTTTGAGAAGGGTCCTGGAGTCTGTGAGAGCAAGACTAGAGCATGTGGGACTGGCAGACAGAGTCAGAGGTCATGTGGGCAGCCAAACAATTGTAAGCACCAGACTTTGTTATCCATTTTCAGTAATTGCAGCAGCCACAGACTTCCCATGTGAACTTTGGCTACAACTCAGCTGCGAGACCAGGGCAGGCCTCTGCTTTTCAGCTTTGCTGCTGAGTCTGGTCATGTCCCATTTCTGTACCTGGATTAGTCCCTTACATGTAACTTCCACTCAGTACTCTGGGAAAAAACATGTAGCCCTATCATGTCCCATTTGCAATGACCCAGGGACAGGTCTTGCCAAGCTGCAGACTCAGAGGTCACCTCATTGGCAGCCTAAATCTGCAGTTTCACTTTGATTCCTCATATGCAAAATAGAAATGATAAACTTCTATCTTGGGTGTTCCAGTGCCTTTCCTGAAAAATAAGGAAGTATATATATCCACTTAATGATCACAAGTGTTAATCTTAATGAATCTATGCAAATACATAAATAGGTAAAAGGATCATGAAGTCCCACTATGTTGAAGCCAAAATAGGGGCATAATTCAAAAAATCAGGCATTTATTGCAGTCTATCTTCCTGCAAAGTCTCTTCCTGCCTCCTGTCTGCTCTGTGAAGGGCTCCGTGAAGTCAACAACACCTTGGGTACTTGGATCCATGTGGCTGAAAGCAGCTTTTTTTAAAAGGAACTAGTCTATGGGATATAAATTATGGGCCAAATCGTAAGGTCTAATCAATGTTTGGTTTTGCTTTAGCTGTCTGAAGAGAGAATAGACTCTCTGAAGTCCTTAAGACTCCTCTCTCTGTAAAGGCTTTCCTGTTTTAGCTCTTTACGGTTTTTTAAAGAAAAAACTTCCACCCCTGCTATACTCACTCCTATGTTGATGAATGAAGTCATGCATTTTTAGGTTGCTAAAGTGACTTGGCCTTAGGCCCCTTAATTACAATGTACCTAAGGCCTTAACTAATTTGCAGGACTGAACATGGACTGAGGGTGTCCCAAATGCCTTCTGAGAGTCGAGTTGAAATCCTGTACTTATCAAAGCTTAAATATTAAATCAGGGACAGATGTAATATTTTTGCATCCTTTCCAGAAACAAAACTGGTTTTGGAGGGAACAAAGTCCTATTAGGCCTGTTACAATTTTATATAGTGATGTTGTCCTCAAGTTTCACAATAAACCACTTGTGCAGAGTGGTTGCATTAAGAAAAAAAATAGCAATTCATAGTTGGGGAATATGACAGACCATTTCTCTCAAGGCCCTTTGTTAATACTGCTTAAGTCCAAAAACTTTTGCTGTTTACTTCAGCTGGAGCATGATGGCTATGATGACTTTTTCTGTTCCACAGAAAAAAGCATCTGCAGCTATCTGAAGTCTTACCAATAGAGGGCTCTGTTGGTTTGATTTAAGTCCCAAAGAAGGGGGAACTAGACTTGGAAGAGGGGGAGGTTAGGTTGCTATAGTAAAACCTATAACCTATATAAAAGTGGAGTCAGCCAAAGTGAGTCGAAAGCAATGCTTAAAGGGACATCATTTAAGCATCATCTATCTGTTTTGCTGCTGCTTTGTTTTGGTATTTTGGAATACTGATGCTGGCTGACTTTCTAATCTGCTTTGAGAAATGTGCAGTCCAGAACGTTGTAAAGTATTTTAGGAACAGTAAGATATAGGCAGTGTGATAATTTTAAGTGACCTATAATGTTTAAAATCTACCAGAAATAAAATGTTATGCCTATACATGCCTTTCCAAATACTTTTTTGGTCATGTTTGCTCTTATCATTTATATTTTTAAGCATAACACATAGAAATAGACGTGTGTATTAATTGAAAAATGAAAATTCATATTAACACAGATGAAAATGACTTAGAAGAAAGTATTTGCTTTCCCAGCTAGCTAGGGTTTTTATTATATTCCACTTAAGATGGAACATATTATTCGTTCAGCTGTAGGAGGCCATGCAATAAACTGAAAAATAACCTAGAGTCTGGGGTGTTTGCTACCCAGCACCTGACCTCTCTTACTAAACAATGTTTGGATGCTCTGACTCACCTCTTTGCTGCCATAATAGGACTTCCTATTCTACTTTTTGTCTTTTGTTATGCATTTCTCAGTGACTGGAAAGATGCTAGTCTCATAGCGTATTCATGCTTTCACAGGTTATAGTTAGACTGCAATATGCATGTTCTCTAACACAGCAAATGAAATTCACAGTTATTTTAACATGGACAGTAGTAACTAACGTGCTTATACATGCACAATGGCTAACATACATATTTGCATATATATACCTTCTTAATGAAAGACTAATTTTTAAGTGTACTTGTCTTCTTATGACACCAACTATATAGCTAACTAAGAAAAAACCCTCTCTGCATAAATGTGTGTTTATATAAATGTATAAGAAACATCTACATCCAGTGAATAATTTCAGTGTGTACGAATAGAGTGCATTGAAGTTTATTTGATCGTGCAAGTGTAGCTCAAATTCCATTTTTATGCAACGGTGCAGTGACAAGATTCCTATAAAATAAATATAGGCCACAAATGAAAATACTTTAGCTTGCTGTTCTTACATATTTTCCTAGTAATGAATACAGACTTCAACTTGGGATAATATAAAATGATCCTGCTTTCAGTATAAATGTCCCTCCAAAAATCAATTCCAATTTCATCTTTGTTTTAGTAAAAAAATACAAGAACAAAAAGATCAGGACTATAAATAATGACTACCTGTGGTTTTCATAATAAATGCCTCCAAAGCAGTGGAAAGCTGTAGAAATGCATGGATATTTTATTTTCTCTTCTCTTCTCTCCTCTCCTCTCATGAATTTGTTGTGTTGCAGGAATGTGTATAAATAGATGGTTAGATATAGTGTGGATTCAGATTCAGCCATTTTCTCCAAATAAAAACATATGTTTCCTTGTTAATGTAGCATTTTGTCGCTTGGAATGCATTAATATGTTAATAATGGAAAGGCTGCAGTAATGTATGGTCTACCTATGATGTGTTTTAAAAAAATCTCATAAATATGAATCTATAGGCACAAGAAAGCTGTATGTGCTTATGCCCATGTCGTAAATCATCCATCTTTGGTTTGTTTTTTTTTAAAGGTGGAGGAGAAGGGAATGAGAGTTTTCTCACTGGAACCTTTTTGTCTTGTCTAGGGAGGGCTAATTGACACTTACCTAGATATTTTTACAAAGTCATGTCCCATTCATTCTCCTCTATGGGAACAATGTGTTCCTTCTCTTTAATTTTCAGGAAGGGCAAATCTTGTTCTTCTTTCTGGCCTTGTAAGTGGGAAATTACTGTCTTTTCCAACCTCGAGATTACAACTTTAAGTCATAATTTCCCCCTCTCAAGGAAATAGGTAGATAACATGATGTTGTGTACAACGTAAACAGATTTGGGAGTCTTTCAGTCAGGAGAAATGCATACAGCTTGATTCTTTCATTTTTATTCTGGGCTCCATGCTATATTTGTGTAGAGAAAGGCAAATATACTAACTAGCCTTGCATGTGCAGCTCTGAATAGAGTGGCAACTATATTATTGCATTAATTGCATCTCATGAAGGTGATGTTATCTGTTATAGAAGGAAAGAAGAGAAAACCACAGTAGAAAAAAATAGCTTAGCTGATGGTGCTTATCTTGAGATTCTGACTTCTCATAATGCCACACTGGAAATACTGGTGTGCTACAGCATTTTATCCTTCTCTTTCTTCAAGGCAGATCAGTTCAGCGAGCACTTTATTTCTGAAATGGTATTCATACAAAATAGATTGCTAGAATTGAATGTACCAGCCAGTGCTGCTGACTAATATAATGTTATTCTGTCCTTCCCTCCCCTCTCTGTAATCAACAAAGCATGCATAACAGTGGAGAGTTTCACAGTAATTTTGGTGATGTTTTGCCTTACTTGACTGGAAAGTATTTCTGAGGAGGATAAATAAGCTCACCCCCAAACTCTCCCCTCTATTTCCCTTGCTGACATAGCAGAGATTAGTCGACTGCAAGATGTGAAACAAGAAATACAGTACACTAGGATGCTTTACAGGGAACAAAATTTGCGGCTCACTGACTTCTTCTCCCATTTGTATTATTAGCACTGTATAGATTTAATAATTAGGTGATTGAACACATTTTGATGATGGAGCTGTTTCTATGATCTGCAAAAGAAAGCATCTGTTTTTCTTGTGTACCAATTAATTATTTATGCAGCAGAAAATACAGTAGACTACCTTGAGGATGAACAGGTTGGGTGTTTGTGTAACAACAGCAAGGCCTGGTCTGGAAATTATGTCATTCTGACCTTCAGAATAATTATTTTTCGGTCAAGAAGTAAACACAAAGTATGCTCTTCTGTCTTCACTTACACTTAGCTTTTTGCCCTCCTGTTCTCACAGAGGGCCTATCAACCTAAACATTATCTTTCCATTTCCTGTCTATGTATTTTATTAGCACCTTTTTTTTATTCTACAGTCCCACACCCTTATTCGACAAGAGCTTCTTACCTCGCAAGCTTTACTGTTCAGAGTAGGCACTGTTCTGCATTGTGAGAAATATGTAAAAAGCACCCAAACCTTTTTATTTTATGATTGTCAGGCATGGAATCATTTTGGGAAATATATATTTCTAGAGGCTAGGACTTACTAAAGTTTGCAAATGAAAGAAAAGCAGATCCTTGGATCTCACAAAATGTGTTGCTTTGTATTATGACAATGGTGTTCACATGCCTGACATCCTCATAATAATATTAAGCTCTTTTTTTCTAGCATTATGTACTTTATACATTTGTATAAATGTCACAGCTTGTAATCACTTCCTTTGTCATTGACGATTAATCTAAAAAAATCGAATAATTCACTGCCCCTTGCCATTTACATATCGCCTGCTACCATCTGTTCTTCTCAGCAGCAGTAAATGATGGGTAATTAACTCAGTGCCTTTGTCTTTCCCTTGCTGAATGTCTGACACATATAGATTTTCCTCTGTGTGTGTGTGTGTGTGTATGCATGCGTGGTGTCTGCGTGTCACGCGCACGTGTGTATGTGTGTAGAGAAAGGAGAGGGGGAAAGGAAAAACAGAGAGAGGAAAAAAAACATACCGTATGGCTTGACCTGAGGAAAAAAAGAAGTCAGAACAAAACTATTTGCAAGGAATAAAGCAGGACAGAAATGTTGGGGCTCAGAAGGGACTACATCACGTCACCATTTACCCCCTTAATGTCAAAAGAAAGGGGGACCTGCTTGTGGACAATAGCAGGCCTGTACGTGCAAGTAGCCTTTTCTAAAGGTCTAAGGTCAAAGTCAAGATGCAGCAGTGAGAAAAAGGTTCATATGTTCCCCTTGTCAGCCCGAGTGCAAAGGGGGAACACAAAAATGAGGCCAAATGGAGGGAATGCACAATGCCATTTGGCTCCTGGACTAGAAACCAGAAGGTTTGCAACGTGTCATATTGAAACTATGGTTTAGTGGCTCTGCATATTGCATCCTTAGACAAGTTAACATGATGCAATATGCAGCATAAAATTAAAAAAAAAAGAAAAATAATATACAAAGAGCTTTTTGCCCTTCCTGCTAAGCACTACAAGCCACCCTGCCATAGTCTGTGGATGGCAGGAAAAGAAGGCATTCTCTTGCCATTATAAGAAATATGACATGATAACCTATGCTGTATTTCCTGGCATGTTGCTTCGATAATGTTTATAAGGAAAAATAGAAATAAAACCGTGAAGATGGTTCAAAATTCTTTTTAGTAATGGATTTTAAGGTGAAGAAAGCATAACAATGTAGCTCGACTACTGTTAAATGACTGTTTATTCACATGTATTTATTATACTTTATTTGTCTTTAGGTATTAGGTAGAAGCCTCGTTCAGAGTTGAGGGCCTCTTTGTGCTAGGCACTGGGAAAACATGTAATATGACACAGTATTGTCACTCACAATCCTCAGGGCTTGGCCAATGCTGTGTATGATGTGCACTGTATCTTTTATTAAAAGAGAAAAAAAAAAAGGGAAATACTTAGTTCTTTTTTAAATGTGATCCTGTTAATTTGAGGGGACTTACACTGCCCAGATAGAGCTTCATGCCAACTTAGTTATTCTACTTATGTTATCTCTATGCCAAATGGTACCGTATATTAAGCTTTAGTTTTTTGAACATGAGATAAATAACAATTGGAGATAATTTACTTATGATTCAAGACCTTCTCTTCCCAGCACTTTGCCCAAAAGCTCAGGGCTTTTTCGAGTCTTTCCAATCAAGGCCATGCTGTGGGTAACACCCCTTCCTGATTTTATGCAACATTTCTTAAAGGTTGTATGTCTCTCCAGCATTCCCTCTATTTCACACACAAACATCACCTTCCTGAAATCTGAATCGCTTATTACTCTTTACTGGTTGAACTCAATTCCCTGCATGTGTAATGAGCATGTGAAGTGGCTTGGTCTGGTTCAGACATGGTAGTTCAGGGAATGAGTCTAACTATAATTAACTTGAATGAAAGAATATTATTTGAACCATCAGCTTCAAAGATGTAAACTGATGTGATGGAATGTAAATTATAGTGATTGTGGGAAGTACAAGCAGTTGCTACTACCTACACTGTTAATCCCACTAAATTTTCTATCATGAAATTTTCCCTGCCCTAATAAAAACAGCCTCTTACATCTGCCACTACACTGGTCACTTCCAGTTTCTCTGAGGGAAGAAGCAGCACTGCTGTTAGTGCCTCTCATGATATGGTTGGACTAGATGATCTCAGGAGTCTTTTCCAACCAGATGATTCTATGATTCTATGATAAGTTTTCCTTTCAAGATAGGAGGAGATAAGGTTTCCTGTTGCGACAAACTACTGATAATTTCTTTATAATATTTTATGTCCTGGTTTTCCTTTAGCTGAGCAAAGGGATGCTCAGGTTAGAAGACCAGCCATACTTTAATGCAGAACCACAAGTGCTTGGCAAATTGCCTCATGATGTCTATAGGAATGGAGAGGAGTGCAACAGAAGTATAAGCTAACTAACAAGTTTTACCTCATTTGGATATGTATGAAAGTTATAATCTAGGATGACTAGAATTATCCCACTGATTTCAATGAGACATTTTATTTTGTATATAGTGCATGGTAAGTGTGACTTGAACTCATGAATAAGTGTCCAAATAAATGTGGGCAATGAATATTAATATTTAGTATTTCTGTTTTGTGTTGTCATGATTCCTAGGAGTCTTTGTTGCAGACCAGGAAACCAATGAGGGAAATTACAAAAAAGTGTGACCTTCCCCCCAAATGCTTAAAGACTATCAGATAGCAGGGGCCATATGTTGCCAAAAAGGGATAGTGCTGAGGGGGAAGGACACGGGGAAAGATGATAATAAATACAGTAATAGCACACAAGGCAATTGTATCAGTCACCTACAGCCCATCTCCCATCTACAATTTTTTCGATGTGGCAGTAAAAGTGTGTTTAAAGGAGGGAAATTAAGAGGATTTTCTGGTATTTATGGGAAGTACATTCCAAGTGAGTTGAAAGAAGGGAGAATCAAAGAAGACTGAAAGCATGAAAACATTTGAAAAATTTAGTAATTTGATGATGAAGGCCCTCACCACGTGTTGATTGGAAGAAACAGTGTATCAAATTTTATTGAATGAGAAATGACAGGGTGGCTAGGGCACAGGCTATGAAAGACTTGAAAGTGAATCAAGAAAGTCATGAATCATGCCATAGAGAAAGGGGAGCTAGTGCAGGGATGGGAGGGAGGAAGGGGGAGAGGAATAAAGGGCACAGCCTCTCTGTCAGTAATGACAGGAGGAGACTGAGTGGCACAAAGGAATAAAGTGGGAGATGAGGATGACTTAAAGAAAAGGAAACTTCTAGCTGTGATGGAAAAACTTGAGTGACGCACACTAGGGAATGAAATACCCTGTAGCATGTGGTGGAAGGATATTTAGCTAGATTTAGAGAAACAAGAGAAAATGTGATACAGACAATAATCTTGTATTATCTGGCAGATGGGCTGAGTGGCTGAGATCTTTTCCATTTCTTAATATCTTTGATAGGTGTACAGTTTCTGTACTTCATGAAAGTGCATTTGTACTATGGAAGTACACACTGGCTTCTCTAAAGACAGTGTATCAGAGAGTAACATTTTAAAAATCTTTGTATATTAGAGGAATTCCCAAAATGTCTCTGTATACACACAGATGCATATATTTCTCTACATACGTATCATTGAATCCTCTGTTCTGTTAGAAATAAATGTTTCCAGGGTACTCAAATATGGCTTCATTTACAATATTGATGTGAAACGAGATAAACCTAAAATCCAGTATTTTTTTAATGTGGTGTTCTATTAAAAGACAATGACCTTAAAAATCATACCTGAAAACCGTTTTTACTAATATGTATCTTTACAGCATCAGACTGAAACCTCAATTCCAAAGCCACTGTCAAGTGAAAATACATAGTATGTTTACGTTTTTAAGCAAATTATAAATGGATCTAAGGAGGAGAGCAATTCTTCTTCCATCTATGCTACGTTATTTGCAGTGTAGATTTCTAATGTATAGCTTGTGCTTGTTTCACTGGCAACAGAGGTCTGCATTTCAGCTCATAGACAGGAATTTTGACTGCAGTCTTATGGTTCGTTCAAACTTCAGGAAGGTTTACTTCCTGAGGGTGTACAACCACCATTAATGTACATGCTTTGTGAACATTCAGAAAAGTGAATGGACATCTGAACACAGACACTCGGACATCATTGGTATTGTATGAGTTAAGCAGAATGTGACTTCGTTGAACTGAAGTCCGATTTTTGTTGAGTACTTAAACGGGAACATTTTTACTTGTATCAGTCACACTGCACCATACCACCACACTGAGAACCTGATATAGTCATAGTGATTTAACATTCAATGAATTGCTGTTCAAGTATATTGGTGAATATCATGTATTTTGTTGGAGGATGCGGAAAATCTATTGCATTAATGTAGCTTACTCTTGAAGCTTCCCAAGATGGGAAATGGACTTAAGAGGAAGACCAATTATTTCCTCAGAGGGAACAATACACTATGTGACCTGTGCAGTAGGTCGCTAAGGAGGATTTTTGATGGCCTAGGAGTTTTCATTGATTTAAGGGGTTGATGACCAAAAGTAATGGGCTTTAGCAAAACTGACCAGTCCGAGTGTTCCCTTGCTTCTCTGTATGTCAGTAGATAACATAGTCTTCGTGTGCATAGGTTGGGCTATTATACAGAAGTCTGGGGTAGTTTTTCTCAAGAATTTTACTTCCCCCAGTCAAAAGATTATTTTTTTTTTTGGTTAGCAGAGTTGTGAGGGAGCCTTCGTAGTATACTGAGCCCTCATTCTCTGGAGTACAGAGATTTTATTCACGTCACTTGGTTTAACATGACATTTCTCTAGGTGTCTCATTGAAAAACAAATACAACGTACATAGTGTAAAAAGGACAAAAATCAAGCAAGCATATTGAAAGAATAAAAAGAGTACTGATGTCTTGCCACCAGTTCACAAAACCAAAGCATTTTAATTGCAAGGTTCACTGTATCATTCACTCTTGTGGTGCTCCTTGATATCTCAAACACAGATATTTGAACCTGAAGCCTACCTGGCCTACTCATTTGTATTGATCCACCTCACTCTATGTCAACAGTGAAGTTCTTTACTCCCTCCCTGTAAAATGAAAAGAAATGAAATCAAAGTATTCTAAACTTGTTGATTCAAAGCCGTTTCATCTATCGGTGTAGAGAAATAGGTTAAGAATATTTTTCACAGTCTTTCTTCTGCAAAGCAAATGGAAGTGATCTGGCTTAAAGTAAAGTAACTTGGATCTTGGTGATAAAAGCAATATGCCACTACAGTGGTATATTCTGAATTTATGACTCATGTTTGTCTCATCTGCACTTGGCTTCATTATTCTTTAGTGCTTAAGTATAAGAACCCATGAAACTACTAGGATCTCTGAGAACTACTTGGCCAGTAGATTTGTGACAAGACAAGTTCAGGACTTAGGAACATATTTTCCATCACCTTTTAAGGTTCAAAAGGTGTGGCTTCTGAAGGAAAGAAATTTTATCCTTTTTTGTGTTCTGTATTTCATTTTACTGCTTAGTTCTGAGCTTTATCTTTACTCCTTCCCCTTTGATTCCTGGGGAAAATGAAGAAAAGACCTTTTTTCAGTCTGAAGAAGAATGTCCTTTAGGTCTTCCACACCTATGGAGTGATATTGAGATATCATTCTGAAGCCTGTCCAGGATCTGAAGCCCCATAAAAGATTGTTTGCGTCATCTTTTCTTTTGGCCTGGGACAGTGAGCTAATGAATGGTCACAATCCTTATCTAATTTAGGATTATCCTCTCTATTCTCATTTAACTTATCTAAACTTTAATTTCAGTAGGAAAAAAAGAGTAATAGCATCCCGCTCTCAGTTATTTTTGAAAGACCTGTATAGATTGCTGCAAAATCAAAGTGAAGCTCTTGAACAGAGACATTACCCACAAATAATTCAAGTGCAAGTACAAAACTGAATATAGATGGACACAATGGGAAGCCTAACAAAACCCTGAACCTTGTAAGAGACAAAAGCTAAGACAGAAGAGTTAAGTTTTGCCTAGAATTGTTTACTTCTCCCTTTTATATTCTTGTTACAGAGACACTTTTAAAATTTTTTGAATTGTGTGTATAGTTTATTTAATATGTAGTCAGTAGTAAGTCTGACACTGGAGTAGAGTGCTAGCAAATAATAAAGCCTTTCTAAGAAGTCAAAGTAAGTTGAAGAACTAAAAAAAAATCAGAGCCTACTACAGTAAAAGTTGGACCAGTAAGTGCCAGACTGCCAACTGTTAATAATTATGTCTTTGGTCTTTTGTATTTGAGATGTTGAACTAAAACGTCAGTAAAAGTGTTCTTATGTTGCTATTTGATGCTGACAACTCATTAAAGACAGGTTGTTTATTCGCAAATTTCTTCCTCTCTTCTCTTATTTAATGCTTAACCTAATTATAGACTCATGAAAGGGACCTTAAAGATCATATAGTTCCAATCCCCCTTACATAGGCCGCTTCCACTGAATCAGTTTGCACAAAGCCTCATCCAACGTGGCACTGAGCACCTCCAGAGATAGGGCATCCTCAATTTTGCCAGACAACCTGTTCCACTGCCTCACCACACTCACAGTAAAAAAAATTTTTCCTAATATCTAACCTAAATCTACACTCTTTCAGCTTAAAATCATTACTCCTTGGCCTATCACTGCACTTCCTAATTAAGAGTCCCTCTCCAGCTTTGCAGTAGTCCCCTTTAAGTACTGCAAGGCTGCTACAAGTTTTCCCTGGAGACATCTCTTCTCTAGGCTAAACAAGTTCAATTCTCTCAGCCTGCCCTCATAGGGGAGGTGCTCCAGCCCACTGATCATCCTCACGGCCCTCCTCTGGACTTGCTCTAGCAGATCCATGTCCTTCCTGTGGTGAGCACTCCAGAACTGAATGCAGCACTCCAGGTGAGATCTCACAAGATCAGAGTAGAAGGGCAGAATAACTTCCCTTGACCTGCTAGTCACACTTCTTTTGATGCAACCCAGCATACAGTTGGCTTTCTGGGCTGCAAGCACACATTGCTAGCTCGTGTTGAGATTCTCATCTACCACGACCCCCAAATCCTTCTCCTGAGGCCTACTCTCAATTCATTCCCTGCCCAGTCTGTATTTGTTCTTGGGATTGCCCCAACCCAGGTGCAGGGACTTGCACTTGGCCTTGTTGAACTTCATGAGGTTTGCAGGGGCCCACCTCTCAAGCCTGTAAAGGTCCCTCTCGATGCCATGACTTCTCAGATATGATGGATAGTGGCTTAGGAACTTAATCCACCCAGCTGAAACTTATTTCAACACCTACTGAAAGAATATTTTGTCTTTTGTAACCTATATGTAAGCTCCTTTATTAAATTCTTCAATATTCTTGTAAGAATTCAGAGATACATCTACTGATTTAATCAAAGTGAAGTAAATTTGTAGAGGATAATCACAAAATAATTTCTTCACTCGTTGATGCAATAAAAATCTTTATTTCTATAACAGACTGTTCAGAAAATTTGCCAAAAAAAGAGAAGTACAGTTTTCAGCACCATAAAGCAATAGGAAAGTAGTCAAGAAATAAATTAGTGTCTCTCTTAGCAGATCTCAGGTAGTTTTTCCATATAGTTGGCAGAAAGGACAAGAAATCATGAGTCTGAAAAGACAGAGCCATGAAGTCAGCTTGGAAACTGAATAGAAATTGAACTAGAATATGAATTTCTAGAGTTTTTAGGTGTTGTCATGGTTAGGGTCATGGCTCATGGTGGTCCTGATAGTTTCTGTTTCGAGTAACAAACTGGAAGCTCTCACTTTACTGCTCCTGCGTGTAACATTATGCTTATATATATGCCTGGGGAACTTAAGGAAGTTAAGGTGTATATATTTTAGGTTTCTCCCTGCCTACAGTCTGATACTAAGGCTCCTGGAGGCTTGATGTGGCATCTGTTGAGTACAGCTGAGTATTCCTACACAACAGAGTTTCCCCCTTTCTCTCTGTGTCTTTCAGCAGCAGTTTGGTCTACAAGCACCAAGTTTTAGACATCAACCTCTTCCTGGTAAGCATTATGTGCTGTATAACATAACCCACTAATGGTTATTCATCACCTCTCATGGGTGAAACCTCTACATGTCATGTCATGTGCTTCTAGGTGAGAAAATAAATCTTAGACTATCTAAAGTAAGTAGTCTGACTGCAAGGGTAAAGGTTAGATTTTGAAGAAATAAAGAAGTGTTTTACTAGCAAAAATATTTTCATCTAGCTTTATAGAGCAGTAAGGCAAGAATCATACCATCACTACTGTATGCCTGCAGTAACAGCTGGTCTAAGAATAAAACGCGTTGGGATTAAAGGTGTAGTTTAAAAGTTGCAGTAGGTGTGCCTAATGATTCAGAAAAACATGCTACAAGAAAATGACATTTAGTAAATGTTCTCTTATCAGTGTAATAGACTGCCTTATGTCTAACCCAAAGGGGAAAAAAGTGTTAAACCCACTGACTTACAAGAGCTGAATTGTCTCTGATGCCATAAGACTCTTGCAACATAATCTGTGGTATGATATGCTTCTTCCAGTATTGGCTGACTATAAGGTATTGACTGTCCTGTATGTTTGTATATAATGATCCATTTTACTTGAATATATTGATCAGCCCCTATTTCCTAATTTAAAATGACATTGACAATAGATTTTTTTTGTTGGTGAGAATTCTTTGCCAAATTGTCTTTGTAAAATTACCTTTAAGACTGAATCTTTTAGGCTTGATCTTAGGAAAAAGTTCTTCACTGAAAGGGTGATTGGCCATTGGAATGCGCTGCCCAGGGAGGTGGTGGAGTTGCCGACCCTGGAGGTGTTTAAGGGGAGACTGGATGAGGCAGTGAGTGCCATGGTTTAGATGATGGGTTGGTGTTAGTGTTGGGTTATAGGTTGGACTTGATGATCTCAGAGGTCTTTTCCAACCTTGTGATACTGTGATACTGTGATACCACTTATGCTCAAGTGATATAAAAGCACTGGTTATGCTGAACTAAAACAACAGAGCCTAATTATCCAGTATTTAACTGAGTATTTATGAGACATTTTCAGCCATACAAAAAAGGTGTGGAGTACCAGAAGTACCACTGCTCTGATTTGGTATAAGTTTCCATGTTCTTTGTACAGGTAAGAATGAATGTATAACATGCAAAGCTGTGATGAGACTTAAAATACTGCCTGCACGCTGTTTTATCGTGTGATGACTGTAATTGGAACCGTTTACTGGTTATCCTGTTCTCTAAAGTGAACAGCTCAGTAAGTGCTGTTTGTGGTAGTATGTAAATCAAGAAGCTACTCTGCTAAATTAGCCTAAGAAGAAAATGAAGATCACCCCCCTTAAATTCTGATTATGCTATTCTTACCATATTCTTATTCGTATGCAGGTAGGAAGAATACTTCCATGGCCTTTCACAATATTTTAAAAAGTATATTTTAGAAGTGAAAAGTAAGCTAAGTGAGCATTTTTATCTTCTCTTAGATATGTATTGTCCTCTTTATAAGTTCATGTTTAAAACTAGGGTGTCTAAATTTAGACACATGACACATAAGGCTATGTTTAATGTAGTATTTAAAGTTGGCAGAGATACAGACACCTGAATTTTAGGCACAAAATTTGAAAATTCTTCCTTCTATCTATAGATACAATAGCTCCTGAGGACATTAATGGAGCTGTACCCAGGCCTATCAAGAGAATCATACTGCCCTTCTTTATTATGCTCCAATCCAAGCTTCTCAGATGAATTCAGAAAGCCGTAGGTTTCAACTTGCTTCTTGTAATGAGCCTAGTGGGCAAAGTAATATGAATTGAACTCACAGGGGGCATTCCTGACAGAGTTCAAACTTCTTACAGTGTCTTTAATAAGACCTTTCTTTTAAGTCAATTGGGAAACTGAATAGACCACATGAAAGGTAGGCTTTACTGTTCAGTATATATGTGTGTTATACCAAACAGAGGCTCTGGGAGAAGAAGAGAGAAGCTGAAGTGATGCACCTACTCTCCTGGGGAGAGAGTTTGTAACACTTACTTGTGAATATAGTCCATTCCTGTAACGGCACTACCTCAGGGCATAACAATTGCTCACATGAATATGACTGCAGGAATGACCCAGTTTCTTATTTTAAGGCAATTGTCATAAGACATTTGGGGCTGTGTCACAGTAAAGGTCCTTTCAGCTGGACCAGCTTCTGAGCTGACATGTGGTGTAGGTGAATGTCCTGTAGAAAACCCCATTTTGCAAATCAGCTCCTGGGAAACTCTCAATAGGATGACCAGGTGAGATGGTACCAATAGTTCACAAAACAGCTTGCAGTGAGAGATCATGTGAGTAGCTACTGCTTTCTAATTACCCTGATATGGTCAAGACCTCCATGTGAATCACTTTGTATAGATATGTCTGTCTCCTTCTGTGCTTTTTACATGTTCTTAGAAGAATTTTTAGTGTGTGGTCTTGTGGTCATATAAGATTAATCCAGGGAGAAATTGGAGACAACCAAAACCATCAGGGTGAGACATCTTGGTGCATTAGGTATTAGACTCAAGACCAGTTTTAAGCACAGAGGCAGCCCAACTGACACCCAGATGACCTTCTTCAAGCTAATGAGTCAGGGACAAATCTCAAGGCTCAACTACTTGACCTCCCTCTGCAGCTTATGCCAACGTCGGGCATAAGAGGCTCATGACCTATTTACATGACATAGAAAGAGTAAAGAGCATAAGTTCTTCCTTCTTCAGAATTCAAAAACAGGACGAGAATATGGTGACAGGTAATTGCATCTCTTTCCCAAAGCATTTCCCCTTGTGGAAACTTCTGTGAATTTTTCCTTACCTCTCCCCTTCTCTATGTATATGACATTCCTCAGAGAGATGGTGAAGAGAAGGTACATCCTTGGAGGGGTGTAGAAAATTTTCAGAGTTTTCAGAGCATAAAAAAAGTACTCAAATCCCATGACTTCTTGGCAGAAAACAGTTGTGTAATTCTCTTGGTAGACTTGGAAAACTTGTCTGTCTGCTTTTAACAATAGACTCATAGCTTTTCAGCATAGATTTTTTCTTTAACAAGCCTAATTTGTAGTCTTACCTCAGTGTTCCCAAAAAGACCAATTTCTGGTTGAAGAGAATGATTCAAAGATCTGACTGAGCACTCACTTATCATTAATAAATTTAGACTGGGGGTGAAAGGATTCTAGTAGTCTTCCAAACAGCATACCCCAGGCAAGAATTGTAAATTGTTTTTAGAAAGTTTATGAAAGAAACTATATAGTCATGCAGGCTAATCCTTGACAACAGCAAATAAAGTTTGTGGCACAAATCATTAGCTTGCAATATTTTGGACTATCAAAGGTGAAAGGTGACAGATTCACCTTCACTATAGCTAGGTTGTAGTAATCCCAGACTTTAGGACTCCAGATGAATGTGTGCAGGACCTAGGGAGGGGTTGTTCTATGCAAATGCATAATTAAGGTTCTAGGTTTCTCTGTCTTAGTCTTATGTGATAGATGTTGGCTGGAGTTGGAGTCAGGATATAGCAGGTTGCAGTGGTGCTCTTAGTAATGCTTAGCAGGCTCACTGGTATATCTTGATCATTGTTGAGGCAAATCTGGTGATTGATTTAAGGGGAATGGAGACCACTGTGGTGTGTTTTATTCTCATTATAAAATGAGTGAAGATTCACACCCCCAGAATCTCTGAGAACTTTATCCAACTATGTCCTTTATTACTAGACAAATTTGAGACACTGGAAAATTTTCAGTGTCCTTTGCTGTTTTATTACTATCTTATCTTATCTTGGGTCATTGTAGGGTAAGTTCAGGTTTATGAAGAGACAACTGTTGTCCTCACACTGCCAAGACATGACATTGCTGTTTACAGCTGATATAGTTTTGATGCAGTCACTTCATATCAAAACTAAGGCAACTGCAGTTACTTATGAAATTAGCAAGTGTTTTAATTGGATGGATACCACTGTTAACACAGAAATAGGAAAATTTCCATTTTTTTAATATTTGAAATATTCTATTCTATTCTATTCTATTCTATTCTATTCTATTCTATTCTATTCTATTCTATTCTATTCTATTCTATTCTATTCTATTCTATTCTATTCTATTCTATTCAGAGGGTATACCGGAAAAAAACCCCAGCAACAATAATAATCACATTTATATGCCTCAACATAATCCTGTATTCAACATGAAGTGACTACAATGATTAGCTGGGCAACTGATGGCGACTCGCTTGCTCTGGAGTTGTTTCAGTCATTCCGCTGTTCCACTGCAGCGTGATTGTCGTAAGAACAGTATAAAGACCGTCTGTGCATTTTAAAGGGTGTATCTACCACTGGTTCCCCTTTCAGACACTGAAAACACAAGCTTTGAATAAAAATTTTAGAACCTCTTTACTGTTTAGTTAACAATATCTCTCTTTTATGCAATAAATAAAAAATGTACATTTGTGTACACTATCCCTGAATACATTTGCATGCCAACCGCTGAACTTTATGGCCTTTCTGACTGGTGTGTGAAGTGTAATGTCTCATGTTTCTGTTAAAGTCTTTACTGTTGGGCTTCTGGTGAAAAATCAGAGAAAAAAACACTAGAGAAAGGGGTATTGTATTTCATGCAGCTCATCGACTTCCACGAGGTGGTAATTTCTTGTCACTGACAACCACTTTTTTCCTATATAAATAGATTTCATAGTATGAGTATGGTGTCTCATGTAAATAGATCCAAAAGACTAAAAGTCAGCATTGGGATTTTGCTGCAGGTGTTCTGATGTCCAATTGCACAAGCACAAAACATCCATGAGGATTTACATCTGTCCTCTGCATAAACCATGTATCTGTGTGCATGCTGAATTGTGGCTCAGGTGGCTCAGGTACTGCTGGGGAGGGGAAGGAGCCCAGTAGCTGTTCTGTCTCTCCCACATGCAGTTTGATGGCAGAGGTGGGGAGGCAGGGTGCAGCAGTACAGGAGACCAGGAAATGGAGGCAGACCATTGAAAAGGCTTCTCTGTGCCAGTTGTCTCCAAGACAGTGAAGGAGAGTAGTTAACCTCTGTATGAGCAGAGGAGCAACTGCATATCCAATTCAGCATATGCTACGTGTCACGTTATAGGCACTTGCAGATCTGACTGCCCTAACAGCACTGGCGGTGTATGAGTTGCCACTGCATCCACAGTGTCACTGTGTCTTCCTGCATTTACGAAAGAATAACCTCATGCATCAGTATAGGTTAGGGGTTGACCAGCTGGAAAGTAGCTCTGCAGAGAAGGACCTGAGAGTCCTGGTGGACAAGAAGTTGATGATGAGCCAGCAATGTCCCCTTGTGGCCAAGACAGCCAATGGTATCCTGGGTGCATTAAAAAGACTAACAGAAGTGGCTAGCAGGCTGGGGGAGGTTACCCTCCTACTATGCTCTGCCCTAGTGAGGCCCCATCTGGACTACTGTGTCGAGCTTTCTGGGCTCCTCAGCTTAAGAAAGACAAGAAACTACTGTAGAGACTCCAACGGAGGGCCACAGAGATGATTAGGGGAATGGGGATCTTTTATGAGGAAAGATTGAGAGACATGAGTCTGTTTTTTCTGGAGAAGGGCAGATCAAGAGGGGATCTTATCAATACTTATAAATACCTACAGGGTAGGTGTCAAGAGGATGGGGCCAGACCCTTTTCAGTGGTGTCCAGCGACAGGACAAGGGTCAATGGCACAACTGGAACACAGGAAGTTCCACCTAACCAAGAGGAAAAAAATTCTTTATTTTGTGGGTGACAGAGCATTGAAACAGGTTGCCCACAGAGACTGTGAAGTCTTTTTCTCTGAAGATATTAAAAAATCTGCTGGAAGCATTCCTGTGCAACCTGCTCTATGTGAACCTGCTTTAGCAGGGAGGTTGGATTAGATGATGTCTAGTGGTCCCTCCTAACACAAACCATTCTGTGATTCTATGATTATGTAATTCTGTGATTCAGCTGACATTTGCACACCCTGGCTTTATTTTTACTGCAATCCAAGTGTCTCAGGGTACTGTGGGCACTGGGGACTGATGGGGGTGTGGTAAGGCCTCTCAGGGCAGCAGGGCAGGTCCTGGCAGACCCTCCCAGTGCACCCAAGCCAGAAACAGGGCAACTGAGCCCAGGGCACTGAGCTTCTCCATGGGGAAAAGGCTGCCAATAGGATGAGATGTCAGCCCACGTGTGTGGGTCAGGATCAAACCCAGTGAGGGTAACCAGAGCCAGACATGCCCAGGATGTGGGAGCAGGGCAATGAGGACAAGGAAGGTGCACACAAGCTGGTGTACCCATGCCTGTGCCTCTGTGATAAAGGTGGGGGATACACACGGCAAATCAGTCTCAGCAAAACCATTCGCAAAACTCCTTTGGGGTGCAGGGCTAGGATTTCTCTGAGGATTCACAGGCGCAGTCTTGCTTCAAGAACCAGATGTGACACTCCCAGACATCCACAGCCTTGATATGAAGTGTGAAACAAATGGTACATGGAGAATAATGATCCACCTATGGTAAATACCATGTCCTTTGGTGTTTGCACCTGCCGTTCCTTAATTCTTGTGTTTCTATTGAAACTGTTCTTGTTCACAAGGATAAACAGATAGAAAAATAATTTTCTTTTGTTTGAAATTACACACTTGTAATGTAAGTCATTGTAATCTAAGGAAGGACAGTGTAACAGTTGTAGTAATATCAGATAGAGTAATAGAAGAGTAAATATACATTGTGTTTTAGAAAAGGCCATTATAGATTTTTTTTAAAAAAAAGGAATTCAAGTTATTTCTCAATTCCTTCAAACCACTGTGATCCTTTTATTTCTCTCACTGAATTTTAGCCTATTATAGATTTTCTCTGATTGTCCTTTGTGGCTATACTGCTTTCATACAAGCTATTAATTTTATTCTTTGTCAGGCAAGATAGAAACAGAGCTTTCATGTCCTTCTGGCATTCTTAAATTCAGTCGTATTTAAGATGCATAATTACATTGTTTGAGGAACTTGGTGTTCTACAGTTCTCCACATTCTGAGCTACTTCTGCCAAGGTCTCTGTGCATTAAAAATGTAAGAAATCTTTTAAAAGTCACCAATGTTCCAGAACACAAACAGAAGGGAGAAATGCAGAATTTCTCAGCAAATCAAAATATATAAAAATTTAAGAACAGGGGGGAGAGTCATGCTTATTTTCCCAGATCTGAGTTCTTACACACAAGCACTTTGTCGTGATTTTAGTTTAAGTGTCCTTATAGAAATGAAACTACAGCATTACCGGGAGCAAAATAAAAATGAATAATCTCAGGGTAAGAAACAACCTATAAGCTTTTCATTTTGTTAGGGTCAGAAAATCTATTTATATTTTGACTTTATTTATGTGCTTTTTTCTTTAACACTTTTTTCTTGTTTTTCTTTTTCATTCTTTAAACAAACAAATAATACCTCTCTCTGCTCTCATCTAGGCTAATAGTCTGAAATGAATAATTTATTCCAAGAATAAAATAGCAAAGTCTTTACAAGCAGACTGCTGTTTCCTTAGACTAACCTTTTGCATAAATTTATCAGTCTGAAGTAGTTCTAAACTTTTTGATCCCTGATATCATGGTGAACACTAGATGCCTGTCATGCATTCTTTAGCTATTGATCTTCAGTGCCATCTCTGATACTCTTTCTTTGCTCTGGCTGAGTGTAGGAAACCATTCCAACCCAAATACTTGCCTAAGCATATTTAAAATTTAAGAGAACATATACACTCCCCAATGAAGTACTGAAATTAAGTTTCTGTGAGCAGCTGTACCAGCAAAGACCTTAAGTGCTTTGTCAAGCAGTGCAAATAAAGCCCACTGTACAAGGACCAAATGTACAGAAGGTGTGAAGAATGGACAAAACAAACCAAGGTAACCTGACAATAAAAATCCTGTATAGTATCTGTATGTTTCATACAGTTCTTCTTTCTTACACATGCTCAGTGGAGAAGCTGGGGAAATTACCTGTCATCATTTCTGCAAGTTGGACCTTTTCTGAGAAGGGAAAATGTTGGAGCTGCTGAGTGAGCCTTCTTCAATTTTTTTTTTGTTCAAGATGTTCTTTCATGAAATGCATTTCAAAGAGGAAAAAAAAATCTCCTTACCTCCCTGAACTGAGCAGCTGAGCACTGTTAGGAATACCCTGCAAATGCCGAATTCCTTAAAATCAATAAGCACTCATCACCTCAAACAGTTAACAAGGAAATCCTGATAGTGCAGGCTGGTCAGTGGGTAAAAGTTCTGTGGGTTATAATTTCTCTGCAGTTTGTCTTAGGCGGAGCACAGATATTCTGTTTGGCAATGACTTGTGTATTTGTGCTTAAAATCAGAGAGTAGTCAACAGCTCTCTTAAAATTTCAGTCACAGTTACTTTAACCTGACATAGATCATTTGCTGAAGGCAGTGTGGACAGGACGTCCTAAACTGGAGGCACAGTCCTCCTTCAGGCTGATATGACTCCTGAGGAAGTCGGAGGGCTGGCAGCATACTCTTGACTTTTATGTGTTGTGGATACGGCTGGTTATGTTTACGTCTATTGAAGCAAATCATTTCTTATGGCACAGCTAATCAAATTATTGGTGATCAGGGATCAGACTATGTGAGGGTAACTAAGGCCACATTCTGGCCTGACCCGTTTAAAAGACTGCCAGCATTGTCATGTGAGATTGATTTATTAAAGCAAAGGAAATAATACAATCTCTTTAAAATCAAACCCGGTGTCTGTTTCTAAATTCTAAGCAGCCGTTCAGCAAACTGCAAAGAAGTGGTAGGATTGTTACTGTCAGATGTGTAAGCCTCACTAAAAAGGACATATGAGTAATTTCTCAAAGTAGCTGAGCTCATTCAGCATATAAACTGTATTTTTGAAAGCCAATTTAAACTACGTGTAAATAAAAGTCAAGCAATCACTATTATCTCCCTAGAAAAATATATGTTTGAGCAAATAGTGAATTTGTCCTTTCCCATAAAAGTGGTAGAATGCATTATTTTTCACACATATCCCTGCCTGTTCACGTTTTCCCTTATTTTTCTTAGCTAATGAAAACCCTTCAATATAGAGACATTAAAGAATGACATCAAGGTTTTCTTGATGATACAGATGTCAATATCATGTAATTTGACAGCTTGCCTCACCTATTTAAAGTCACATATGGATGCCAGTAAGATGCGGTTTGTCTGTCTTCCTCCAAATGATTGTTACAGAAAATTAATTATTTTGCATCTTTTAAAATATTTTTTTCTTATTCCCACATGCTTACTGCTATTCTTTTCTTTCTTTATCAGCATTCCTTTATTTATTTCTGTCATGGGGGGATGGTAGTAATAATTCATAAAACAAAGTAAGAAAAATAATGCTGTGTTACACTAAACTGCCAAGTGAAAGTATAACTTGGAGCAATCAAGAGAATTTTGAAAAAAATACAACATAATGCTTGTTTTAATGTTTAGGAACTGGCATAACAGTTTACTTTGAAGAGTACATGGTGGGTTTTTTTAACAATGTCTGAGCTGCTGAAAGGCCAGCTTAATGAAAGAGAAAGATCTAGACCAAAACAATTTCATACCCACCACCAGCAATAACTATAAATAAACATACAGACATACACACCCTTGCGCCAGATTTTCCTGTACATTCTTTGGAAGAATGCTCTTTATGTAGGGAACTGAGTTTTGAAATGCCTTTCAAACTAAATTTGTGGATTTGAATGGTACAAATTTATCTCATTCTTTACATTTTACAAAATAAAATGATTATTTTTCCCTCTGAGTGCTACCAGTTAAATTTAGCCACATTAGTCTGACAGCATGAGGGGGGAATGCTGTGGGGTCGTTTTTGGGAACACGGAGTTCTCTACATTTCAGTTGAAGCAGGAATATTTCCAGTTCATTTTACATAAGGTTTATTGTAGGAATTCTGGATTAACACATCCCCCGGGATCCAACAGTGACTTTATAGCTCACTGCAGATCCTGCTCTTTTAATGGAGTTTGTCACTGTATCAGCTGAAGCAAAAAGTAAGGACAGTTGTATTCTAAATCTTCTTGCCCATTTTCTTGTTGTTAGTCTTCTCTTCTCCACACAAGAAGCAGCAAACATTGTCCTTGTCAAATGATAAATGAGGCACAATTGGTGACATGCATGTTTGTCAACATAAGCAAGATCAAATGATTGCTCAGCAGGAAGAAGCCACAGGAAATCCAATGATTTTTGACTAATTAACAAAATAATAATAACGTCTGCCTAATGATTACCTTGTACTGGGTTGTGGCCTTTTATCAGGCAGCTGCAGACTACTGCTTTGAAGGGAACCGGTGGTTTTCTTTGAAACTGGTGTCACGGACTTGGAGGATTTGTGACAAATCTTCTGAGACTTATTGCTCCTTTGTGTAGTTGCTATAATTGGGAAGAAAAAATGAGCCTGTTTCTAAATGTTTAAAGAGGAAAGTACCTTCTCTACAGATTTTATTTGGAAAGATTTTTAAACTAGTTGGCATGTGTATGTGCTAGTGTGTATAAAAATTTTCAAAAAGATGAATGAATCTTAAGGTCAGTTGAAACCTACAAAAATGATTTATCGATGTTGTTTTCACATAGTCGCAGCAATGATTAAACAGACAGAGGCTTACCTGCTATACAGTTTTACCACAGAAGTAAGATCAGGAATACATTGGGATCAAAGCCAGGAAGAAGGTCAACAGTTTGGAGTTTGTGGTTTGTATTCTACATCCCCCTCATATGGATTTTCAGAATGAATCTCAGCGAGTAGCGCATATTTGCCAGCAGGATTATTCATCAGCACAAACCTGAGCACCAAAGGTTTGAACAGACCAATTTCAGCCTGCAGTCAAATGCTAAATTCAGCAATTCATCCAGAGATGCAAACACCAAAGGCAAGGTACCTTGGGAAATCTGGGCCACTGTCTTTCCTCCAATCCATTAAGTCACTGACAAAGCAATAATGACACCACTTCAACACTGTGCAGGTATTACTTCCCCTTACCCTGACTGCCACCAACAAGGCACATTCAGCAAATGGTAGGCACTGTCTCGGTGCACCATGGATTGACTCTCATTCCCTTTGAAATATGTGTTCATCCAATGGAAATTAACTCTAATTTGGCAATGTTAAGTCAAGAAAGTCCGAAGACTGATGCAACTATAGAGCACTATAGGTCAGACCTAAGCAATATTAGAAATCAGGGTCAAAATAGCTGCCTAAATTACTGCCACCTGTTTCACTCTCAATGTCTAAAAACTTCGGTGTCTAAACCCCAGGTAGTGACTCCGTTTTTTTGGCTTCTAAATAAAATTGTCTGATTTGAGAGGTGTTGAATAGAAGCAGTTCCCACTGAAGACATTTGGCCTCAATAAATAAATAGAAGCTCAGAAATCTGGAAGTTGATGCTAACTGACCTGTATGCTGGACCCAGAATTCATGTCCCTATGCTGAGACTGACTACAGCTATGGGTATATGTCTCTCATTGTCAGGAGCACTAAAACTCTCTCCCGTTAGTTAAATACAGCCCTAAGGGTGAATAACAGAAAAGGTATTGTCACTGATAGTGAGTGGAAGTAGACGGGTCAGTACATTTCAGCAATAACGCCAACTACTATATGAGTTTAGCAAACGGCTTCATTGTAAGGTCTAAGTTGATGGGTCTTCATGTGCCTTTTTTCCCTTCTGTTCTATTTACCTTTAGTTGGTCAAATTCAGGTCTTCAACTAAAGAGGGTGAACAAAACTTGTCTTCAAAGCTCTGAAAATCGTTGCCCATCTCTGAGGAGATTCAAACTCGTGGCACTGACTGGCATGATATTGTTTTTTGGATGGCATTCCCATCTTCCTTCCCAAAGTAAAACTGGGAATGTGCAGTGGCAAGCTGTATATATGTGATTAAATATTCAGCTGATGCCATTGGCATTGCAATACTAGCAAGAGATTTGCTTTAGCTGAAGAGTTTGGATTAATGTGGGTCAGATAAAAATCACAATATTGTTTACCACCTAATTATCTTCTCTCTCTTTGCAGAGCACATGCACGTCACTGACTTTGGTGCCAGGGAGCAAGACGTCACATTGATTTACATCTGACACAGTCTGTCTCCTCTTGAGAGAGGAGGTGCCACCAGTGGAGTAAATGGACGATACAGTGTCCTCAGCACCACGGAGTGCTAGACATCATCCTTTCAGATGGCTGCGAGGTAATGTATGGCTGGAAGACATGACTTCAAAGCATAAAATCTAGTCATCAGTTCCACACAGAGCTCACAAAGTGTGACAGAATTAGTTGCCGTGAGAAATAGTTCCCCTTTAATTCTCGTCCCATCTTCTATCCCTGCACTGGGAGTACTGTATAATGTGGTGCCTTGGGTTTCTTCTTCCCTGTCTGATACAGTCTCTTTTCTTTGCTGAGTAGATCTCTAGAGGAATGGCAATGTCAAATCTCACTGCTATGCCAGCCTGAGGAGTTAGTGAACCATCCAGATGCCTGCAGAGGTCTTTCCCATGAGAACAAGATTTGGTTCACTAGACATTGTACATAACTTAGTGAAAACCTTAGTGACTAGGAGTTTTCTTCTGACTACAGTCACAAAGAGGAGCACACAAGAAAAGGAAAGGCAAATAGGATGATACCTTCAATGTGCTGCCTCTTCACCACACCGAGTGAAATTCCTCAACTACAGGGAGCAGGAGGGCCTGCAGGTCTGGGTGGAGCATACAGAGACAAGTCAGAGAGTGCCTGGTGAACTGGCACTTTGCACAAGTTTCACATTTGTGTCAGATGAGTTGAATCTTGTCAAGCTAACAAGCACATTTCTTCAGAGAGATGCCTGAGGAAGCCACACATCTCAGAGAGAGAACAGCTCTCAGAGAGAGTAAAAGTGATGTTCAGGACATTTTCTACTCAATAAGTGTTCGATTAAAAGGGACAGTCAAAAATTTATCTTACTGAATTATGTTGGACCTGTGGATAGGTGCGGGGTCACTTCTGGGTTACAGATGGAGAACACGTATTGTGTTCATATAAGAAATGAACAGAACAAACTTAGATGAAGTGTTAAATTCTGCTGGACCTTGAGTTGTTTTTTTATTCCTTGTATTTCGTTAATCTTATTCCACAAGTTACAAATGTATGATTGATGTCCTGCAAATGAGCTGTGACTGGTCATTACTTATTTATTTTATTTAAAATTTTATTAAGTTGAATAACCCCAGTAAGGTCACAGTCTTCTTTCAGAGGAGACCTGGATGGAACAAGAGTGAAAACTTTACACAAATTTCCATAAATTCCAATATGTACAAACACCAGCATTAAATTTTAACAGTTATGTATCCACAGGCTTTAAAAATGCTGCTAGCATTTCCTTTAAAATAATTAGGTCAAGTTCCATGAATTACACTTCTGCTCTGCTGTTACTTATTTTCTTCTGTCAAAGATAATTTCAATCCTGCCTGGCATATGATTTCCTCTTTAAGATGCACTGGGTTCTTTCTGATCCAGTTGTGCAACTGGGTATTCGAGCGTAACGTCTAAAATTACAGACTGTGCAGCAATAAGCATGTGTTGACTTTTTAAGACTCTTGGTCCCATGTGTTTGATGGGGTTTGAATTTTTTAAAACACTTAATATGCACCTACTGTGGCTGTAACATCTTCGTGTTGGAGCCCCGGTCTGGTCTTAACTCCTACCCTTATTGCTTAAGCACTCACCTTTTTATTATCCATAAAATTGGGCCCTTATCTGTCAAAGACGGAGGCAGGTATTTCTTTTTCCAGTGGGACTATTCAAGACCATAAAATCAAGCATGTGAATAAGGATTGAAGTTGTAAATCATCAGTTTTCAATGCAGAGAATTGTTATGCATTGTATTCACACCGTAAACAGCCTATCTGTCCTTTGTTATTGAATATAATGCAATAATATGCACACATGGAGTCAGAATTATAGCCTGAATTACTAACTTAAACTCCGGTTAAAGAAAGGAAGGTTCACATTTTCAGATCTGAATGGTAAGCATGAAGCTTCTAAATCAATATTTAACTTCTTCTGATTTTTTTTTGCCTTAAACAAACTAAGAATTTGAATTATTTTTTGGTTCCTTGTTTGGTTTTTGTTTTTTTTTTTCCTCTGCCAAGTAGCAACACAGAAAATATTTACTCAGTATCTCTCACTGGACTCTTTCCATCTGACAGGTTTCACTATTATGACTGCACCATTGCTCTGCAAGTTTGGCAGCTAGACAGAACTCGGCCCACAGTGTTCTTAGAAAGGTATTCTTTGCTTTTAAAATTGCCTTAACATTTTTTTCCAGCTGCTCATGGCAGACAGCATGGGGCTAAGACAATCTTGAAAATGGCACATTCTTCAAGAAAAAATAGTATCTGAGCTAGCTTTCTGCTCTCCATTTCACTGCCTGTATTTGGAGGTACTGCATTGGTTTTGACAGCATTCACACCAGTCTGTCTGAGACAAGACTCTGGTTCACTGTCTTGCATGTTCACTCGCTTGCATATTCATAGACAAAACCCATATGAGTCCTTAAAGTCAATAAAATACTGATAGCATTTGCTGATTTCACAAGACAGTAACAAAATAGTGGCACAAAAAGAATTCTCTAGCCCAAAATATTCTGTGCTTAAAATGCCTTATTCAGAATCCCAGAAACTGAATGACAAGAGTACATTTTAGTTCAAGAGGGATACCCACCACTGTTTAAGAAAATAGGTAAGATTACTAAATTTAGCTTACTGTTGTGAGAAAAAAAAAAAGTAAACCAAATACTGCATAATCTAATGCAAACAAGAGTATCATTAAGGGTAACAGTTTTCTTTAGAAAGTGGAAAGTTTCTGGAAGACTAAACAAGGGAAGAAGCCACTATGCATTGTTTATATCAGCTTTTTGATTACAGACTTTGCCTATTGCCTGGAAAGCTAATCTTCTAATGGAAGCTTTGGTTTCACTCTTACAGTGGAAAACTTGTTAAAGAAATTAAGGTTTTATTAGCATATAGAACTGAAGGTTATATTACATTTTATGAGTTCAAATGGTTAATAACATTCTGATGTATTATTTCATTATTGTTTATGTACTTTAATTAGCGTAAGTAAAGCTTTACAGTACTGCAGTGTAGGTCTCTCTCTTCAGTCTGGTGGGCTCAACATTTACCCAAATTTACCTTTGCCTTCCCATCCCTGCAAATTTATAGTCTAATCTAAATGGAGCTATTTGGGTAGAAGTCACAACTGCCTTCATGTTTCTGGCTTACAAGAGAAAAAGATTTTACATATATTCTGGTCCATAGAATACCATTGAAATCTCCTGGTACTTTGGATATTTCTTTCTCACTAAAACACGTACTCATGCACTGTTTTCGAAAAGTTACTCCTAGTAGGATCCAGATGGGGCCATGGCTTTCATACCACCCTCCATCCCTCTAAAAGAAGTCCTTGGCTTGCTGACACCATCAGTCTTCGAGAACTGTCTATACTCTGGTTTATAACCTAAAACCTGCTTGATTGAAATTTGTACCACTATTTAAAAATAAAGCCATCTGCTCCCCATCATTACTTAAATGGATGCAAGAGACTTCAAATCTAGGGAAAGGCACAAGATACCTCTACAAAATCAATGCGAGTCTGTGGTAGAATCCCCAAACCTGTTTACTTTCTTGTACCTTCTCTGTGATAATTTTTAGCCTTTAAACATAGAATCATAGAATGATTTGGGTTGGAAAGGACCTTAAAGATCACATAGCTACAGTCCCCCTGTCATAGACACAGACACCTTCCACTGGATCAGGTTGCTCAAAGTCTCATCCAATCTGGCCTTGAACACGTGCAGGGATGGGACATCCAGGAATTTTCTGGACAACTTGTCCCATATAGTTTACATTTCCTATATTTCAGCTTAAAACTGTTA
Organism: Dromococcyx pavoninus; assembly: GCA_033558185.1. Classification (NCBI taxonomy): domain Eukaryota; kingdom Metazoa; phylum Chordata; class Aves; order Cuculiformes; family Neomorphidae; genus Dromococcyx; species Dromococcyx pavoninus. Next base: position 808,908 of record JAUMJL010000077.1, on the reverse strand, counting down.
CCCCTCATCCTATCTCTGCACTGCCTGATGAAGAGCCTTTCCCCAGCTTTCCTGTAGGCCCCCTTTTAGTACTGCAAGGCTGCTATAAGGCCTCCCTGGAACTTTCTTTCTCTAAGCTAAACAAGCCAAACTCACTCTGTCAGCCTGTCCTTGTATGGGAGGTGCTCTAGCCCTCTGAGCAGCTTTGTGGCCTCCTCTGGCCTTGCTCTAACAGGTCCATGTCTTCCCTGTGCTGAGGACTCCAGAACTGAATGTAGTACTCTAGGTGAGCGCTTACAAGAGCAGAGTAAAGGAGTGAAGAGGGGAAAAATCACCTCCTTTGACTTGCTGCTCACAATACTTCTGATGCAACTCAGGATATGGTTGGCTTCCTGAGCGGCAAGTGCACATTGCTGGCTCATGCTGAACTTCTCATACACCAGCACACCTGAGTCTTTCTGTTCAGGAATACTCTCAATCCATTCCCTGTCCAGCCCGCATTCGTTCTTGGGATTGCCCCACCCCACATGTGGGACCTTGCACTCGGCCTTGCTGAGCTTCATAAGGTTTGCACAGGCCCACATCTCAATCCTGGCGGGGTCCCTCTGGATAGTATTCCCTTCTCTCCAGCATGTGTGCCATGCCACACAGCTTGGAGTCATCAAAAATTTTCTCAGTCCCACTGTCTGTGTCTGCGATAAAGATGTTAAATCACACTGATCCCAATACTTACCCCCGTGGAATGCTACTCATCACAAGTTTCCACTTGGACATTGAGCAGGTGACCACAACTCTTTGAGTGTGATGATCCAGCCAGTTCCTTATCCTCTTAGTGGTCTATCTGTCAAAAATATGTCTCTCCAATTTACAGACAAGAGTTTAATGCAGGACAGTGTTGAATGCTGTGCAAAAATCCAGGTAGATGATGTCAGTTAGTCTTCCCTTATCCACCAACACTGTAGCCTCACTGTAGAAGGCCACCAAGTTCACTATGCACAATTTTCCCTTAGTGAAGCCATATTGGCTGTCACCAATCACCTCCTTAGTTTCCGTGTGCATAATATTGGTAATAGGTTTACCAAAGACTTGTGGTTGATTCAAAACATCAAGTGTGTACAATGGATAAATTTCAGCTACCAATAAGTTTCATGTGGTGCTTTAGACCACTTATTAAATAAACTTCACACCATTCCAGGGAAGACACAGAAGAAACAGTGAGAAAAATGTTAGTGGCTTTCTACTGCACATGAGAAACAGCACTGGTATTCGAGCTTTTCTATTAGGGTCAAGTTGCTAGATTTGCCACTGTCTCGAAAGGACAGCTTCTGCTTGCCTGCTTTTCCATTGCTTTTGTGAACAGACTCCAAAACTTCTGATGAGAGGCTACACAGCTATATGTCACTGCATGGGGCCAAATTCAGTTTTGCAGGTGTAAATGGGTGTGACTTTCCTGGTAGTAATACAATTGCAGCAACTCATCATGGAATAAATAAGTACTATGTGTGGGCCAGTTTATTAACATAGAAGAAGTCAGGAGTGGATGTAATCATTGAGATACATTTATTTCAAATGCTCTCTGCTTCATAGTTTGCTAAGGACACAAATGCCAATTGTCACTGATACAGTTTTGTACCAAAAGGAAAGGAAATCTTTCCAAAGACAACTGCTTCTATTTTATTCTCAGTGTATAAGGATGTAACCAGACATTTCTCATAAAGAGTAAAGGAATTATGCAGTCTGAATGTTCTATGCACCAACATTAAAATTGCTAACTGATGAGAAGAACGATGGGTGTGCTGCTATTTGTAACAGAAAATGATCAGAACAAAAAGTCAAAGCTGTAATGCATTCACTTACTTAAAAATGTGTATTGTTACACAAGGCAATTAAAGAGTTCCAGACTATTCTCTGTGTGATCTGGCTTTCAGAGTAGACCTAAAATTGAAGCGTTTGATTATTAAAGCTCAAGTGGCAGTTTTCATTAGAGGTGTTAGCCCTAATATGCTCTCCAAATTCTAAATCAATTCATCATGTTCTCCTTTCTGAAATTCTCTGTGGCTTTTATATGGTAAGATATTCTTCTCTTCCATTCGTAAAAGCTGTTCTAAAAGTATTACTCACACTATACGGCTACGTTGCATACACATTGCAGTAGCGAATGAAGCAAGTAACCTTTTTATACAGCCTATTAATTATTTTAAGAAAATTGACCATTTGATATGCATAATGTGTTCTTCCCAGCTATATAGACAGAGAAGTTGTTAAACAAGTAATCTCTTTTATCTGAATATTGGTAGGCACAAAGCAATAACTTTTGACTGGGAGCAGATCTCAGCTTTTACATAACTAATGACAATAATAATTAAAATATGTGAATAAATTTATCAGAACCAACTTGAATATCAGATTTCAGTTGGTAGGCTCTGAAGATGGACGCCTAAAACCTTCATGAAAATTTTTTAAAATATTTCTTTCCAACAGACTCTCATTGAGGGAGAAGTTTTCCTCAGGTACACCAAAAGCCCACAACACTCCCTTCAAGTCTCACAAAACTCAGCTGCATTGACTCTAAGAAATGATCTAGTCTTGAGGGATATACAAGGACTTTTGGACTCTTGGCAATTTAAAAATTTTGTGAGTGTATAGCAATCATGTACCACTATTGTTTTCCAGCTTTCCATTAAATATTATTTGTATTCTTTGAAACAGTTCAGCAGCTGAAATGGGACCTGGTTTTGCATATTTGTACAGCATCTAGCATAACCAAGCAAAGTCAGTATTTGTAAGACAGGTAAAGAGGTAAATACAATAACAGAAACAATATACTTTTGGCCTCATTAGCTAATATTAGCTTCAAGGAGTTCAAGAAAGAGCAGATAATTAACGCCTCTGCGCAACATAGGTTTTAATTTGCTTGTGATTTAAAAATGAACAAGCTTTGAATTACTGTATATTCTGCAATGCGTGCAAGCATGATAATTGATGCAGTTCTCATGAGTGGCAGAGAGCAAGGTGCTTGTGTCATGTTACAAATATACAGAATTTAGGGGTGACTACTGTCATTTATAAAACCGTTGCTTTACCTAATTCTGTGTTCACTCTATCTTTTCAATCACAGCAAATAACTTAGCAGCAAATGTTCTTGTATATAAAATGCACTTGGATTAGTTTGACTACTGAAAACCTGACTGGGGTAAAAAGCACGCAGTAAAAAAAAAAAAAGAGTGAAGTAGAATTTTAATAAACATTTATTCCCAGGAGGACGTGGGTGTACTGTAAATATACCACAGTGGTATCAAAGCAACATTTCTTTTGAACTGAAGAATGCAAATTAGGTTTACCTTACTTCCATATAATTTGCTGCTTTTTAATCCTAATAATATATTATTTTCAAAGGAAAGCTAGATGTATTTTGCCCTTGCTTTCTACCTGAAAACTGGGTTTTGCTAACGATTCCAAACTTTCTAGCTGTCAACATTTTTACAGGTCTGAAATGCATTTTCTTATTAACTTGTTAATAAGTTAGACTGGAAAACAATATTCTGAATTTGGTAAACTTTGAATCATTTGTGAGTGATGATATTTTCCAACAGCTGATGTGATGTTCTGCCCTTCAATAATATATATAAGTAGTTCTTGTAGTTGGGGAAGGATATATTTGGGTAACGTAACACTGAACTTGGCTAGGAGTCCAATGTATGAATGTTTTCAGTGTGCAACTTCAGTAATATTCAGATGCTATGGTGACTACAGTGTTGAGAAACTCATTCTGCTCCTTCTGATATCAGCCAGATCATCTTAATTACTGCTAGCTGGAGCAGGGTCAAGGCCATGCTACATATGGAATTATGTTCCTCTTCAGGAGAAATCTTGTCTATCTAGACTGTATTTATTGTGAGCTTGGTATTGTCCCTTAGAGGAAGTTAACTATTCCTTATATACATCGATTCTTTCATCCATAGATCCTTCGATTTCTCTGTTTCGTCATTTTGCAGTAAAATGGATAATATTGCTTGCGGGTCACTCCAAATTATTTTTGCCTTTTTTTTTTTGTTAGCTTGTTTTTCTACATTCTGATGGTTGTATAAGATGTTTATACTGCCAAAAAAAAAAAAAAAGGTAAAATTTGGTAATTTTTCAACTTATCATATTAGGAAAAAATTTAGTGTTATTTATGCCTATGCTCTGGGAATTTGTGCAAAATGCAGATTATCAAGGTCTATTTAAAGGTAAATCTATGTGTAGTTTCAGAGAAGAAGAGCTATGGCAAATAGTTGCTGTCAGTGCAAAATATAAAGCCCATAGAAGAGTGGTGGAGTAGTTAGTAAAAGACTTTTAAATATGAGAATTCATGGGAAATTACTCTGAGCATTCATGTGTATCTACTAAATCATAAGACCAACTCTTGGCTCTTATCTCCAGGATGAAAAGAATTATTCCTTTCTTTTCAGGGTAGTCATAAGTTCATTTATCTCGGTTTCGCTGATGGAATATGTCCACTGGGTTCTTGCATGTACTTGCATGTTGCCAGGGGATATGCCATGTGTAACCCCCAACATCTCTTTTTGCACACTTATACACTATTTGTGCGTAGAGCAGTTCACATACCTTTGCAGCAGACAGAATCACTGTGACTATAAAGAAATACCTAGACAAGCTGCTTGCTAATATTTACTCCATTTCCTTTAACACACTGTATAACGTTAAAAAGCTAGTCTGGGATTTATTTCACCTTATTTTAGCACTATAAAAGTAAACTTGGCTAATTACCAAGGCTCCCTCTATTGTCAGTGAAGAAAAGTAGATATCTCCTGAGAACTGTTCATCAGCTGTCCCTAGCTGCTATTTTGGGACAGGATGATTCATCCTCTTACATCAGCTATAGAAGACTAGGTGCCTAACTCTTAGATGGCTAAGATGCCTAGTGGCAGAAGAGATAAATGGCACTCTTGTGAAGTATTTCCTACTTGTCTTATGCAAAGAAGGCCTGTGATCAAAAGAGTCTGGTGTACAGGTACCAACTCCAAGACTGACCTGAGACTCAGGAAAAAGGACTTATATACTTATTTGAATGACCCCATCACCTGCCCATGAGTACTATTTGCCCTGAACTTCTTTCCCTTTCTGGAAAATGGATAAAGACCTACCCTCAAGATCTGACAAGGCAAAGGTGAAACTGTTAAAGGACTTAGACAGTCCGAAAACAAAGGCTGTGCGTAAAGAAACAATCAATTTTTAATGGCTGTGAAGGGAAGGTGTCTTGTGTGAATCACAGTGTGTATGTGGAATTTCTTTTGGTTGCAGTTAAAACTGCTGGATCCAGGTATCTCATATGTTATTTTCCATGACCTATGGTTTGAAAAAAATACCCTTTAAATCAAGATTACCCGCAGCTCTTCAGCTCAGGTAAATACCTGAGGCATATATAGGGCAGGTAAGCAGGCAGCAGGAATTAAGAACTTTGGAGTTTTTATAGGAGTGATAAGTGGATAAAACTTTACAGGCATTACTTTAAAAAGACTCTCCCCCCCCGAAAATCTCTCCTACCACTGTCAACAGAGAAAACAAGTTAAAAGCTGTAGTGAAATGGTTTGTATATAATACATTGTCCTTTTGAACAACTGAGCTTGAATCCATTTGAGTCAACAATATTACCTGTCATGAGGAACTACAGTTTTCAAATCAAAGCATCTTGAATAAGAGCCATTACTCCTTTTTAAATAAAAAGGAATTTCATTTGTACTCTTAGCAGCAGAAGTCCTACTATTAATGTTACATTTACTTGATGTGCCTTTTCTGTGGATACTTATGTGCAGCACTGCTGCAGTACCTGTGGCTGAGCAACATCCCTTATTAGACAATTCAGTAAGACTAGAAGGGAGAGAGCCCTGGTCAATGCATACATTTCCAGTCTTGCCCCATGTGCAGCCTTCCTTTAGGTGCCAATTCAGGACATGACACCTTGTGGTTCTGTTGTTGGATTATTTTGCTTTCATTTGGCTAATTTTCCATGTATGAATTCAACAGGGAAGAGTCTGAGAAGAAAAAAAAAAGAACAGTTCCTGTCAATTCCAGTCAATGCAAAAGAAATATTACTGCTAAATCAGGAGTAACTGCTGCTACTGTGTGACTGTGACTATTTGCCTTTGTCTCCCTATGCATTTTGGTCTGCAGCCATTTATAGCTTGGAATCCACGAAGCGGTAGCAAAGGGGAGTGTGTCAGAGCAGCAGGCCAAAATTAAATTACAGCAACCTCACCCTTTGCATTAAAATCTTCACTAAGCAATGGAGGCTTGTAATCATGTGGATTTTCTTTAAAGACAATGGCCCGCCATGCAACTGCCTATACTCAGTTAATTCATGCTGTCAGCTTCCTTTATTGGCTGTGGGGAATGCAGTATTGATTCTTGAACTCAACAGCAGCACAAAGAGCCACTAGTGCATGGTCAAAATGCAGCAATAAAGGGCTGGCAGCTTGAGAAAAGCAGCCATTCCATTGCACAAACAAGGTCAATTAGAGGACAGTGCAGCATAATATAAATAGCATTAGCAGCCCTCTTCAACCATGATGAGACCATGCTGGGAAGATGACAATAAATAAAATAGGGTTTAATGCAGACTAAATACAAAAGAATTTAATGTAATTTAATTTAAAACGATGCATCCCTTTAAAAGTACTATCAATTAAAAAATACTCATCTTTGAAAAAAGAAAAATACCCTTTTCAGGTAAATGTCTTGTATAAATTAATTACGTGCATATACAGAACTGAATAGGAATGTATTGTTTAATAAATGGTTAATTCTTAAATTACAACTGTGGGATATTATGTCTGTCTGTGTAATCTCTTACTTTTTATTAATACAAATCTCTCAGTGTCATTTCGGTGTAATAATAGGACAAAAGCATATCTGCATTTTCAGTTCAGAAGTTAAAAAAGTTGCAAAGGATCCCTATGCCTTTCTTTAAGATCTTGTCGTTATTGTCTTTTTTATATGAGAGACTTTTTCTTATTCTTATGCCAGCTCAGAAGGAATTACATATGTAATATATATCATTCTACTAACACATAGAGTATGCTAAGTGAATTAGGTTCTTAAAAGAGATAATGGGCTTTGGAAAGGCAGCTGATAGACCTAGACTGTATAAGGAAGCTGAAAGGTTTTTAAAACTATTTAATTGTTTAGACAGCAAAACCCCACATCTGTTTCGAAGGCCTGTTAAAGAGTGAATGTGCTGAAAGCTGACAGAAGGGTTAGAGTTAAAGCTCTGGTTTACCTATGCAGTCTTAGAAGTTTTTGGTAATACAAGCCTGTTACTGGAGCCCTTCTTACTTTCTTGAGCTTTTGGAAGTATTCACTTCAGCTTTGAGTATACTTAAGAGCCCTTAAAGCTGCAAGTAATTGGGCTGAGGCCTGCAATGAAGGTTGAATATGATGTCATCATTGTTTGTATGAAATTTTACCTGTGTTGTAAGCCTGTGTCTTGTATCTGCCACAGCGCAATAGTAACCTGTTATAGTTTGAGGAAAAGCAGAATTGATTTGCTAACTTTTCAGATAAGCCTCATCTGGGTAACTTCGTTTTCTGAAAATTTGCTACGTTTCTTTCCAGACAGTGTCTGTCTATAGATACGATAACACTTAAAATTTTGATTATCACCAAAGTAACAGAACATTGGCACAAAGAAAGATCATTGTTTAAATTTGTTTCTATGGATACCAAGGTGAAAATCATGTTGGTGGAAAGGGGTGAAAAAGGGTTACATCTGCAGGGAAGGGCGGACAGGAGAGGTGACCCAAAACTGACTATCAGAGTATTCCTTCCTATAAATGTCATACATGGTATAAAACCGAGGGATCACAAGGGTCAAGCCCTCTTCTTCAATGACTGATATCTAGTAAGAACCTCATCTGTCCTTTTGCCCCTGATCATGGATATGTGTGTTCCTGAATCCCATTCCTGAGTCCAGCTCCCATCTGTTGCTGAGTCCAGTCCAGGACCTTTCTCCATACCTGCTCTGCAGCATCAATGGTGATGCATAATCATCAGGGTATTAGATTTCATATAATTTGTATATATATTTTTTCTTTTAATTAATATGTTTCCTTTTTATTATTATTTTTTCATTAAAACTGTTTTAGTTTTAGTTTCCAACCCACCACTGCAAGTTTCTCTCTCATTTTCCTTTTCCTCTTTCCTTAGGAATAGGTACATCGGTGTCACAAGTGCCTGCATTTAGCTGCTGACCCGACCGGTGGGACTAAACCAGGACGTAACTGCATCATTCTATACATAGAATGTCTAAGATATTTGAGGAGGGATAGAAATAGCAATGTTTTCTTCGTAAAACAAATGAGTCTTCCAAATTAGTCTACAAGTAATTTCTTCCTACACTGTCAATGGAATCAGTAAGAGCTTGTTGCCTCAGAGAGCAACAGAAAAGCCTTCTGCACTGACTGGAACTATGGTAACTTTATTCAGCAATTAAGCAGAGTAAGGAGTAGAATGCTGCTTCTATTTTTATGAGCTTGAAATACAAATACAACTTTAAGGTAGTGAGGAGAAGAGGAGCAAATTACCTTATTATGATTCTTGCCAGCTAGGAAGAACAATGTAAAGGATTGCATATCTTCGTATATCGTAGGCTGGGACTTCAGTTTCTTGGGAAGTGCAGCTGTCTTTAATAAACTTTTTGAAGTTGCTATTTTTTGTCAGACAAGGTAAAACCAGAAGATAAAGACAAGAGAAGACAAAACCCAGTGAAATAAAGTATGAAAAGTTCTAAATTTTTGTCACAATGAAAAGCTTTATTTTCTTGACTTTTTTTCTGTCCTTCATCCTGGAGCTGGGGAGATTACAGAGTAAAAGTCCTTATTAGGCAAATCAGTTCATCCAATGGCTTGTGACCGATTAGGTCTTTTGTGTATTTTTGCTCCTCCTTCACTCTTCTTCCTCTTCTTTCCTGTACGTATGCAACTGGACTTGTTTGGGATTTGTTCCTTTTCCGCAAGACAAGATTGACTAATAGTGTAATTAAAATAATAGCTTTTGATAATAGTTTTTGAAGAGAGTTTCAGTGAAGCAAATGCCTTTGAGTGGTTGGATAGAATGTTTTTGCATCTTTTAGGACACACCCTTAAGTGGAATCAATGTGTTTGAAAGGAAAATCAGATAACCTATGTGTATATCTCCTAAGCCAAAGCAGAATAATAGTTTTAGCAAGACTTGTAGGAAGAAGTAGCATTTGTTGTTTCGTTTTGTATTATATATACTTTTTATTGATTTCTTTTAGTGTTACTCAAGGTTTATGGGGACCAAATAAATTTTACTTGGAGCAATTTTATAAAGAGATTTCTTCTTTGTTTCTTGACTTTGAAGCTGTAGAATATTTTATTCCAAGGGTGCAGAGAAGAAGAGTATTTCTATGAGTGCCTTGGTATTTAGGAGAAATGTGTGAGACAATGCGTCTTGTTTCCTCATATATAGCTATCATGTCTTAGTGATAGCAAAATATTTCTTCCTTTATCTCCTTTTTTGCTGAAGTTTTAATACCAATGTTTCATAAAGATACATAAATATATGATGCACAATAATTACCTCTGGATCCTGTACTAGGTGACTTCCGAATTCTAGTGCGATGCTTCTAGAGGTTTACTTTTAACCCATTATAAGGGTCAGAAACACAGCTATGTTAAGAAATCATTAGTGTACAGATACCTCCGTTCACAAATATTATGCTACTAGAGATACTAATTATTTCAAACACTTCATTTTCTTTCCAATTCCACCAAACGTCAATTCCATTTGGGAATGAACTTCCCACCTTCGTTTCCTTTTGGAGACATGGGAGATGATCTTGTCACTCGTAAGGTGTGACTCTGAAAACCAGCAGGTATTCCACCTCTTATTTTGTCTTGACACCTTGTTAGATCATTCTGGAGAGATAAGTACCGTTTTTACTTTCAGGAATATGTTTTAAGATTGTAAAAAGTCTACCTTCTCTTAATAGGATGAGTAGGAGTAGAAAGAGAAATTTAGTGATTGCAAATGGAGACTTATGACTACAGATCTTGCACCTCCCAGCCAATATAAGAGAAGAAGATATCCAAGTAAGACACAGCAGACAATTTGGAGAAAAGCAAATGCCAAGGCAATGTATTCCTCAGAAATCTGGAAAGCTGCATGTTTTGACTGCAGCTCAAATTAAAAAAGTCTTTTTTTCAAGTCCCTAGAGGGAAGCATATGATTTGACAACATACCACAGAGGAGGCAGAGAGAGGAACGTAGACTGGATATGAAGTAGCAGATCCATGCTCATTCTTCATTCCTGAAAGCTTAAGGAGATTTTCCTTAGTAGGAAGCAGAGGAGGAGTGTGGTTCTTGGTCCAGGTCATTCTCCAGTTTCACTGTGATAAGATCAAGAAGCAACAACACAAATAGTTGTCTTTGTCTGGGCCATACAAGAGAAGTGAGAGCCCACATAGGGCCTTTTTGTCCAAGTCTGCAAAGGAAATAAGAGAGGGAGGCAGAATTTGCGAAACATTTGTTCTGTATCTTACTAAAAAACCCAGCATTTGAAATATGCACAAGCGTAACACGCATAACACCTGGGAATGGAGTTGATTGTTTATATTTCTTGTGAAACATAGGAATGTCATGGTTGAGACTGAGAGAGGATTAGGTATTGGGAATCAAGAAGATGGCAAACCCCATAACAATCCATTTAGGAATGCAGAGGATATCACAACTGTAACAAAAAATAAGGTGTAAAAGTGCTTATAAACACATTCAAAACTCAGTGATCTACAGAAAATATTTTACCATGAGACAACAAACTGCACAAGATGTAGGAATATAAGAGCCTTATTTTCCTCAAAGATTTTGAAAAAAAACCCAACTCATCAGAAGAATGGTGAGAAAACTTTTGTCGGTATTTGAATATCTCAACACATTCCTCTCCCCTCTCTTCATTACATGATCCATCTTCCAGAATAATACAACCAGCAGCAAAAGTGGGTTCTCATTTTTTTTGCCTCTTTGAAGTCCCTCATCAGTGAGTCAGCAAAGATATACTCTGCTGTCCTGCATCTTCGCCATGCATGTATTCACAAGTGTGATGGAGGAAATGAGTAAGACATGGGCAACACTGGTAGGTTAGGCAGCCTTATGCTCAGATTAGATTACGGAAACAGAGCTTCAGGTGGTATCTTTGGAATAACTGCTTTTGGATTCTCTTCAGAAGGTGATTTTCATGCACAAAAGTGGCCTTCGGAAAGGGCAGTTCAGGAAGAGATTTTCACCTTGGGTTTTTCCTTAGGCTGGCTGTACTTGTAGTCAAAAGTGAGAGCTGTATGGTGGTAAAAGAGAAGAAATCAAAGCCTACCTTTTTACATGGGATGACCAAAGAATTTCAAAAATTGAATTCCTAAGTCTTAATAGGTAATGATGCATATAGGACAGCTGTATTGCTAGCATGCCAGGGGCTATAATTTAGTGCAGAAAATGGCCCCCAAAAAGAGTTTCCACTTAAAAGGAGCATGGGATTTCACAAATGAATTTGGTGCTTGTAAGGAGAGAGTAAGGCCTGACACTTTACAAATGAAAGTCCATTCTGCTTTACTAACCTTTTCAGCCGTAGGGGGCAGAAGAATAAGAGGATTATGAAATGAGTTGTACAGAATCTGTTATATGATGTGAACCATGGTCAGAGAACAATTAAGTGTCTCTTGCATATAAGTCTATAGACCTTACATTATTGTTTAAATATATTTTACATATTTTACATATCTATGTTTTTGCTCATGTACCCTGGTTAGGTTCCCAATGATACTCTTGTAAAATATCTCTTAATGACTCTTTTCCTGTGGGCAATTCTTGAAATCTTATTACAAAAAAGACCTTTTTACTTTTTTTAGTTACATGTTTACGCATTTAGACATCAAAAAGCCTTCAGTAGGTGAAGCCATTTCATTAATGGTAGAAATAAATCTAGTGATAAAATATGTCTATGAGATGATCAACAAAGATATATTTTTTTTAATTTGCATCGTGTTTCATTAGGAAATTGTTAATACAGTTAGATCAATAATACAAAAAAAAATCCGTGAAATGTGTTGATACCTCTTAAAAAATGAATGAAAAGAGAAAAGGTTTACTTTTGTTTTTAGAATATTTGTTCTGTACTGATGATACAAAGGGAATAAGAATGACAGCTCATTCCAAGTGACTGGTTTCAGTACTCTCTTGTGCTTAAATGATGTGTACTGAAAATTCAAGTCCTAGAATCCTCAGCAACTTTCAGTATCCCCTCAGTGTCCTCTAAGTAGCTTGTCTTTTCCTCTTTTCCCTGCCAAGAACAATGGCTTCATTTCTTCCTTTGGTCTGAAAATATTAGAATAAGAAAAGTGGTTTGTAAAAGAGAAAGATGAAAATACTGAAATCTTCTGTTTTACCCAAATACATCGTACACTAATCAGCATTTTAGATATCATACTAGCAAGTACAGAGACACCTTTACATTCATGGCACTTTCCAACCACTTCAGAAAATAATGCAAAGACAAATATCTGTGACACCATTTCAGACACTGAAGTTTCCAGAATTCTTTTCAAATTGCATTGTTGTTTCCTAGAAGAAAATCTAAATATTTAAAATCACAACATAAGTCAATAATTTTCCATGGCTTACATTTCCTGGCAATTACTGCACTCCACTCTGAGACAGCATGCGCTTCCAGAGATATCCTTGAATGTATAGGCAATCACATAATGTATGCAGTTTATCTAAAGTTGGTCAAACAATAAGGTATTAAAGAGAAGTATATGTTATAGTTTAATATAATGATGCACCTCAATAGTTGTTGGATGGGAAGTTAAAGAAACCGTGCTGTTAAACCCCAAAGCATGTCGTTATTGGAGAATAATATGTAAGTGAATTATTATGGTTATAAACAAGTCATTTATAAAAGAAATGTAATAGATAGACAGGAATGACAAACCATGTGTAAAAAGAAATGACCTTTAATGGAACAAAGAATAGTAAATAGAAGAGACTGCATGAGACTTCTCTCTACTAAAAGGAGGAACAGCTGTTTTTTGTTGAGGACATAGTGGGGAAGTTGCATGTCTCCTGCTTGTTGGTTTGACTTCATCCAATTGGTTGCAATTTGCATTGCATACAGATTATCCACACATGTGAGGGTTAGAAAGGACATAGGGAAGGCGTGAATATCCAATTTTTGCCTCTGGCTGTTTATCAGTGCTCAGTCTAAACCACAGCTGTGAACATCCTTTAGCTACATTGTGAGCATTTGTAGTTTCCACCCACCTAATCTTTCAAGCTGTGACCAAGAAAAAGAATGCCAGTTATGAATTGTTTCTGAGCTGGCAATATTTTTGCAGTGAAGAGACCTGTTTGTATGAACCACAAAATACCACATGAAACAGGTTCTCAGTTATCTTCAACAGCAGAAATTCCACATCAGTTTTGATTATCTGCATAAATTCAGTCCACAGATAAATGCTCTGGTAGGTTTTCTGGTTTTTTTTCTGCCTATGTTGTATAGCTTTTCTGTATTCTAGTTTCTAACAGCAGTTAGAGTTTTGTGGAAAGAAACTCCGGACTGTTTTGGTGGAAATTAATTACAAAGAGTTCTTAAAGACAGAATGGCGAGACATATGCACATATATTCATGGACCATACTGTTAAATGTACAAGTTGTAATATCAATTCATATCAACTAATGTCATAGAAAAAAGATGTTGCAATTTCAGACCTGCAGTTTTGCACAGCATCGATCACTCAAAGATGTTGACAGATGGATTTGTAAGCCTGTAAGACATGAAAGAAGTTCATAAAATACCAAACAACTAGGAGAAAGAACACAAATTCATTGTCATTATTCTAATACAGAAGAAAACATTCAGTAAGGTTAATATCAAAGACAGTTACAAGCTTTCCACAGTCTGTGAAACCCCTTGCCACAAGAAGTTACAGAGATCAAGAATTCAGCAAGATTAAGAAATAAATCAGAGTTTATAAATAGAGAAGTCCAGTCCAGTGTCAGCCTAATGAACTATTAGCATGTGATGTAATGAGTGTTTAACTTTATACTTTGGGGTAAAACAGTTTTGATTTTGTTATTAATTAGGAAGGGACTTAGGGTGTGAGGCAGATAACTTTTATGAGCCTGCTGCAAGATTTTCAATTCTTCCTCTAGAGCACTAAATGTTTCCAAATACTGTATGGCGGACGTTATTCTGACACAGGAAGGCAAGTCACATGTTTCTATCTGCTGAAATATACTTTTTTGATTGAAGAAATTGGCCAACGTTACCACATTTGGCCTTTAAGTATAATGTAATTAATGAATTCTTCTAAAGAATGACCCCATTTTAGAAAACAGAACAATCCATTTTTTGTGAAATTCAAATGTTATCAGCTTAAAGAAAAGTAAGTATATATCTGCAGATCTACTTATTCATTTCTAAGTGTGTTCAAACAGAAATCCCATTTATTCATTAAAATAAAATTAAAGAAGCCTCAAACGTGCAGTTGCTGGGTTTTTATTATTTTTTTGATTTTAACTCTGTGTAACCTGGTCATTAAGATAATAATATTCACCTAAATATGGGTTATCCTCTTTGATGTGCCTAGCAATATGTTGGTCTGTATGAAGTTGTAACACCACCACTCATCGTAGGAAGAAAAAAGTGAATGTATGAGAAATATTTCCTTAAAGGCTGTGATTGTTTGTGAAGGCTAAAATGACCTCTGTACATTATAAAAAAAGGCACAGATTCTCTCATTATTTAATAGTATGAAACCAGCCCTTTATTTAGGAGTTTGCCTGCAGACAAAGCTAATTATTACCACCACATTATGTAGTTTTTACTAAGTAATATGCATATAAGCAAAAGTGTTGTAAGCAACCGTCAAGCTCCAAAATGATGATAGCATGAGAGAGGAAATGGGCAGCTATCTTTCAAATTTCAATTCCAGCTGTAAAATTAAGATCAGGAGACTTAATGCTCCGGAATCTTTGAACTCAACTATTAGGACTTTTATTGTCTTAATTAATTTTGAAAGTAAATCTGACTCAAGGTTCTTATAACAGATGTATAATTATATGATTGAAGGTTAATGTCTTCACAAGTGTATTTCAGGGACTCAGGACTCATTCAAGGTCTTGCTAATGACAGAATTCAAAATCTCTGTCCACAGGCCCACCAAACAGCACTTCCAAGGGAAAGCAGAACCTCTGGCAACTGATTTGCAAGCATTCATTTGTTTTGATCCCAGAAGCCATTATTTTTATAACTGCAGGTTGACGCTTTAGAAAGAGGCTTCCAGTTAAAACATAAAAGCTTTGTTCTTCAAGAATCCGAGCATCACAGCTCTCTCTACCCAGCAATTCACATTAATAGTTGCTTACCTGTAAGCACCTAAACAGAGGTTTCATATTGATTTCAGTAGTTTTTCTTACATGCTCCATGTTAAGCTCCAGCTTAAGTGCTTTTAGAGATAAGAAAAAATTTGCTTGGTGTCTTGCATGACTGAACAATAAATTTTAGGCAAAGAAAGAGCCTGATAATCTTTTTTTCTCTCTAGATTTCAAAATACGTCTTTTTAGGGAATCACTGTGGTTTCCTGTACAGATTCAAAGAATGCAGTTATAGTCCTATTTATTTTATTATTTTCTTTCACTAATGTTTTATTGGAAAAATCTTTGTGTGCTGTTGAAACCTTTCTCAGTTGCATGGTCCCTCTATATCCCTTCATGGTTCAAGCAGATACTTGTATTTTTCACTTTAAACTGTAATTCAAATACAACAGGACAGTTTCATTGTCCTGAATTACATCCCTCATCCTTTGTAAAAAATTTTGTGTAACTTCACAAGTAAACCTGATAACTATTTTACAAGTTAATATTTAAAGCTGGATATTCTGCAAAACTTAACATTTATGTCAGCCTTTCATTATTTTTTTCCCTACGTGACAATAAAATAATGCAAAATCTTCAGAGTTTCTATACAAATCAAAATAACTCTTTTCAGGGTCTTGATTTAGGAACAGAGGTTGCAATTAATACAATTAATGACTGTTCTATCAAGCTGTCATGCTCATATAGGCTACTGGCATCCTTAGGTTACCTTTAAATGAGGAAGGGTGGTTCAAGACAGCTTTTCTTCGGAATTCGAGTACAGTGACTTTATTAGTTGCCACAACTGTGATTTGAAGAAGCCTGAAATAATAAGTTAAGGATCCACTCTGGTACATAAACTGGCCTTTGAGACATGAGACCAGTGCACTGGTCTCAAGCCAGGGATGTGAGCTTCAGGGGTATCCAAAATAAACAGAGGATCTCCAAAGTGGTATCCTAAGCAGAAAGCAACTGGTGTTCCAAATTGTTAATTGTTGTACTAAGTCACTTTTCTCCTTCCATAAAATTGTTCAAATCTCTGAAACGCACCACGTAAAATCATGTAGACTGATTGCGTACTGTGGGACGGACTGGCCAATGCATTTTGGATCCTTTATTCTGCCTGATGTCTTGGTCTACACAGTGTAGTTGGGAAATGCATTCTGGCTGTCCTATATTCCGTTATAGTAGGTCTGTGAAGGTCAGATTTACCCCAGGAAAGATTTAGGAAAAAATATTTCTTGTGATTTCTTGTTTATCTATCCTCTTATCCATTATAGCCTCATAGTAAAGCAGAATTAGAAATTTGGGGAAGAAAATTTAAATAAATACAGAAATTATTCTTGCTCGGAACGATGTGTGCTTTTAGAGAAATTATTAAGTTAATAATATTAATATGACCCTTCAGTACTTTGAAATGCTTTCCAGAACTACTAGGTATTTCAATCAAAGTTATTTTGTTTCAGAGCCACAAAATCAGATTATTACAAGTCCTTTTTTACGATCCTCTTTACAGCTGCTTTTCAATGGTGTACTGTTGGAAGTGCATTTTCTTGAATGTATAAGAAGCCCCATTAGCTTTCCAAGCTTTTCCTCTGAAATAAGACTTTCTTCTGTACCTATATTTTAATATTGGATCTGTGCTTGTGAATTGTTTCTTACCCTTCTGACTGATTATATGGAAAAAATATTGACAATTGTTATCGAGTCTCTAATTTTAGTAGTGAATCATATATATTTCAGTCAATTATTTGTGTGGTATCTAAATGATGTTTTTTATTCCAAAATTGTGGGCTTTTTTTGTGAAACCCCTCACTCTCCAAAATTCAGGATTTCTCAGAATTTTGTATGTTATCTGAGTGGATCTACTGTAAATACTAATTTAACTGTAATCAATGCATTATTGAGTGTCTGTTCCACATTGCCCCCTTCCATTTTCTCCTGTCTCTTCCCCAGTTACAATTACAGATGTGGAAATAGTGCTCTAAACAGTGCTTATTTTATGAGTACAAAACCCCTTTACTCTATCCTATGGTAGTGCTTGGAGTTAGAAGCAACAGAAATGTATTTCACAGAAAAAAAATTTCTTTATAAGTCATATAATTGAAATTAAGATAGTAAATACTGAGCTATTTATTCATGTTTTCATGTTTGGAAAATGTTATCAGTACACAATTTCAGTAGGATGGAGGAAAACAAGCAATTCTCATACAGTACATCCAAATATGAGCCAACAATGTGTTTATGTGGTCAAGAAGGCCAATAGTATCCTGACTTGGATCAGAAACAGTGTGGCCAGCAGGACCAGGGAAGTGATTGCCTCCCTGTACTCAGCACTAGTGAGGCTGAACTTTTGAGTGTTGTGTTCAATTTTGGGCCCCTCAAGACAAGAAAGAGGGGTTGCTGGGGAGCATCTGAAGATGGGCAATGAACCTGGGGAAAGGTCTAAAACCCAGGTCCCCTGTGGAGCAGCTGAGGGAACTGGGGCTGTTTAACCTGGAGTTAAGGAGGCTGAAGGGAGACCTTATTGCTTTCTACAGCTACCAGAAAGGAGATTGTACAGAGGTGGTTGCTGGTCTCTTCTCCCAAGTAACAAATAATATGCCAAGAGGAAATGGCCTCAAGTTGTGCCAGGGGAAGTTTAAATTGGATATTAGGAAAAATTTCCTCACTGAAAGGGCTGTCAAGCACTGGAATGGGCTGCCCAGAGAAGCGTTTGAGACACCATCCCTGGCAGTATTTAAAAGATGTGTAGATGTGGTGTTTAGGGACATGTTTCAGTGGTGGACTCAGCAGTGTTAGGTTTCCAGTTGGACTCCGTGATCTTAAAGGTTAACCTAGATGGTTCTGATTCTACAATTCTACTCAATCTGAAGATCATAGCAGCAATGATGGTATTGGCTTAACTGTGGAAAATTTAATAGTCCTTTTGCATTCTGGATTTGAAATTTTTACCAATTTAATAGAAAATTTCCAGTTACCAGGAGGTTTATGGCTAAACTGCATGGTTAAGAACAGATCAGAATTGTCAGTAAGCATCCCATACCTGTTAGAAAGTGCCCACTTTGTCGTGTCAAGCCTTTGCTTTACTTTTACATGTTGTACTTTTTTATGTGGTACTTCTCTGTGCTGTGTCCATCTTTGTGTTCCCAATATCTATACATCCGAAGATCAAGTAGAAAAAAGCCTACAAAAGTACAAAATTCTTGCACCTTGCCCACAATGATGTAAACTTGACAAATACTGGTGTTCCTGTGCTAATTCCATTTTTAAAAGATTTTGTGCATAAATACACACTGGATTAATAAAATAATATTTAGGATTTGAGCCTTAAAAATGATCTCATTGTATCCTGTAGAAACAAAAAATAAAAGCAAGCAATGCTTACAATGCAGTTATGAAGGGGGAAAAAATACTTCACTGTTATTTGCCTATAATTGGCTTTGAGCATTACAATGCATGTGTAATTGGGTCTGTACTTGTATTTTTCAAGGGTTCTGTGCTATTTCTACTTGAGCCCATTTTTGATATGGTTCAACTCAGCAGTACCAGTTGCCTCTTGTTATGCAGTTGAAAAACTACAGCCATTAAAAATAGGATATGGTGTGATTTTGTTTTGCAGCACTGCATGGAAAATCAGTTGCTGTTCATAACAGCTCTGTGGTTGGTTGATTTAAAGCAGGAGGGTGACTTTGAATTGACAAGCAGACAGTTCATGAAAAAGGATATTGTATCTTTAAGGCTTTCTGACTGATTGTGTTTAACTGCGCTTCTCAGCAGGCAGTAATTAGGCAGTAGCTTTGCTGAGAAACTTAAAGCAGAGGCTGTGTTGCCCTGTGCTCTTGAATTTAAAAAAAAAAATAGCAAAAATTCTGGATTTGAACAAATGCGATTTTTACTGTTTTTTAGCCAGTATGGGAGCAAACAGAAAGCAGACCCCTAGAGGCTCCTAAAGTTATCTTCCCATGCAGATAGTCTCTAGGGAGCTGTGGTGCTTGCAGAAGGAGGCAATGAAAACCATTATAGAAGCACATGACACTATTGCTGAAGGTCAGAGTGGTATTGGAATGAAAGAGAAACTGCTGATACGAAGTGGCATGGCTGCTGCATCTTCTGGGCCAGTTCACAATTCTGATTGGAATGTCGCTCAAATGCATCGTGAATGTGATTAATAAATAAAAGTACATAATAATGATGATCGTCAAGCTGGTGCTTCCCCAGACTGCTGCAGAGCAGGAGAGAAAGGGAATCACAGATAAAATGCAGCAAACACAATATGCAGTTAATGCTACCACCGGAGGAACAGTTTGATTTGAAAATAGTGTTATAGATTTTGAAGTAGTCACTGCAGTGCACTGTTGCAAACACTGAATGCAGGAATGAGTTGTTAACCTTCTCCTTTTAAACTTTACAATAATGCAACAAACTGTGGACAGGAGTCCTACAAAGTTAAGATACAGTTTTGTCATAAACAGCACAAATATCTTTAAGGAAGCACTCTTTCCCCCCCTCACACCTCTGCTTTCTAATACTGCATTTTTGATGTTTGGGCTTGGACATGTCATCAGTTAACAGCAATTAGGCTTTGAAAAGACCTGAAATTCTATTGCCATTTATTCATACTATAGCCTCTCTATCCATGTTCTTCTAAAAGAAATGCATTTGTATACTTGATCCCATTATACTGTTGGCAAATTAAGTCATCCATTAACAGCATAAATTAAGTCTATATTTTTATTTGGCATCAGGTAGTAAATCATATTTTAAGTATGATGAGCTTCTTTGTGATGTCCAGTAAAACTCTTTGGACGACTCTGGCTCTGATTGTGAATAGAACTTCTCTGATAACTTTGAGGTAAAGTCATAAAAGTCAGTCTCGTTTAGCAGACTCTGTGGTTTGATAATTCTTTTTTTATTTTATCTCCTTTTATGTGTTAACAAGAGGTAAATTGGTGGTAAGCTGGCAAGAACAACAAAAAGCAACATGCTTTTTTTTACAGGATTATTGTCCTGAGCTTTGTAGTTTTTATAAAGATTAGGTATGAGTAAATGAAGAAAATTTATCAGAATTCTCTGACTGAATATTTGTAAGAGCCATAATTGGTTTCCAATTACAGCTGGGCTTGCAACAGCAAGATGGAATCAATGCCACTGTCTAAAATTCACCCATCTTTATTTCCTATTTTCTAGGTTGATCTATTTTGTGTACTTCATTGATGCTCTTTAAAACTGGGATATACAGAATATCAAGGATTAAATTGCCAAAGTATTTTTTTCTGATTGACAATGAGCCTAATTCACTGTCAGTTAATGCCAGGTGATTTTCCCCCTGGTATTAAGTTCTTCAGAACCTTAGCTGTATAGGACACCATTCACAGGGTCTTAACATTGGGAGGAAAATGATTACATTGAGTCAAATCAAATGTATAACTCATTAGATCATGTTTTGTAATCCCAGTGTTAAACGTAAAACCAGTGGTCTATTTTCAGCAAAATGGTTTTGTATCGTTTCAGATAGCATATAATGCAAAGCAATAACTGCATACATAATGTGAAAAGCTTATAGATAAAGAGGGGCCTGCTTGATGCTTCTGGTTTCATCCAGGGTGTCACAAGATCCATGCTTTGAAGCAATGTCTAGGAGTGTCCAACTTCCCTTGGAATCTTCTGGGACCAATGGAGTGTCTGTCTTTTAACTTGATTGTAAGTTATTGCTCGGGCTCTTTACCATAATTTGAAAATCTATTTTTATACCTTGCTAAAATTATGTACCTCTCACGTAGTTCTATGGCTATTCTACTGAGAATAAACAACTCAAAGTGAAAGTTCTTTATTTTTCTGTTACAAGTCTCCTTCTGTCCCTTTCTCTCTCACTCGTACTTGCACACATACCTGGGCACAATTATATACTGTATATATGTATACACAAGTATGTGTGTAGGAGTGCAGCATAGGCTGGGATCTACCCAGCTGGGAGCATTTCTGTGGAAAAGGACCTGAGAGTTTTGGTAGACAAGAACCTCAATATGAGCAAACAGTGTGCTGTTAAGGCAAAGAAAGGATGCCTGAGTTGTGTCAACAAGAACACAAACAGCAGAGACAAAGAAACCTTTATCCAACTCAGCCCTTTTCAGGCCACATCTGTAATACTGTGTTCAGTTTTGGTCCCTACTCTGCAAAAAAGATCTGGACAGGCTGGAGAGTGTCCAGAGAAGGGGCCACAAAGGTGATCAAAGATCTGAGAATCCTGCCTTATGAGGAAAGGCTGAGAAAACAGGCTTTGTTCAGCCTTGAGAAAAGAAAGCTTAGGGGGGACCTTACCACCATTTTCCAGTATTTAAAGGGTGGCTACAAAGAAAGAGGAGACTCCCTTTATACAAGAAGTCACATAGAAAAAATGAGGGGTAATGGGTACAAGTTACTGTTGGAAACATTCCAATTGGACACGAGGAAAATTTTTCATAATGAGAACAATCACCCATTGAAATAATTGCCCTAGAGAAATGGTGGGTTCCCTGGCATTGTACACCTTTAAGATTTGGCTGGACAGAGTGCAGGACCGTATTGTCTAGACCACGCTTTTGCCAAGTAAGGTTGAATCAGATGAACCTTGACTTTCCTTCCAAACTAGTATTCTATGATTCTATAGATATACATATATACTTATGCAATATTTATATAGATAAGAATACAGAAGCCAAGATGAATAAAAGATAACATAATATGAAATCTGCCCTTTTTTCCAAAGCAAAAAAAAATAATTCTAATATTCATTTATGCCTTTTCTGACCTGGATTTTTTGTTTTGTTTTGTGTTTTTTTGGTGTGTGTGTGCAATTCAACGTTACTTCTTGATTTTGCCATCTGGTAAAGCCTCTCTCTTTTTAGATGAGAACGCATGTTGGAGGAAGGTTGTTTTGCATCCTCAGTGTCACAGTTTCCAAAGCAGATCTACTTTAATGATATCCTTACATAAGCTGATGGTTATGCTATATTCCAGGCTGAAATAATTGAGTACCTGGACAATCTGTCTCTGCCTTTTCCAGCACTTTTACATGGACAGATCCAGGGCACTCAGTAGGGGCCAGGGCAAGACTCCTACAGAGGTGTCCATGCATTTGTCTTCTGGGAAAGGACAGACTCTGTCAGTGGATTTCAAAGCTGTTTAACAAAGCATTTCCCCTTTCTAAGAGTAATAGGCTTTAATAGCCTACATTCATATGCAACAGCAAACAAATCATCCCTCTAATGTAACAAAACTATCTGCTAGTCATAATGCAAAACCTATAAGGGCATTCTAACCAGCTTTTATATTTAAAATAACAAACTGCTTATTAATTGTAATGGTCAGTAACCTCCAAACTAGATAAAGAAACTTGAATATTCTGAGAATAATATGTGGGTACATATATATAGTGATACATGGGTAATTTCAAAGAAGGGTACAAATACAGCCATTTTGGATAAATGTATATTTCTCAAAATGTAGCAGGATGAATCTAATTAATTTTGTGATACTCATGGCATTTCAAAATTATTTTAGTGAATTAATATAGAAAGTATATTTTATTATTTTAATTAATCATTTATTTAAAGAAATGTTTTCACCCAAGATACAAAGAAATAACATTATAAACATGCTCAGGCAAAAGATAATAGATTTAGACTTTAATTGTAATGTTCTGTTAAGCATTTTTAACAGAAAACCTGATGACCCAATTATACAATGAAAGTGGAAAATCAGAACACAGTATCTGGATTTGAATATAAAAATGCTGAACTGCATAATACATAGCAGTTTGATATCTGCTCTACTTCTTGTCAAGGAGGTGTAAAATTATCAAGAATTAACAGAGAGCAGAAATCAGGCCCTGAAAAAGAGCTGAGCTTTCTGGAGGAGAATATAAATTATACTTTAATTTAGAATAGTAACCTGCCTCTCCATGCAGTGCAGAATCAGTATTTTTCCTAATCTTCCTGCACTGACACACCATTCTTCCTGTGCAATCTTTGTTCATAGTGGTATCATCAAGGGCTTCTTCCCAGGGTAAACCTTTCCCACTACTGAAAGCCTACTATGGAATTTGCTAGTTTGAGAAGAGATTTTCCAGGATACCTGGCATCACTGAACTGACAGCAGCTGGATGGGGTTTTTAACCTTGAAAAATCTCCTCTTTTTGTCTAAGCTGTGGTTCCCAAACTGAGGTCCTAACAGGCTATTGATGAGGCCATGAAGAATAAGAGAATGGCTGATAGGATCATAGGACCTTAACAGTCTTTTCTAAAAAGTAATGCTAAAAACGTATTGGTTCTCCACTAGAACCTATGATGACCCACAGGAAAATGTGACTGTTCATGATGCTCCACCAGTACCAAAAGTTTGAGAATGACAGAAGTGTTCAGTTATTTCAACTTATCTTTTTAAAAGAGATATACAGCTAAAACAACTTCTCTAAGAATACAGTAGGAGATACAAGTAAAATTCTTCTGTCTCCTGAAAACTCCCATTTACAAGAAGAGTCGGAAGGAGGATCCGGGGAATTATAGGCCTGTCAGCTTGACCTCAGTACCGGGGAAGGTCACAGAACAAATCACATTGAGTGCTATCACACAGCACATGCAGGACAGCCAGGTGATCAGAACCAGTCAACACGGGTTTATGAAAGGCGGGTGCTGCCAAACCAACCTTATCTCCTTCTATGACAAGGTTACCCGGTTAATGGACAAGGGAAAGGCTGTGGATGTGGTTCCTACTATTGCATGTCCTTCATATACCAGGGACTCAAGACCTGAATGCAGTGCTCCGGGGGGGGTCTCACGAGAGCAGAGTAGAGAGGCAAAATCACCTACCTTAATTTACTGCCCACTTCTTTTGATGTAGCCCAGGACACGGTTGGCTTTCTGGGCTGCAAGCACACGTTGCTGGCTCATGTTGAGCTTCTCATCAATCAACAACCTGAAATCCTTCTCAGGGCTTCTCTCAATCCATTCTTCACTCACCCTGTAATCTTGCTTGGGATTGCCCTGACCTAGATGTAGGACCTTGCATTTGTCCTTGTTGAATTTTATGAGGTTTGCATGGACCCTTCTCTCAGGCCTGTCAGGGTCCCTCTGGATGGACTCTCTTCCCTCCAGCATGTCAACCACACCACGTAAAAGGGTGTCATCGACAAATATAGTGGTAGTGCACTCAATCCACTGTCCATGTCACCAAGAAAGATGTAAAACATCACCAGTTCCATTACCAACCCTTGAGGAACTTCACTTGTCACTCGTCTCCACTTGGACATGTATAGGCCTACTCTGAAACTTGCTGCACTGGTTGGAGTTGCCTCAGCATCTTAAATAATTTCTTGCAGTCAGTTGAACCATGTAGGGATATCAGTAGTAAAATAAAGACAGTTAAGCGGAAAACATAGTCAATAATTAATCAGCTGAATAAGAGCTTTCATTTTTAATAAATATTGAGAAAGATGTATAGAAGTATCACACTGCACTACTGTACATCCAAAAATTTGCTAAATATGAAATTCAAAGCACCTTAGGTGATAACTTCAAATAGTACAATATGTCAAACAAGTATAGCATTATATGCTGGTTCATTTCTAATTCTGCTTGGCACTGAATACTTTTCCTGAAAAATTCAGAAGTTCAATTCCCTCAGTTCTTACTGACTTTAGTATATTTAGTATATTGAAAAGGATTTCTTTTTACCTTGTACACAGTACGTGCATACAATATTCCTTTTGGCCAATGCCTTGGTTACTAGCATAGAAATGAGTTGTTTATTCTTTGTTGGTTCATAAAGCCAAAGTAAGAAAAATAGACTTAACTAGGTAGACTGCCATGTGCTGAGAAAAAATAACGTTATGCTTATATATTCTGAAAGATTTGATTTCTCTCTCTTTTGAGAATTCTAATTTATCAAATATTAAAAATCCATGTTTCATGGGAAAATTTGACAAAACCATTTTTTCCTGAAAAGTAGTGAGTTTTCCTGAAAAAAATGTTTTAGTGGAATAACCTGAACAAAAATTTCTTCACCAGACCAACTCCCATGATTGAAGGCAAGTATGTGCTACGAAGTGTTGTGTTGAGTAGGAAGATAATTACTGAAGGAAGAGCAGTAAAATCTCAAACTGAACTCTGTGAATGGGAGTCCTGCAGAAGAATGTTGAATTTACCAATGTAAATACAATGCCACATGACTTTAAAGAAAATTGTTGGGTTCTGTGAGTGACTGGCACAGATTTACATAAGAATATATAAGTCACTTAATCTTCAGTTTCTCCATCTGTACAGTAACATCAGCCCCAGGGAAGTGTTGTGAGACTTGGTTAATTCCATAGATATTATTTAAAGATCCTTCAGTGAAAAGTTGTATTGATGCTTTCATAAACACAACCCTTTTTAAGCTAAAGGTTGTATTTTATCTTCCCTTAGAAATGGCATGAGCCAAAGAAGCATTCATTGCATAACTAAATTTTGAAACAGCCTAAATAACTTTCAAAAGCCAAACATGGCTCTGTATATTGAGGAGGGAGAAAGAGAAGGAGAGCGAGGGAAATAGGGAAAAACTTTCCCCTTTCGTTCTTCCTGGCACAACAGAATTTGGTAAAGCAGCTACAGAAGCACATAAAAGGGAAGGATGTGCAGATGTGAGCTTCCCCCTCTTCCCTGACTTTAGCTACTGATTCAATGTAGCAGCCCTAATGATATCTCTGAGAGTGGTCGAATGTCCAACCTTCAGTAGGGGAAAAGAGTTGCCATGGTTGCAGAGCGAAGAGGAAGGAATCAAGTGGGGGGAAGGGCAAGGGGATGAGTACAGAAGAAGTAAGTCCATGTAAAAAGTAATAATAATCTGAGCTAATGTGGCATTCCTGTCGAGTGTTTTACCAAAACAAAAAAGACGAAATTTTTCAACAAAAATTACTTAAAATATTTTGCTTGAGTCTCTTTATTAATTATGTAGCCATTCTGCCTGCTGCTATAATTAGTAGTTTTACAATTTCTTCTCTCTTAACTCTGGTTGAGATCAGATAAATGTTGATGACAAGAAGAACAGAAGTCAAGAAAAGATATTAATGAAGATTCAAAATGCATGGTTGAATGGCAGAGATTTTTCTTTACAACCACAAGAAACTGAGGAGGGTCTAGAAGCGGGAAAGCAAATCATCTTACTTTTTTGTACCAAATGTAATATGCACGTATGTAAATATGTATGTATGGCTATACAAAAAAATTCCGTGGACACAGTTGTGAGAATACGCTAAGATACCATGGTGACAGGAGACCTTATAAAAACCCAAACAGATAGCAAAGGGCTCCTGAATGTAATGAGCAGCATGGCTGATTAGGCAGAGAGACCACACTGTGCAAGAATGAGGCCCTAAAGCAAAGAACAGCCTGAAAGAAAGCCATTTGAGAGACAGACTTGGAGGAATGAGATAAGTAGACTTACAGCTAGAAACAAAGACCAAAAGAGATCTGTAGGGCTTGTAGGAGAAGGAGTTTGGCATGTGGCAGATAATAGAAGGCTTAGAAAGGAGCAGTTAGCCTTCGGTCCTCAAAGAGTACCAAGAACTCAGGGAAAAGAGACTTAAATAAGGAAACACGCATGTGGTAAAAACACAGGCAAGAGAGACAAGGGGTAACAAGACAGCTGCAGGTGACCTTCACAAAAGAGGGCAACACATATTGAAAATGCAGCCTAAACCTATGGGCAGAGATTAGAGCTACCAAAAGCTTCTATCACTGAGATGCAGTCACCATCCTTAGTCTGCTTGCAAAAAAAATGTAATAATTTATCCCGTTAAAAAAACAGCCAGTATTTTTGGTGAGAAATATTTGTTGTCTTCTCAGGTGCCCAACCCTTAGCTTTGGCCTCACAGGAACAGAATTCTATTAAATTGTGGGGTTTGAATCTTATATGAATGTATAACATGTAGTTGCAATTAAATTGATCATAGCTCCTACCAACTTTCACAAATGCTGTCCAAATCCTTATTCACATTATCCTCCACTTTTTCTACATTTTTAGTTTTAAAGACTCAGAGGTGAAATCCAATCTGGAGCACAAGGACTCTATGTTATCAATGTCTCTCTTTTTTTGATGTCCGGTGGCTGTCAGTGGATGAATGTCATCTAACAGTTCTAAACCGAAAAATTTCACTCATTGCATGAATGCATGTACACTCACGCACTCATATACACCCTCTCACCCTGCTATGCACATACAAACAGGTGAGGACTTGAGAATCCTGAATTTTCATCTTCCTTTGGCTGTCCTCAGACTGTGGCTCCTTGTTTGTTACAGATTCGGAGACATGATTTGGAATTATGTATCTTTTTTTAACATGCTACACAAAAGGAGAAGATGATGCTAGCCTCGTGTAAACATCTCTACATGCAGAGGTCTCCACATTCACAAACAAATCTGCCACAGAACGAACTGCGGCCCTTGACATTAAAACTTGAGTTGAGTCACTTCCTGATTATAGTGGGATGTAAGACTTGGGTGTAAATCACATCTCTTTATTTAGTTGCTGTAATACCAGTGAAATCTTGGAATTTAATTTTGTTCCTTTTTCCTTGAATCTCATTATAAAATTGCAGTAACTGATGAATTTTCACACTTTTATCAAGACATCAGTGTTGGTGCAAGTGCTATACTTCACCAGTACAAATGCTCTGGGTAATTCTAAGTAAAAAATCAGTCACATTTCAGGAAAACCATTAACATACTCTTATATAAATACTGATGTTTCTATAATTTACATATTTAGGAAATTCTCAGTGTTATGGGTTTAAAAAATCCCATTTACAGTCTACGTAATTTATGGTTGAATTTCCTTTGCTTTGTGTTGCCATATTATAAATTTGAAGAGAAGCTCAGAGCTATAAAAAAAGTGGCAAAAATATAGAATTTGTTGACAAAGACATTGAAGCTGCAGTTAGATATTCAACTAAGTTCTAGGAGATCCATAGTAAGAAAACTTTCATATTCTGAGATGCCAGATCATGGCAACAGCTGCCCAGGAAAAATAAAAATGAATAATAATCAATGACACATCAGAAGACTTAGAGAAGATGATATTTTGAACTTTAATTTCAGATCCAAATGTCTTTTCATGGGAGAGGACTTCAATGTTTAACTGGACTGTTCCTTTCTTTGATTATGAAATCTTTTCAAATAATGAATACTGTAAAATAACAGCTGAACTGAATCCATATAGCTAAGGAAAAATCATTCTTTGAAACCCAGCCTCTCTAAATCCATTTTTGAATAACAACTCTGACCAAAAAAATCCAACCCAGGTCTGTATCATCTTCAGAGCTCTATTCAATGCAGCTGATGAGGGAGGAAAGGAAAAGTCATGTCACGGTCTTTATTGGCATCCCAGCAAAAAAGGTTCTTGCCCAGAGGACTTTGCAGTACAAAACCAATTCAACCAGCTACCGAAGGTACAGACTTGAATTGATGGGAGTATGATCATACTAATATTCCTGAAGTTGTTAAAATACTGTGTACAAAATAACATACATATTCATAAACAAAAAATCTTTGCTAAAGCAATTTCAGATGAGGAGTTTTACTTCTCAGCTAACTTCTAAAACCAGCTTTAAACTTTGTGTCTGTAAACCCAACTCCTTTAAAAAAGAGTGAGTATTCTGTTGAGTGGTTCTGTACAATTCTCAATGGCTGTGATAACTTAACACTTATGGCTGGTCTGTCCAATTTGGTTCTACCAGTGATTTTATTTCCTTGTTCTGTTCTTGTAGGTGTATATGCCTGTTTATATAGTGGAGATTTTTTTAATTAGCTATGTAGGAAATATTTTGCAATCCGGACAGTCTCATAACAAATATGTTCTTACGTAGATGCTAGACATTTTATTTTCATTTTTGAAGGCAGAGAAAACCTACTTTTTTAGTCAACAACGAAATGTCAGTCTCTTTGGTGCCACAGAAATACTGGTTATTAGGTATTCTCAACTCAGGTAAATATGAGGGGAGCTTTGGCTTCCAACAAGAATCTGATATTTAAACGGAACAGGAATGAATAGGTACAGGGGTTTTTTAGCAAATTATATAATAAAATTTAATGCTGTGCTAAAATGGTATACATCAGCTAGGAAATATAACATAATCTTGTAGCACTAGACTCTCTATATGATAAATGTTGAATGATATTTTCTTGAATAATAAATTACCTAATAGCTAATAATTAATTAGATAATTTATTAATTGAACAATTGATTAATTCATTCATTTAAATTAATTTTAGTGGATTCATTTCCAGAATGCTAAAGCTTTGAAAATGAAGTCAGTTAGGAGCTGGCTGTGTGTCCAGAGCAATATTGTGCTCCATTAACACAAATGTAATGTCACTGAGGATTCCATGGGATGTCTGATTTCACCTAAAAGGTGGAAACTGGTTCTTATATTCTTTATAGTCTTGTGAAAGGCTATTATTCAACGAAAGCAAGCAGGAAAAGAATGTTTGAGTCAGCTAACAAATATTGGACAGATAGAGGATGTGTGAGTGGTCCTAACTGCCAGCCGTTTTCACTGCCCACATCATCACACTGTTCTGTACACTGTCATGTTATTGTAACCTGAAACATGTGACATTTAAACAACTCAGCAACTCAACTGAGTTTCAATGCAACTCAGCAAGTGCATTGGAAAGGTAGATGTTACATAAGATCTTCGGTCTGTTTAAATTCGCATAGCTCTATTTAACTTAGATGAGGATCTAGCCCTGTATGTTGTCATATTATTCGGAAATGCTGAATTGTGTACATATTCATATTCTCTGCTGCATGATTTTTATTTTAATCTAAAGCTATTCTATAAGTTACATATTAATATACCAATTAGTGGATTTTTTTAATTATCTGATTAAATTTTCTCTTTAGTTGCTTAAAATCTTTTTTTTGGCAGCAAATCTATTTTCTCCATGGAAATACTAAAATAAGAGTTGAACAGAACAGTCCTTGAAAATGTAGTGTAAATCTGAGACCTTTATATAGAATGATACTCTGTTCAGTTTCTTTGATGATAGTTCTTACATATAAATGCAAATGCACATCTCTTTCATTGTTGTATGTAATGTGATTTAGCTCTAATTGACAGGAAGTTGGGGAAGTCTGCTTTAGAACTGAATATATAGATTATAGCTAAATACACTGTGGGGTTTTTAAAATATGGGAATATATTTTAAACTCTCAGCTATTTGCTCTCACTCAGAAAAAAAATATGACTTTAATCCGAAGGGTGCCGTATCACAACCATTTCACAATGACTTGAATATGTAGTTTGATTTGGTTTTGGCTGCTTGATTTCTTTGATTTCTTTTCTTTTTTTTAAACTGTACCAAATACCAAATAAAACCAGCTCTGGATAGGAACATCAGAATATTAGGTGAAATCTAATCTGGGTGCGTGAACCGTACTGTGTTGATTGCTCTGCGAAGGCAACAACTCTCATTTCAGCTAGAGAAGTAAAAGTATGAATGTTTCCTCCTGTTTTTTATTACTCACTTTATGAATTAGTCCTAGTTTACTTGTTTCAATTGGTGCCAACATATTTTTGAATAATATTAGCATAGCAATCAGGCCTGTTCTCAGGTTATAGAATGGTGTGTTGACTTCCGAAATAAATAGATATGCAGTGTGAAGGACGAGCTGTCACTTTGGGAGAGCTTTGCTGATCTAAATTAAAAGACACTTCTAATTGAAAACTGTAATAGAAGAAGGGTTAGGGAAACAGTGAAACCACTCGGTCCCTTCGAGGTTTCACGGGCTCTGATAGGAGACACAGGAACAGGAGAAAAATGGGTATGGTATATGACAAAGTAGGTAATAGTGTTATCTTTGACTAAAATGACCGTATCACAGTAAGTTGTTTTCATTACTTTCAGTGTAACTCACTTTTTCCTGGTTTATTTTTATATTATGAAGTGACCTGAAGAAATCTTGAGTTCCTGTGATTTCCCACTGAACTCAGTTTGAATTGCAGCAAGTTAAACCTCCACTCAATCACCCAGCTGCATTTGAGTCCAGGTTTGGTCTGAAGAACACTGAGAAGAGTACAAATATTCCCTTTGAGTTTAACAGGCTTTGTATTGATTTCTAATGACCCATTACACTGTTTTGCATAGACTGTTAATGACATTCATGTCATTCAAGGGTACCTTTTAATCTTGCTGAGAGGTGTTCTCAGGACACTACTATAACATATGTCCAAGAGCATGGCAAGCAGCTGTGCTTTTTTCGAAGTTTTCCTAGCTGGATTTTTTTTCAAAACAAATGAGTAAGTTCACTGAAGCAATTACAGAAAGTTGTCAAGCCTGCAGATGAAAGCAC
This sequence comes from Dromococcyx pavoninus, assembly GCA_033558185.1. Taxonomy (NCBI): domain Eukaryota; kingdom Metazoa; phylum Chordata; class Aves; order Cuculiformes; family Neomorphidae; genus Dromococcyx; species Dromococcyx pavoninus. The sequence continues at coordinate 777,136 of JAUMJL010000077.1, read as the reverse complement.
TTTATGATTTGTCTTATCTGAAGAGTTACCCTCTATATAGGATTTTGCTTTTTCCTTTTTTTCATTCCTGCCCTGTAAGGGTTAACAATTGAGACCTGTCTATAGCTCATTTCTATAGTAACAGCAAGACTGAGACTTTTTATGGGCACCTAATAATTACAAAATGCTAGAAGGTATAACAATATAATGAATCAAAACTGATAGACTTGTGGGTTTCCATAGAAACATGTATAATTATGATAATCGGTCCCTGGCGTACCCTCAGAATCGTATACATCCACTTAAATGCAATAAACATTAGGCACTATTTAGTGAGCTGTGATGCAGATTAACAATGTGAGATACAGGGAGGCTATGAATAAAATTGCTGTACAGTTTATCTCAAACTAATTTCCCAGATTGCTTCAATAGGCGTGCTATGCGGATGCGAAGAATTGAAAGTGTATTTTTGTTAGTGATAAAGCTAACAAAGATAATATTTCATGAAGTGGCTGACTGTTAATTTTGATGCAGATCAGAATGTACTGTGGCACGTTGTTGCTTGGGAAATGACTAAACCCTCTGAGAAAACCACCTAGTGGGGCTCAAATGAATTATTTATTTTTTGAATATGATATGGGGATATTCGGGTTTCCTGTGCTCCCCTTGTCTTGCTGGTTTATTCTCTCCAATTTCACAAATATGCTTGCCAGTGCTCTTCATCAAATTCAAACTCTTATTTTTTTCCAGGACATTTAGACCTGTGTGTTGCCCTGGATTGGTTAAAAAAAAAAAAATCAGATGCCCAGCACTCCCTTAAAAGGGTAAGCTATCTGTAGACAAATGAAAGCTACAGGTATATTGCGATGGAGGTAAAGTATTGGTGGTGGTATTAGAACATGGATCAACAGAATCATCTGATCATTCCTGAACATGCCAGAGAAGCTGTGCAGAAGCATGCAACTATGCTTATATGTGCCACACTATGCCATCAATGTGCACACCCAGACCAGCAAGTCAACCGCATCCTGCACTGCATCAAAAGAAGTATGGCCAGCAGGGAGATGGAGGCGATTCTCCCCCCTTTACTTTGCTCTCGTGAGACCCCACTTGGAGTATTGTGTCCAGTCCTGGAATCCCCAACATAAGAAGGATACGGAGCTGTTGGAATGGGTCCAGAGGAGGGCCTACAAGAAAGCTGGGGAGGGACCTTTTCAAGGGCATGTAGTGATAGGACAAGGCTTTGAATTGGAAGGCTGAAGATTTAGATTAGACATTAGGAAGAAATTCTTCATGATGAGGGTAGTGAGGCACTGGAACTGGTTACCCAGGGAAGCTGTGCATGCCCCTTCACTGGAAGTGTTCAAGGCCAGCTTGAATGGGACCTTGCGCAGCCCGGTCTGGTGGGAGGTGTTCCTACTCATGGTAGGGGTGTCGTAACTGGATGGGCTTTAAGGTCCCTTCCATCCCAAACCATTCTATGATTTTATGATTCTACGATTTTATGATTCTATGATTCTATGATTCTTAAATTCTCCCTAATCCCCTTCTATGAAGGTCCAGGTTTTATTGGAAGGGTGGATTTTGCTTGATGCAGTCCCTTTGCAGAAGGCAAGTTTTTCCCTAACTTTGTTTAGAAACATTCATTCCAGAAGGGGAGGAAATGGGTTGTCATATAGTTGCTGAATATTAAGAACCCAGACATAAAATTACCAGACATCAAAACCTTATGATTGAACTTGATGCCTATATGAAAATGCATTAACCTTAAATACTCTCAGTTGCCTATGTAGGTTCAAGGAAAACTGTTTTTCCTACTAAATCCCTCTGCTTTCAGAAGAAATAATTTTGGTCTGATGTGTTGATGATTCTTTCATTGTTATTCTTGCTTGCAACTCAGTTACAAAAATGGTTGTGTGTTGTTTGTTGATTCAGTCCTGAAGACTTGGCTGCTCAGGGATCCTGTGCAGTAGCTTGGGATTCAGGGGCAAATCACAAACTGTTAGGTTCAAAACTCTTGTTTTGAACATGTGGCTGCCTGTGTTTGTTACTCAGTCTTCAGGTTCTTGTCTCTGCTATGAAGATGAGCCTTTTATCAAAATATTTTTCACATCTGGTTTTCCCTTCACTCTTACTCCTATGCTGGTACTAAAATGCTAGAAGCTGACAGGGGTTCAGAAAGCTATTAGACAAATTCATGGGAGAAAATCTATCAAAGGCTACTAAACATAGAGATAACACCTCTGGGTCAGGATGTCTCTGAGCTGTGGATTTCTTGTGGCTGAAAGCATATACCCAGGGAGTATCACTGAGTGTCTTGTTCTTATATTCCACTCTAGGCATTTACCATTGGCCACTGTTAAAGACAAGATACCTGAATTAGATAAACCCTTCATCTAACCCAGAACAGACGCTGTCACATTTTCATGTAAAAAGACTTGACTGCTAACACTGATGTGATAAAACATTTTCAAAAGCTTTATAGAAAATAAGATACCCAAGCTGCACCATAAAATCTTTTTAAAATCTTTTTATCTTTTTTTTTTTTACCAAAGAGAAATGTGATTTATTGCTGACATTCTGTCATGCTGAAGCTGGAAAATATATTCCTCCTTCCTTTGTCCTTTCATGCTTTGTGGAGGGTCACTGTCTTTCTTCTGCTGGTCAAGGGTCCCCAGGAATGGGAACATGAGGTTGTGCTGGGGGAGCACTAGCAGACATGCTCATGTGACAAGGGAATTTCCAGTTATCCCAGTCTTTTTCCTTGGCATTCTTCACACCGTGTGGAGATTTTTCTTTTAATATGTTCGATAAACTAACAGGTAAATTAAGGCCCTGCACATTTAGTTCAATATCCTTTTCAGAGAGGTAGTTCAGAATAGCAAGTGGTTTATAAACTAGATATTGCCTTTCTGCAGGCAAATTTACCTGCACCCAAGACCTTTCCCAAATTCAGAAAGAAGGGCTACTCTAAGTATGATGAGTGCCTTTGCAGCCAAGGTAGGTATAAACACCATTTAGACAGTGTTTTTACGCTGCTGTAAGGACAGTGTCATAGCACAGCCACTCTTTCCCTGTCATTTGGGCATACAAGGCTATACATTGCAGCCTTCAGTGTTGCCCATGCATTGCCATTTTAGCAAGCAATGACTTCTGTCTCAGACAAGTTAGCATTGCTGGCATAAGTAGAGGCTGGATATTATATTTTTGGCTCACCTAGGGGGAATAGTAGGCTGTGACAGTGCTCTGAAAGTACCAGGTGTCAAACGTCAACCCCACATGCAGCTGCAGATGTGGAAGGAAAATGAAATGTGGTCGTCAACAAACTCGTACTTCTTTAGGACAGTGGAGGACAGCTGCTCATCCTCTTATCTATTTACAGATCTGTTTTGATCAAGATACTTTTGATCTCTGTTTTCATGCCTGCACTTTCATATCTGCCCAGTGAACTAGTGAACTCTGACAACCAGAGACTCAGCTGGAAAACCTCCTCTTTTATGCCCAGAGTTCTTGTTTGCTTCTGGAGGCTTGTGCAGAAAGGGAATTTTGTCTAGTTGGGAGTTTACAGCTGCTACTGCTATCTAATTAATAAGTCATCTTTGTCCTAATAATATCCTGTGCATCTAGCTAATCTTGCAGGCCTGCAGCCTTGGCTGAACGCAACCACAAAATCAGAAGTGGTTCTCAGCAATTCGGTCCACGAGTGGAGGAATCTTTTTAATGATTGTCTGCTCCAGTGACCGACCTCCAGTTGGCAATCACAACAATAATCACCTTCAGTGGTGTTTCTGCTTGTTCTGTGATAACGTAAAACAAGGGTCTCCTCTCAAGAGGAGTTTCCTGTCACTCTCTGAATTCAATTTATTTTAGAGCCCTCATACACATCAGTTGACTTTTACCTCCTGCCTGTTGCTAGATTTCTTTGTGTTGGCAAGCATCATGTTGCCCTATGATTTTTTTTTTTTTGTCATGGCAGAGTGAACTGTTTCTTGCAGGTTTGCTCAGACTGTTCATAGCCATTTTTTCATCTTGCTTCCTTGTGAGTCAGGACTCCCTACAGCTCCACTTCTTGTTCTTCTTTCCCATGATGCTGACATTGATTATCTTTGAATGAGCATGCATTTCTAACTAGGAGCTGTTTATCATATATGTATAGCTGCTGACTAAAATTCCCATAATATGATAAATACAAACTTCCAAATCTCACCTGTAAAGTACCTTTTCTTTGCTAAGTAAAAAAAAAAAAAAGAAAAAACCCCAAACAACTCAATATTTAGACTATGAGAGCTCAGTTGATGGGCAAATCAGGTTATTGAAAACATTATATTTCAATTTTTTTTTAAATGTATTTATCCGTTCAGATTATTTTGTTCACTGTTTGCCCATGTTTACAAATAAGTTCAGACATCCAGAAAGCCTAGAACTGTAGAAGTTTCCTATCTAGCAAGTTATGCATTTTCTTTCTCATTAAAATATAGAAAAAGGGTTTTCTCTTTCAAGTGTAAGTTATTGTCACATAAATATGTATATTAGAGGTTTGTGGGAGACACTCTGAAACTTATTTTTACTACATTTTGCTAAACTGGAGATATCATCATCCTAATGGCATGTACTTTACTTTCTATTATACTTAGGCACTCTGGAAACAATTATGATAGCATGTGATTGAGTAGATAATTTCATTGCCAATCTAGTTCAAAAGCTAAATCCTGAATGGATATGATGACTGGTTAACCTTAAAATTCTTGTTTTCCTGTGGTGGACACGCTTAAACTGCTTTCCCTTTCATTCCTCTTTACACTAAGAAAAGCTATATGACTGCTGTGTAGACTGACTGTAAGAATATGCTAACTAAATAAGAGAAAAGAAAATGGCCTTAAAGAGAGGCATGAGACTCTGAATGTGTGAAACTGGAATGGCCAACACAGAGACACATTTACCTTTCAAAATAAGTGAAATTGCTCTCTTAAGTCCCCATTAAAGCATAGGAATTGCAATATTCTTGTACTGTTGTACAATCTCATGTATGCTTGAACATGGACATATGCAGAACCTATTCAGTTTTCTCTCTTCAGGATTATACTAAAGTGGCATGATTTCACTGTTTGCAACTTCTATATCACTGTCATGAGATGGTATAGTGTAAGAGTGCTCTTCTGCCTGTCTGACACCTTAGTAAATATTTACAGAATTTTTAGGTATATGAATCTGTCAAATATTTTTAAACATCCTTTACTTTCTCTTTCAGGCTCACAAGTTAGCTTCAGCATGTTGCAAAAATTCCATGTACCACAGCAAAAGGAAGATTCTTTTTATTCAAAAAGGCCTTAAATTTATTCATTTAAATCTATTTTGTCTAGTTATTAATCCTTTTAATGATATTTTTAAAAAAATAGATCCGAAGTTTTTGGTATTCAAATCAGAAGTTATACTTATTGTATTCTAGGAATTATGTGAAAGAAAAAACTAGAATAAAATTACCATAGTAAATTTAGACTTTGTAATAAATAAAAACCTATAGTTGAATTGTAATTATTATAATAGTATAGTAAATATACAGATAATAACTTGCAGCTATTATTCAATATGATTACTACAGTCTTACTATTATTAAGATTGATTTACTATAGTTTTAATAAACTATGGAATAATTACAATGGTTTCACTATAATAAGTATGGTTCAGCTGAAATTTTATGCTGAGATCTGAAAAACTATACAGTAATATGTCCTGAGAGGAAAATACAAAGAGAAAAGCTATTAAAAATAAAATGTAAAGTGTGATTTAAATTTTTTAATTATTTCTTATAAAGTTAGATAGAACAAGAATAAATAATAAAAATTAATTATATTTCCAATAAAAACGAATCAAATGTCTTGCTTTATTTTCTTTTGAAATTGCTAAAAATTCAGGAAGAAATATCTTTCTTCCTTGTTTAAAAGCTGCTTACATTCACCTTGCTGTTGTCTTACATGTACAAAACTCCCAAAACTGTATAAAGAACATACATAAAACATTGCTTACTATTCCTATTTTTACTGTAAACAGAGATAATTGGTTCCAGTTGAAACTTCTTGGGACTGTAATTCATCTTCTAATAAGTTTGTAAAACGCTGTCCACATTTATAAGTCTCTGTAAGAAATACCTTCTCTGCTACTCTTTCATTATTCATTTTTAACCTCATTCTAACCACCACCAAAACTGTCCATAAATTTGTGACCACATCATAAATGTACAGAATGTAATATAGTACATAAAGAGTGAAGTGATGTTTACAACTGGTATTTGGAGTGAAGACAATGCGTCATTTTAAGTTTTCCACATCAGACCTTTGTGCTTCTATGCTATGGTTGACCTGGATTCCTGAGCCGACAACTTAATGCACCAAAGCTAGATATATCCAGCCTCCTTTTGGGCCATTGCATTGTTATCCCCTTTGGGTGGTGCCATATGGACCCCAAATGGGGTTATGTTCAATTTACATGGTGATACAAATGGATAACACTGCCATTCTTATAAGGCTTGTGCTTTGTCCTCATATTAGCACACCCTGAACCTGGTACTACAGTCAGGACTTTTCCCAATAACACTGAGAAGAGGTGATCACGTCTTTGAAATTTATGTTCAGATCAGAGGTTATAAGGGATCAGATCTAGGGGAGGAAGCCCTCTGTGGCTTGAACATACACTGTTAAAGTCTCAAATGTAGGTCCCTGTTTGCTAGCCCTGTGTTTCAGAATCTGCTGCTACCCGGGGATCAACAACCCAGTTAGGGAGCTTACACTAAATCTCAATATATAATTAAGATGATCTAGCTGAAAACCAACCTGCTCTTATTCTAAATTTTTGCATGGCATGATTCCTCTGAATTCTCTCTGCTTCCCCGCATTTACCTCTAGACAAAACCCAGCTCTTAATCTCACAAGTAGCTATTTGTTACTTGGTAAATTATTAAAGGAAAACTCAGTGTTAAAATAAATAACCTTGTAGTAAAAAAATTGAATTCTAAATTAAGAGTTTGTCTGAACTGGATATGGCAATCTTAGCTATGTATAAAAAAAGGGATTGAAATTTAAATGACTTCTACAAAAGGCTACTAAGACATCCTCCTACAGCTTTCCATCACTCGCCATGCCCACTGTTGTAATTTCTGCCTTTTACTATGTAATCATTGACACATTTGTTAACACAACGATTAATAAATGAACAGAGAGTAAAGGCCTGCAACCACTAATTATTTTATAACCACACAGTGTCACCAAGCACTTAATAATAATTAACAGCATCAGTAATGGCTATATGCTTGTATTTCTCTATTTGAATGTACATAATTCCAACTACTAAAGTAATTTCAGCTGCAAAATATTTTGCTCAAATTAGTGGTTCCCAACCCGTACATTCAGCATGAGAATACCCACAGCTGACATTCCTTCTCTGCGAGCGGATGTATGGGCAAGTGTGCATCTATGTGTGCTCCACTCAGTGTGACTTTTTCAAGTTCAAAGTGAAAGATGGAAAAATCCTCAGTCTTTGATATTTTTGAGGAACTCACAAGACTTTAAAAAAGCCTTTACTTAAATGGGAGGGAGGGTGTGTCTCTGTTGTGATTACAACACAGCCAGGGGACATGGCATACAGATATTTTCATAGATGCATGGATTCACTCTAGAAAGGAATTTTCCTAGAAAAGAATGCTCAGATAAGGAAGAGACCTGGTTCGAGCATACCAGTTTTGTTTTCCTGAACAGCACATGACAACATTACAAAACTGAGCTTTAACAGCAACAGATGTAGTTTCACCTAGTACAAGTGAGTTGTCTTGACTATCCCAATAGTTAAAGGAGAAAAGAAGTTACCTCCAAAGGATGATTCATCTCACTGCTCTTGGAGCATATCTTAGGATGTGAAGAGTGGAATTGATCTAGGCCAAGGAGGATCAGCTAAAGCAAATCAGATTAGCACCAAAGAAACTGATGAAATTAAACCAATTACAAGTACTATGGTAATAACAAGGCTTTTAAATTTTTCGGCTCCTTTCACCATAGGTTATGCATCTGCATCTTCAGATCATACAAAATTACTGTGGAACCTAATATTCACCCATAGATCTTGCCTGGATTATTCCAAGACACTTTGATAGTGAAACAAAACAGCTAAATAGTCCTTTGAACTCCTAATCTGGCCACATGTACCATATATTTTTACGTTTAATATTTAATTCAGCATATAAGACAAGACAATCTGAAGTATTTTGATTATTCCTGGTTCTCAGCTGAGTCATCAACTAGTGTTCATATTTTAAATCTCATCTTTGCCAACACCATGAATATAGATTGAGGGAGGGACAAATGAATGAAATTTGCTTAGAAAATTCTTCAAAGCTACCTTCTCATATCACTTCAACCAAAGGACAACTTCAAGGTCCAAGAATCTGTCTGAAAACCAGAACAGACATAAAAAGAAAGGAAGAGGAATTGAAATAGAAAGGAAGGGAAATAGCTTAATAAAATCAAAGTAAAATGATGGAGTAGACGAGGGAGGGGTTAGGATTTTTAATTGTCCTTTTTACCTCCTCTGCTCACTCAGACCAAACTGATAAAGATTTAGACTTAGAATTATAAAATTCAAGTATTAACTCTACTTGAAAGTATGAAATGAATCTCTTATTGAGGCTTACATATCTCTGTTTAATAAAGAACAAAGTTATGGCATATAATATTTATCTGGAAAAGGAACACCTGAATTGCCCTTTTGGGAAATGACATCATTTACTCTGCTGATTGTTATGCCATTTCTGTTCAATAGTACTGAATTCCTGAGTACTGAGAGACCAGCATAAAACAATTACATTGAAATAACTCTGAATGCATAACTTTTCAAATTCAACTAGTTTATTTATTCTGGATTTAATGTAGATGTAATTTTTTTTTTCCATACTAAGTTTATGGAAATATCGTGTTCTCACTAAACAGAAAGCAAAGATCATTGAAAGTTTTCAGCCTCTTCCAGTAGCACAAAAAATCTTTCCTATGTATTTTGGTTTTTTTTCTGAAGAGACAACATATTTGGAATATTTGAGCTGAATTTCACTTTGATTAGCTCTTTCTACAACAATACAAGTCCATGACCAAGGTGAAATCCCTCTCACAAGCACATGTAGTTAAAATACTGTCATGCTATGAGAAAGCTTGTAGAGGATAGGGAACTTCTAAGTTCTAACCAAAAAGAAACATGTAATAAAACGGATTGAATTTACTGACATAGTTGACCTTGTTCCTAGAAATGACATTTTCTATAGAACTGCTTACATTTGTGAAAAATATTGCGTCAAAGTATTATTTACGCGTCCAGCAATACGGAGCTTAGCACAGTTTCAAAGAACTGAGAGGTATAACCAGTCACTCAGACAAAAAAGTTCCAAAGCTCTACATTTGCTGATGCAGAGGAATTTCATCTTCCAAACTGATGTGTTGCCATCTTGTTTAGCGAAAATAAACCCCAAAAATATTCTTTACCAAAGAAAGAAGAATATTAAAATATTCTCACACTAATTACCAGCCTTGTCTTTCTGGTTTATACTATAAAGTGTAGGGGGGTTTCTGATAAATCATTATTAGAGTCAGTTTTTAAACATGGATAAATTTATTCCCACTGTTGCCAGAAGTTTCACATTTAAGTTGAAGCAACTTGTGTAGATATTCAACCTGCATCATCCAAATGAATGCAAAAATTCCTATTGCTTATGGTAAGAGCACACCCCTCATCTTGCTTTCATATCTGAATGAATCAATATGTTTAACAAAATATCAGTATATCATATAGGAAAACTGCAGTATAGCATGAATGAAAACCATAGCTATGTTTTAGAATGTGTTTTGATCTCTTGGTTATGAAGTTCAGTGCTCTGCAGTTTCCAGGCTCATTTTGCACTTAGCAGCTTAAACCTGCAATTAAACCTGCTGCCATTATCTAACAGCATTTGTGATCCAAGTGAGCTGGGTGTCAAAAAGCGTCAAGTTGTGTCTCCTCCTCTACCCCCAGAGCTGGAGCTAAAGCTTACCATGGGATAAATATTTGTTGCAGATCCCTCCATCTGAAAAGGAAACCAGGTTCCGGCTTTGTGGCTCGAGAGTGAAACTCCAGTTAAATCAGCAATTCTCATGCATTATATTACATTGCATTGTGCTGTGCTTCCAACCTGTAATTAACTCAGACAGTAGAAAATTCAAAACACAACAACTTCAATCAACACAAGCTTTCTACAGCAACACCACAAGGAAATTCTGCTGAAGTCATATCCCACGAACTGACATTGATACTGACATTCCAAAAGAAGCTGCTTTTGGTTGTGAATTCTCTTCATGAAAAGATAAGGATACACCAGGCAAATTATACAATCCATTGTAGATGCTGTGTGTATCCTCTTTTCTTTTTGAAGTCTTTTTTTCTAGAGAACAGACATATTTTTTCCTAATTATATCCTCTTTTCAGACCAGTACTAGACAACATAAAAACTCCTCTTGAAAGCATGGCTTTTGAGGGGGGAGTAGGCCTTTTGTAGGCCTTGAGAACTTAGGAATGAAATATTGAATTCTAGTCTCTGTTTGTTTGGCTCAGGTAAGTAATAACCGAAATTTCTCACCAACAATGGCTGCTTAGTAATTCACATAAAGTATGCTGATACTTTCACTACATAAATTTTTGCTTTTCATAATTGTCATCATTGAGGACACACCCTAATGGGCTCCAAAGAGATGGCCTGAATAGGTACATTTCCATTCCCTATCATCTTGTTCAGCTCCAATAGACTCTTACTGAACCTAGTCAACAGATCAGTGTGGGAGTGCCTGACCTGCTGATCTCTTCACCGTATGCAATTGCATGAACCCTTCTAGTTGTGAGTTAACCAAGAGTAGGCATTGTAGGTAAGTGGAAAGGCAGTTTTGTTGTAAAACAAATTGATATAGAATAACAATAAAAGTAGAATATAAGGAAAAAAGACAGTGAAACAGTGTAAGAAAAGGGCATTTTTGACATTTGCTATTTTAATAGTAATAATGAAGAGTTACTTACTGCAAATGAAATATATTCAGGAATCCACTTCTAATTCAAATCTCTGTACTCTATGAAAACTAAAACACTTGCTTTTTCTTAATGAAACTGAATAAACAAAGAGAGATGAAATTCAGAGAAGAAAACATGTAATGGCTATAAAATCCCCTGCCAAATAAACATATTTTAGTCCTCTTATCAACATTTGTATTAACAGTTTGGGATGGACACTGGGAGATGAGCCACTGCAAACTTTTTTCCTATTTTAAAAATACAAAAAAAAGAAGTGCATGCTAAGATTATCTGTCTTATTCCAGCAACTGTGTTACATTAGTTTATGTCAGATGTGTAGCACTGTTAATTCTTACAGAGTCTTGATATAAGAAGGATTTTCCTAAAGAAAGAAAGTCTAGCAAAGTTAAAAATACTTGGGTGAGGAGAAGGTAAGTTGCAATGAGAACACCAAAAGCTAAGCACAAGACTGTTTGTGTAGATCTAACAGAGTAGTGTAGATCAGAGTTAGGAAAAGTTGTATCCCTGCTAAGAACAAAATTAAAAAAAAGGAGAATGAAAAGTTCTAACAAAAAGGGGTGAAATATTTAAAAGGATTGAGAAACAGATTCTGTGTAAGAACAAAAATAAGTTGGTAGTCTTACTTATTAATTCAGAACGTGTTGGAAAACAAAATATCTGAAATATATTTGAGGATTAACTACCTTTCAGTACAATTGTTTATGGGCCAGAGGGCCAATAATTATTTGAAAAGGCTTACCTGCTGGACCCAAAGGATAACAGCCCTGCTTACAAAACACTTTGAAGGACTTCTATTGTCTTTCATGGGATTTGGTAAGACCTGTCTCAAGACAAACTCTAAGCTGCATTTTTCTCATCTGGAACTGAGAAGTGTTTGGTTTGCACACTTACATCAAGGTTTGGTTTGTTCTTTACTAAGTGAAAGGAGTTAAACAAGTTTTCATCTTGACTTTCTTAAAATCTAAGATCCTTCTGCTGTAGTCTTAAACTGAATTTAAACATAATATTAATATTTTTGAGTGGGTAAAATGGGGCTTTCAAGGCAGAATTTTTTATTGAGTGTGTCTGAGAGGTCATAACTCTGAGGAAAAAAAAAAAAAGCTGTCTTCTTCTAAACAAGCCAAGGAAAAAAGATTTTCAAAACCAGCAATCAGAACATGGGATCCGAAATCCGCAGTAAGGTACCAGAACTGCAAGTGACTCCAGATATTTTCAGTGTGCAGGCAGACCCACAGAAATTAATGAGGTGTTCCAATTCAGATGCTCAAAGTCAGATGTACAGATACATCTGCAGATCTAGGGCTCTGTGTAATGTTTTAATCTGGCTTTCATTGTTAAGTTTCCAAGGCAGCAAGCATTCAGCAGAACCTTATGAGCCTGCTAGGGGCACAATGTATTTTGAATAAAAAGTGGCTTGTTTAGAAATTTGCAGCAAGATTTGATTTGCATGCTTTTTGACTGAAAAGTCTGTCTCTTGCTCTGCATATGCTCACTGTCTGGTTCACCTCTGCCCAGCTTCTGCTGGTGCCTATAAGTGTTGAAATACCATTACAATTATTCCTCGCTTTCTGTCCCTTTGTTTTCTGCTCCTGACTTTTTCTCTTCCCATGTAGCTCTCTATGTCTCTTTTGTTTAGAAAATCATGTAGCCACTTAACTTCAGCAGCACTTCATGCTTCAGTGAGTTTTTAAAAGAAAAATAATTCCCAAAGTGAATTTTCTTACCAAGGCTTTTGTTTCTAACCTTCTTGGTACTTAATGATGTTATTAAGAATTCTTATTTTTGCTCCTTCTCACTGCAATTAGTTTATTCTCTGATCTCTGATCACTTGTTTTCCATCTTCTTGTAGTTCAATTTTGCACTCCAGTGTGCTTGCATATTATGGGTTGTCCAGACTTTGCCCTCTTTCCTGAAAAACTGTGGCCAGTAGGATGCCTTCAGCATCTGGATCCATGCCTTATGCAGTCACAATTCTAGCTTTGATTTGTAATGAATTTAGCTGAGAAAGCATCTCAGTATTTTGATTGTGCCTGAACAGTGAGTTTAGGGCAATAAATATATTAGTTTTCAATAATTACCAATTCTTTGTTATATTCAGGATGGCTCAATTTCTTGCCATTAAGAAGATATTTCCTCCATTTTACTGTTTGTTAAAACTCCTTGTTTTGTACTTATCATCAACGGACATTATTTGTGCTCTATTAGTACAGGCACTTAAATGTTCTCAGTCCTACTATACTGAACCACAGTATGTCTCATTATTTATTCATCTTCTCAATTTAATATAACCTGAAAATATTGAAAGGTGAAAATATGGTAAGTTCCATCTTGTATTCTTTATGTTTTTAAACAGACAGATGAAGAGTTGTCAGTATAGCTCTGTAAATGTAGTGAAAGAGTAACCAGATTATTGGCAATGGCCTACTTCTGGCCTCGCATGCAACCATACTATACATAATGTGCTTTTCAGGGCAGAATAGGGTACAGTCTTAATATCAGATTCAATGCCCAGAAGAAATAAGTGTATTCTCCATGATTTAGAAAGAGATTTCACCAGCCCGTAGAGTTCCTGTGATAATACAGGTCAAAAGTACATCAAAGTGATTTATAAATTTTATGCAAAAGAACATCTGACAATCCAGGGTACTGTGACCCAAAGCCAGAATACCAACTGATGCCACGTAGCAGGGCTCCCACAAAGTCAAGTGAACATGTTTTGGGGAGTACAGAATACTAGAATTTTCAGCTCTGGTGACAGATTTGGCTTTCATTACCAAACACCTAATTGTGGAGGGTATGTATGATTTCTCGCAAACTAATAGTCTGTCTGAATGAAAGGTATTGCATAAGCAGGAAAGCAAACTGCATAGCTATGAATCTCCAAATATATAACATTTCCAGTTCTGGACTCCTTCATTTCCATATAACACAAAGATAACTATGCTAGTGCAGTGTACAATAATGCCAGCTCGTCAGCCCCACCTTGTGCTGGTTCCCGAGGGTGTTCCTCGCTGGAGGCAGGGCTTTGTGCTTCCCCAACATTCCTTGCAGCCCATTTCTCCAGTCTCTCAGCATCTATCTGGATGGCATTAAATTCTTGAGCATAGAATCATTAAGGTTGGAAAAGACCTCTAAGATTATCAAGTCCAACTGTCAGCCCAGCACCAGCATGCCTACTAAACCATGTCCCAGAGTGTCACGTCTACACATTTTTTAACACCTCCAGGCATGGAGACTCCACCACTTCTCTGGGCAGCCTGTTCCAATGCTTTACTACTCTTTCAGTAAAGAAATTTTTCCTAATATCCAACCTAAACCTCCCCCAGCACAACTGGAGGGCATTTCCTCTTGTACTACTACTTATTACTTGGGAGAAGAGACAAATACTCACCTCATTGCAACCTAGTTACAGGTAGTTGTAGGGAGCGATAAGATCTCCCTTCAGTCTCCTTTTCTCCATGCTAAACAATCCCAGTTCCCTCAGCTGCTCCTCATAACACTTGTGCTCCAGAACCTTCAGTAACTTCACTGCCCTTCTATGCACATGATCCAGCAGTTCAATGTCTTTCTTTTACTGAGGGGCCCAAAACTTAGCACAATATTCTAGATGTGGCCTCACCAGTGCCAAGTACAGGGTGCAATCACTTCCCTAGTCCTGCTGGTTACATAATTTCTGATATAAGCCAGGATGCTGTTGGCTTTCTTGGCCAACTGGGCATACCAATCTCTGATATTCACCTGGCTGTCAACCAACACCAACAGGTTCTTTGCCATCAGGTAGTTTTCCAGCCATTTGGCCCCAAGCCTGCAGCTTTGCATGGGGTTGTTGTGGCCCAAGTGCAGGTCCCAACAGTTAGCCTTGTTGAACCCCATACAGCTGGACTTGGCCCATCAATGCAGCCTGTACAGATCCCTCTGTAAAGCCTTCCTTCCCACAAGCAGATCAACACTCCTGCCCAACTTGGTGTCATCTGGAAACTTACTGAGGACGCACTTGATCTCCTTGACCAGATCATTGATAAAGATGTTAAACAGAACCAGCCCCAACAGTGATCCTTGAGGAACACCACTTGTGACAGGTTACCAACTGGATTTAACATCCACCACAACTCTCTGGGTTCAGTCATCCAGACAGTTTTTCATCCACCAAAGAGTATTCCTGTCTAAGCCATGAGCAGTCAGTGTTTCCAGGGAATGCTGTGGAACATGGTGTCAAAGATTTTACTGAACTCTAGGAAGACAATAGCCATAGTCTTTTCTCCATCCACTAAATGGATAACCTTGTCATAGAAGAAGATTAGGTTAGTCAGGTAGGACTTGCTTTTCCTAAAACCCATGCTGACTGGGCCTTATCACCTGGTGATCTTGTATGTGTTGCGTGATGGCACAAAATGATTTGTTCCCCAGTCTTCCCTGGCACTGAGGTCTCCTTCCCTTCTTGTAGCTAGGTGTAACATTTGCTAATCTTCAGTCACCTGGAACCACCTCAGTTAGCCAGGAGCATTGATAAATGATTAAAAGTGGCTTGCTGAGCCCTTCTGCCAGTTTCTTCAGTGCTTCAGGTTGTCTCGCAGTTCTGTTTCAGCTTTTGAAAATTTCATATTGTGAAACATTTCATAAAGTACAGAATGAAAACCTTCAAATTTCAAAATTGTTTCAAAATGAAAATGTGCATTTCATCTTAAAAGTAAGTCCTTTCGCATTAGATTCTTGTTCCAATGGTCTGTTCTGAAAGTTAATAATAAGTATTAGCAGTGTATGATTTTAGACAAGATGACGCTGTCATAGCTTTATAGAATTATCACTCAGACTGTGCAGTACTGTGATGCAAGAAAATAAATTCCATTGATTTTTCTATGTCATCCAACTTATATACCTTTAAAACCCTCACAACATTGTGTGCATTATAAGAAACAATATATCAAATATTAAAAGTAGAACTTCCATTACAAGGACTAGGTTGCTTTCTGGAGCAGTGTCTGGAAGAAACACAGTTGAGGAGAGCTTTCCCCATCCATTTCTATCTTGCCTTAAGATCAATAGTCATCTGGTCTGACACAAACTGCCCCTCTTTCTCATTTGAAAACAAGTTCCTTGGCCACTTGTGCTCCCGAATTATGGAAAATTTGCATTATAGTATTCCAGTTACTGGACAAATATGCTCATGCCTTGTTTAATGTCATAAAGTTACCCACAAGTTTATAAAAGGATCCTGGCAAATGAGGGCAGGAACATGGGTATGTCAACCTAGGGGTGTTGGTTGACAACTGGCTGAATATGAGCCAGCTGCTTGCCCAGGCAGCCAAGAAGGCCAATGGCATCTTGACCTGTATCAAAAAGCAGTGTGGCCAGCAGGACCAGGGCAGTGATTGTACCCCTGTGCTCGGCACTCATGAGGCCACACCTTGAGTGCTGTGTTCAGTTTTGGGCCCCTCAGTACAAGAAGGACATTGAGGTGTTGGAGCGCATCCAGAGAAGAGCAACAAGGCTGGTGAAGGGTCTGGAAAACAAGTCCTGTGAAGAGCAGCTGAGAGAACTGGGGTTGTTTAGCTTGGAGAAGCATCGCTATCTACGGCTGCCTGAAAGGAAGCTGTGGCAGAGCGAGTGTTGATCTCTTCACACAAGTGACAAGTGATAGGACAAGGGGAAATGGTCATAAGTTGCACCAGGGGAGGTTCAGACTGGATATTAGGAAGAATTTTTTTACTGAAAGGGTGGTCAGGCACTGGAACAGCTGCCCAGGGAGGTGGTTGAGTCACCATCCCTAGAGGTGTTTAAAAAATGGGTAGTTGAGTTTTTGAAGGACACAGTTTAGCAGAAGATGGGTACAGTTGGACTTGATGATCTCAAAGGTCTTTTCCAGCTGGAAGATTCTATGATTGTATGGTTTGCACTAGGTCCACTTTAACAATGAAACAGCTCTGCAAAATGCCAAGTCTGAATACGGAATAAAAGTAATGTTCTGATACTTAAACAAAACCTGCTGATAGGTAAACACCTTTAAAGTCTATGTGTCTTCACTTCTTCCTTTTTGCTGTGTAAATAAATAAGTACATGTAATATGTATTTTGACATTATTTCCTTCCATGAAGATGAAAAGCATGTGTACCTAATATTTTACATCACATGGTATAAAGCTGTATTTATGTTAATATTTTCACTCTGTTGGCAGAACAAAAAGTGAGACCTCTGAAGACATTTTCTAGGAAGAAAAGGCATGCGGCATTTATAATATCACAACAATGAAGTTAAATATGCACTATATACCCTACAATGTGTGTAAACATTTTCTCCTAAAGATCTTTAGCAATTTATTAAAAGCTACCCTACACAGTGCTGTGCAATTGTCTCCATAGGAAATAAACATTTGCCACGGAGAACATTCTATGTCACTATGTAGGCAGGGCTGTCTTCAAGGGCTGATTGTTTTGTTCATCTCATGGCCTTATTCTTTGACTCTCCCTGTGGCTTTCATCCAGGCCTTTTCTTTTTAATTACCTTTCAAGAAAAGAGCTCCCAAGGGATGAAAATGAAAAATGTTTCTGAGGTCTGTTTTGACGCAATACTAGGAGGACATACGGTTTGTTTACAGGATTACATCTCTTTTCTTTGAAGGAATACTTCTTGCTGATAATTTTGGCTGACTTACTGATTTATCTTCCCCTTGTCTTCCTGCTTTCCAACTTACATGTGATTGGTGGCTCAGAAAGAAGAGAGGATACAGAATAAGTAACAGCTTTTGTTTAGGAAAGCGATGTCCAGGTCCTCTGACAGATTCTGTGTGACTTCAAAGAACCAACTTATCTTTTTTTTCATGCAGCTAAAGTAGTATAATGTCATGCTGCACAGCACTAGCTGAAGGAAACGGAATATCGGAAGCAGTATAAGTGATTAAACTTGGAGCCACCTGGTTGTGTTATAGGAGCAGGTTAATCCACTCAGCTGAAACAATACACTGGTGCAAACTGCTTCAGACACTCTGAGTGACCTGAATGGTTCACAACGCTGTTCTCCGCAGGCAGCTGTGTCTCGGGTTAGCAAACTGGTAAACTGAGCCCTTCTTCTGAAGGTGAATAAAAAATGTGAAATATTTGTATTATATATAAACTGTAATTATAGAGCTGTTATAAATACTTAAAGTACCTCTTTAAAAATTGATTAATTTCTCTTTGTCAGAGAGATAGAAGTGAGTTACAGATAAACACTGAATTTCCACACACTTTGAGGATAGTTGCATCTGAAATGTTGGAGTCAAATACAAAGCTGCTTTAAATGTTTTTTGTTGATTCTTTTTGTCATAGGATTAACCACTGTTGAAGGATAAACAGAACTGTGAGACTTGATATTCCAACATATTTTCACATATATAGAAACTCAGTAAAGGTATCACTTCAGCTGAGTGTTCTTTGGTGTGCCTTGAGGACCTTACTCTATATTTATGCAGTTCAAGAACGAGTGAAAATGCATGAAAAAAAATTCTTTTGGTTTCTTTAGTGAAGAGAGAACCTACCAACATTTTTCAGATTGTTGAACCCAATGAAGTCAAGAGGAATTAAATCAATTGCACAGGAACTGGCTCTGTTTACATGATTCGGGATTCAGTGGATGAAAATGTAACAAACCATGTCTAAGAGAATAGTATGCAAATTTACATTCCCAACTAAACATGCTAAATGAACATTTCTTTTCTTTCTTAGATGCTTAGATGAAATTTTTTTAAACTGTCACTGGTAAGTTGTAAATCACAAACTAGAAAAAGTTTTACACTTTCTTAGAGTTTCTGAGATTCATAGTCAATAAACAAAATATATTCCTTTTGAGAATCATTGCTATTTTCATAACAAATTATTTTCATGAAGCTAGGTGAAAGAAAATTGAAAATCTACAGCTTATTCCGTCGCTTTGTGAGATATCTAAAATGCTATATTTTGGGGTTTTTTCTTGACTTTTTTTCACTTGTGTCAGTAGGGACAATTTCTCTCACATTCTTAATCTCAATCTTCTAAACAGAAGGCAGATAATTTATCTAAAAGGCTAAAGAGGCTTTGATTAATAACCATGGGAATTGCAGGTATTAAAATCACTCCCAAGTGACCCCATAGTGTTCCATGAATCCATTAGAAACTTATTCTGAATTACAAAGAAAAATTAATTAAAAAGTATAAGGACTACAGAGCTCAAATAAAGTATGCTCCCCTGAGTTCATGTGAAGATCTATATGCACACAAAATGTCATAAAATTAGATTTAATTTACAGTATAATTTTCTTCTTCAACAACAAGAGGAATACAAGAACAGCAATTTTTGTATTTTTTTATTACTGCTGAGTTCTCCATAACAAACTTACCTATTACAGTGACTCTTGCATTAATGTCAGAACAAGAGGGATTAGAGAGAAGAGCCAAATGTCATTTCAGTAGTTGGAATTGTAGTAATCAGTGAATCCCATCTGCTTTGATTCAATAGGACAGTAAACTGTAATGTTCTTATCTTGACTTGAATGGATGAGCAAAACTTTGAATGAGTTGTATGGAGCCTCAAAAAGATTTTTTGCAAGTTTTCCTCATGTACATCTTGTGTTAATTTTATAAATATTTTCTTTATATTTGTTCTCCTCAGTTAGTTCACTTTTTTTTGTAGGTCATAACCACATTTTCAAATGTTTTTAGGTGCTTGTGAAATTAGATGGGTGTCACAAGTAGGCTGTTATTCCTTATGTCCTGTGCATCATGTTTCTATATCAGCCATGTATGGTTCTCATCTCATTTTCAACAGTGTGTAGTCAAGATAGCTATGAAAACTGTTATGAACTTTATAGTCTTGTTTCTTTAGGGTGGGACACTAAGGGAGATGTCTGTCTTCTGAACACCTTTTACAATCTTGAACAGACATCAGTCAGCCAAATCACTTTGGTTTGTGAGTTACTGTGATGATTTTACTAAGTAAAGAGTTTTTTGAACCCACCCTGCTGAGGCACTTTAAAGTGTGAGTCTTTAAGTACTGTCTTGCACAGAG
Source organism: Dromococcyx pavoninus (assembly GCA_033558185.1). Lineage (NCBI taxonomy): Eukaryota > Metazoa > Chordata > Aves > Cuculiformes > Neomorphidae > Dromococcyx > Dromococcyx pavoninus. The sequence continues at coordinate 757,057 of JAUMJL010000077.1, read as the reverse complement.
GCTGATATGTTGATTCTGGGTCTCGAAAGCCAGAGAGCCTTGATGTCTAAATGCGGTAGTTACCCTTTTCCTAAAGAGTACTAGAGAATTATGAACTTGAATGCTGTAAGCAATAAATATGTCTGTCATTCACAGACATGTTGGAAATGCAAATGCAAATCAATTGAAATGATACAGCTCCAGTGTTGCTGATGTAGTGTAAAAATGATCTACCGAAGTATCACACAACCATGGAAGAGTTGAGATGGGAAAGGACTTCTGGAAAATGTCTATTGCAACCTCTCTGAACAAGCAGAGTCAACTACAGCTTAGGACCATGTCCAGTCAGGTTTTGAATATCTCAAAGGTTGAAGACTCCACAGCCTCTCTGGTCAATCAGTGCCATTGTTTGATCATCCCCATAGGAAAAAGAAATTCATATGTTCAAGTGTTATTTCCTGTATTTCAGTTTGTGTTCGTTGCCTCTTGTCCTGTCACTCAGCACTCATGAAAAGAGTCTTTCTCACTCTTTTTCATTCTCTCCCATTGGATATTTATGTATGCTGATAAGATCCCCTGAACCTTTTCTTCTCCAGTCGGAACAGTTCCAACTCCTAAGCCTCTTCTTGTATAACAGATTCTTCAGCCCCTTAATAGATTTTGTGTGGCATTACCAGTGCTGAGCAGAGGGGCAGGATCACCTATATCCGCCCGCTGGCACTACTCCTCCTAATACAACCCACAGCAACATTCTTTGCTGTAAGGACACACTGATGTCTTGTGTTCATCTTGGTGTCCACCAGGATCCTCAGGCCCTTTTCTGAAAAGCTGCTTTCCAGCTGGACAACCCCCAGCCTGTGCTGGTGCCCGTGGATGCTCCTCCCCAGAGGCAGGGCTTTGTGCTTCCCCTTATTGAACTTCAAGACATTCCTTGCAGCCCATTTCTCCAGCCTGTCAGGGTTCATCTGGATAGCAACAAAACCGGGGCATAGAATCATAGAATCATCAATGCTGGAAAAGACCTCTAAGATCATCAAGTCCAACGGTCAGCCCAGCACCAGCATGGCTTCTAAACCATGTCCAGAAGTGTCACGTCTACATGTTTTTGAACACCTCCAGGCATGGAGACTCCACCTCTTCCCTGGGCAGCCTGTTCCAGTGTTTCAATACTCTTTCAGTAAAGAAATTTTTCCTTTCAGGTAGTTGTAGAGGGTGATAAGATCTCCCCTCAACTTTCTCTTCTTTAGACTATAGAATATAGAGTCACAGTATATATTCTATAGCATATAGAATCATAGAATTTTTTGTTTTGGAAGGGATCTTAAATATCATCCAGCTCCAGCCTCCCTGCCATGGACACGGACACCTTTCACTAGATCAGGTTGCTCAAAGCTTCATCCAGCCTGGCCTTGAACAGCTCCAGGGATGAGGCATCCACGACTCCTGTGGGCAACCTGCTCCAGTGCCTCAGTACACTCACAGTAAAAAAAATTTTTCCTAATATCTTATCCAAATGTACCCTCTTTGAGCTTAAAACCATTACACCTGGTCCTATCACTGCACTCCCTGATAAAGAGCCTCTCCCCATCATTCCTATAGGATCCTTTTAAGTATTGGAAGGCTGCTATAAGGCCTCCCTGGAGCATTCTCTTTTCCAGACTGAACAAGTCCAACTCTCTCTACCTGTCCTCATATGGGAGGTGCTCCATCCCTCTCATCATCTTTGTGGCCCTCCTCTGGACTTGCTCTAACAGGTCCATGTCTTTGCTGCAGTGAGGACTCCAGAACTGAAGACTGTACTCCAGGTGAGGTCTCATGAAAGCAGAGTAAAGGGGAAGAGTCACCTCCCTTGGCTTGCTGGCCACACTTCTTTTGATGTAGCCCAGGATATGGCTGGCTTTCTGGGCTGCAAGTGCACATTGCCAACCACTCCTCCCAGTTTTGTATTGTCTGAAAACTTGCTGAGGATGCCACTGATCTGGTCATTAATGAAAGTCTTACAGTATTGGACCCAATCTATTGGACCCAATATCGATCTCTGGAGTACATATCTAATGCTGCTGATCACAAACATTTAAGCATCAATAAGCAGATGTTTGTGTCTTGTACTATTGCTGACGGAGTTAAATGCTGGACTTAAGACCAAGCAACTTTGCTTCAGTTAAAAATTACTGGATGAATTCAACAATTCTTTTCTTGCAAAGCTTAAAGATTATAAACATATATAATAACAGTCTGTATTATTTTTTTGTCAATGCTGTCATTTATGTTCTTAGAAAAGCGGTACTTTGGAAGCATACTAATTTGAAAATATACGCATACAAATTTTGTCAAAACAGGTGCTATTTATATAAGCAAGAACTGTGATTTTATTCTCTCTCTTTTTTTTCTTTTTTACTAGCCCAGTCTGAACCCAGATCAAGTTTATATTCATCCCTTCTGCTGTTTTTTATAATTGCTATCTGGATCTGTTGGAAACATGGTTAGTGTAGCAAGGAATGATTTTCTCATCTTTATACTGAAAATTAGTTTGTAGATGCATCCCCACTGAAACTAAACAAAACCACTTGCAGAGTAAGATATTAACCAGGAGAAGTCAGAGTGGCAGAATTTAATTTGCTCTGAATAATTCAGGGTTCGACTCTGCCACCAATATGCAACCTATATGAATCAGTGTCACACCATACTGTTCCACCAAATGAAGGCACGTGCACCTTAATGAACTTGCTGTTGACCACTGAGGTAAGCATTTATTTGTGGATATGTAGTTCCAGCAACACACAGCTGGCTGGCTTGAGTAAGCTGAGAAATGGAGGTCATAAATTTTACCAGGCCAACAACCATTTGGATGCTCTCCACTTTTTTCCTTTTTTTTTTTCTTTTCAGGAGGGAAAACGGTTGTTGCAAACCCCCTTTTATTCCACATAGGATGTATCACCCATATTCTCCTCAGCATTACCACAGATGTTTTACTAACCAGTCCTTATCAGATCCAATGAAGGATATTGTTACTTTGATTCCCTCAGTATCAACACATATCAGTGTTTTATTGTGGGAATAGTCTGGAATAGGATTTGGATGACACTGTGTCCCAGAAAGATGCATATGCGACATCATCCAGAACAACCTCTTGTGACCTATAGTGTGCTCCAAAATCAACTGACTCATTGGTATTACTTAGAATAAGCCAGTAAGAGCAGAGAATGAATGTGAACAACATACAAATCAATCCTGTTTCCTCTTCTTTCACCTGTGCAAGTGGCAAATAAATTACCTCAAAAGGCTGTAGCTAGAGAAGAGGCAAATAAAATCAAAACTCCACATATGACCTCCTCTCCCCTCTCCCTGTCCTTTTTTTTTGAGAAATATTTGTCTGCAGAAGGCAAATCCAGCTCAGCTTTCAGACAGAGAATCAGATGCATCAAACATTTGGCCATCTCAAAATAGACACTTTTGAATTGAGTTCAAGGGCAGGTCTTTCTCTTAAAAACTGCAGGATTCAGAAAGCTGGAAAAGGAAAAGGAAAAGAAAAAGGAAAAGGGAAAAAAAGAAAAGGAAAAGAATGAAGTTCTATGTTTTGAGGATTGAACATTAAATTGACAAACCCAAATGTTTATTCAAGATGGAAGAGATAGCTGCCTGCAGTATTTTGCTTGGGTCTTCCAAGTGCTAAAAACAGTGCTGTGTGATTGAATTTAACACCAAGTTAACTACAAAGGACAAAAATGCAATTGTTTCAGCTCCTTTGCACATATCCCTCCTCAGATTCATTTTTTTGCAGGCTTGCCTATTGAGTGACTCTACTTCTCCTCCTCCCAGTTATGTTTCTTATGAAACTTTGGAGTTGTCTTGTGTCTGCAGCACCACAGCTCATTGCCTGACCCCAAGAACAGTCTGTGAGACAGGCAGCATTCTGAGGTATGTGGAAAAGTAAATTCCAGTAGACTAAAGCCCAAGGCTTTGCTGCACAGCATAAAAAGCTTTCCCCAACTCAAAATACTGTCCCAACTTCCACAGAAAGACCATTCCTCTGCAGTCAATTATTATTATATAACAATCAGTTGAGTGTTTCTCCTGTATACGAAACTCAGCTTTTAGAAATTCTTGTTCGGATTACTTTGAACAATAGCAATTTACTGGATATGCCTTGGCAGCCTCCCTCTAAATCAGTACAAAGAAACAATCTCTTTTTTCTCAGTATGGGCACCACTATGTTTCAGTACCACATAGTCATTTTCCCTACTTGTTTTATATTGCTTTTGAATGAATCCATGAATCCAGAACCTTCTGTCCTTATTTCTTTCTGCAGCATCAGCATTTTAATATATTGCACTGACAGTAACATGTTGGGTTTCATTCCAGGAGCCTGACTGTGACAATCCCGGCTGCATGAATGAGTGCAGCCACCTTGAGAAGTTCTCCTAAAGTCTGGCAAGGAAAGGCAGCACAATCTGTGCTGTACCACAGTGGATGAAGATTTTGGCTGGGGAAACAGAGGCACAGAAATGTTAAAAGACACACTTGAATTTTATAATTTGCTGACGCTGGAAGTAGGACAGGTAAAGACTCCTTTTAAAATGGGTTCAATTTTAGCACTGATCTATTTGAATTCTCAATAGTTTTAATTAACATCTCATAAATCTTTTGCATAGAATTCCACCTTAAAAGAAAAAGATGTTATATCTGAAAGCAACTGAATCCAGGCCTGTATCTAGCACCTCTTCTGAAGCAGTAATAGCTTTCAGTTCAGCATCAGCTAGAAACAACTTGCAAACTTCTAACAGCAAGATAACTGAGCTATTCAATACTCGAGTACTGTAGGATGGATTCATCCTACAGTGGGAGCTGCAGATATTGAATCTCCTCTTCTTCAGGAAATATCCTAGCCCTTGCCTATACTCCAAAAGACAGCTATCATTACACCCCAGGAAGTCTTTAAGAAGATCTGCTCTACCTAGTTTGTGTCTGGCCTCAGAAGACATTTGAAAGGTCTGTAACCCAACTGGATGGAAATGAGTTAACCTTGAATAGGAGGCAGAAGTTTCAGATGTGCACCTGTGTCTGTTGTCATCTGTTCATCAGTGGTAGGTGTCTGCCTGATGGAATGTGGTGGCGATTTATGGATGAAGGTGAGGATGCAGGTAACTGTGCCAAGGTAGCCCACAGGGAGACCATCTCCCAAGTGGTGTCTTCTTGTGATACCTTATTGGGACCAGGGGCTTATTCTTTTAGTGCTTTAAGTGCATCTAAGTAATCTCTCTGGGTTTTCCTAAACTTTATTAAACACGGAAAAGCATAGAAAAAGAGTTATAAACAAAATAGCCATAGAGACTTATTTCAAATTTTAAAAATAAACATACAACTCTAGCCTCATTGTGCTATGGAAATTGGAAAGGCTCATCTTTATTCTCTGGTTTTGCTTATCCTTATGCACCACTGATTTCAATAATACAAGGGAAAGAAAAAATGGCTTTACTTTTGTCCGGTACATCCTGCTGGCTCTCTGTGACTTACTTCAGGTGTGACTTACTAATATACAGCATTAAAAATGATCATGAGCAGGTCAAAATCCAGTATTGCCCTGAGCTTTGTAGTGATGCAGGTTTTACCGCTGTTTGATTCTCAGACAATTATGAAATGTTTTGGTAAACTGTCTACCACGTTTTTACACAAGAAATGACCAGGAGTAAAAAAAAAGGAGGGGAATCATTTAAGTATAAAATAGACTGAGTTGCTGCTGCAGGGTTTTCCAATGCAGCATGAAAAATCCCATTTGGAAATTTATAGGAGCTGAAATAATACTACTTTGAGAGTTTTCCACTGGGCAAAACAATCATCCGCTTTTTTTTCCTGTTTTCTTGTACTTAACTTTCAACAATCCCATTTCTGTTCTTCAAAAGAGGTTTTTAACTAGAAGTGTGTGAGCAGGAAGACTTGCATAACAAGAATGTAGTTTTTTAGGTTTTCGGGTTGTTTTGTCCTTGTTTTTTCTTTAAAATGTTCTTACTGCTTTGCTGACCTAGAAACTAATTCAAGGGGCTAACAAAACTGAACAGCATTGCTCAATGAGTGAGACTTGCATAAACTCATTCCACAAAAGAAATAGTTGAAGATTGAACAGTACAATGCATAGAACCTGTAGATCTTTGTTTAAATATACTCTGTGTAAACTACAGACTTTGACTTCGTAGATTTGAACTCATACCAGATGACTGGACACAGCAAATTGCTTCGGTTTTTGTTAGTCCAAAGACAATTTTCAAGGCTTTCAGAGGTTAATGAAAAACAGTTTTTATTCAGGCAAGGGCTTCTGAAAAGTGAAAAACAACCACAGTGGGGGGAAAAAAGGTGATTAGTGATTGAGCTTGTAATGTTTCATGTTATCTTGGTATTTTAGGAAATTGCAAAAAAATAAACAGCTGCTTTTGGGTTTTATTTTTGGAGACAATTATATGCAACAAAAGGTAGCAAAGCCAGATTTTAGGAGAAATAAATAGTTGACCATAAGTTTTAGGCTGTTGTTGACTATATTTTCCTGTCTGGTTGTTTTTCACTTATGTGAATTTTGCTATGTTAGATTTTCTTGTACTGCTTTTGGGAAGCAGTTATACAAACTAATAGGCAATTCAAGAGAATAATTCTTATTTTCCTCTCATACAGCTAAGTGTTCTCAGATATAGGCCAGAACTGCAGCATTGCCAGGCATCAGAGGTCAGACTGTAACTCAGCAATGCCAGCCATAAAGTAGAGTGAAAGAGGACTTTTTACAAGGCTTTAATTTATTCAAAAAGATGAATGTTGTGAAATGCTCAGCATCAGTTTTCTTGAAAACAAAAATGAAATTCAAGAAAGTGGATCAGGAGAATGGCTCACTCCTGCCTTGGGTCTGTGGCTCCTTGCATTTGTGTAGCTGGGTGATATCTGCATAATAAACATGACAGCCACATTGTAAAAGCCAACATTTTATGCAGTGCCTTCTCATGGGATTTTAATGGGTACTAGATCTGGCCTCTATATTCAAATACAATCTGATGTGGAGTCCTCTGAGTGAACCACTGTTTAATTAGTCAGATGATATATTGGGATAGATGTTTTCAATGTACAGAGGGACAGGAACGCACATTCCCTCATCAGTCTCACTGCATGTTAGTGGTTTGTGGGCCTCTCCGTCCTTGCCTCTCCCACCCTTGCCTTTGAACTTTCTCAATTAATACTTGTCCTCGGTTCCAGCTGAGCTTCCTTGAAACCTATTGCTTAGAGCAAATGTTGCACCTTGAGATACGAAATCCAAAACCAGACTCTGCTCTTTGCTCTCTGAAACATTCTATGCATTGGTGTATTTCTAAAACAAAACTCATGAGAGTGAATTCTACAAATTACACTGTGATATTTTTGAAGGCTGTTAAAGGATTTTACAAAAATATTTAGGGATTTATGCCTCATGAACTATGTAATCTCAAATTAAATAGATACTGTATTAAAGCATCAAAGCAATAGCTTTAATCTGTTTTCCCTGTTTCAATAGTTTAAGAACGGAGCCTTATCAGAAGCTGCTGCTATTAATGACAGCCTCACATTCACTATATATTTTCCATTATTTTTTCCTCCTTTATTTATCTCCCATAACATATTTAATTTATTTGTAAAAAGTGACAGTTTGGCTGGTGCCTGACAGGGAGGGAGTGTAAATTCACTTGTTTTCTACAGCCAGCTTACATATTTAAAAGTCTGTATTATAGGAGTGGCACTTAGTGACACTGCAGAAAAAACTAACTGATGTTGACCTGCAGTATGAATCAGATGGAACTTTAAAAATTATTCCTGCAAGCACATTCCAGTGATTAAATATATACATGGCTATGTGTTAGTTTGTAGGTGTTTTAACCTAGGTTTGGGACAGGTGGTATCGAAATTCATATAGCTGCACCTATCTGTAAAAGTTATCTTTATAAAAATACGATTTCCTCCTCCCCCAAAAAGCTATCAAGTAGTGAACTTAACCCCATAGCCCTCATTTACAAGGGTGGGAAAGGCCCAATTCCTTGCTTTTAACTTCTCACAATACATAGTGTCTCACAGTTGAAACACTTACAGCACAGCTCCTACAATATCTGGTTTTCTGCCTATTTATTTGGGGTAGATTATATGGGCACAATTCAGAGCCTCAGCAATGCAGCATATGTTACACGTTTGGGTGATTTATGCTTAATACCTGAAATAAGTGAGTTGGAAAACAAATGAGGATATATGAAATGAAAATAAGTTTATGGAAGAACAAGAGGACTTCACCTTTATTTGTACATGATTTGAGGCTTATTCTGATGTATTTGAAACTCCAGTATAATTTAAAAAATATAAATGTCAAGACTGCACGATTAGAGAAGAAGATCCTGTTATTTCGTCTGCAATTTTTCTTGTGTTTGGTTCCATTTTAATGAGGGTGAACTTTTGTTCATTTTGTTTTGATTCTGTTTTGATGATGTTGTATAGTACCCCAAGCACCTCAGTCATGCCAATGGGGCTTTATAAATAAGTTATTAATTATTATTTATGTATATGAAAAAGGAGAACAACTTCAGAAGCAAAAATCTTCCCACTTAGAATTGCTTTTCTAGAAGAATTCCGATTAGTAAAATGTTTCATTAATTTTTAACTGCTTTCAAGATGATTTAACAGCAGGAATCAAGCAGAGAAGCTATCATCACAGGATCTGTCTCCTCTCTAAAGACTCTAGTAGCAAGCCCTCTGCAGGACACAGATGGTCTGTGGGCCAAAGTTTCAGAATCAAAACACTAATCAATCAAGAGAGGTAAGACAGCACCATCAATCATTTTGGAGAGCTCATTCTTTCATTCAAAGAACTCTGACATTGGTTTCTCTTTAAAAAGAATAGACCCTTTAAGAAATACTTTAAAAAGCAATTGTCAGTTCTCAGAGGAATAAACTTTTATTATCCTAAAGTTTCTACTTAAAAAAAATTGCTTTTTTGTCAAACACAGGACGAAAATGAACGAGTGGATATTCTGCTTTATGACATGCAGCCTCACTACCATATACAAGCAAAATAAGGTGTTACTCAGCTAAAGGCACCTATTTTGGAAAGCTCCTGTGCAAGTCATTGTTTGGCTCACTAATAAATGAAAAAAAACTTTAAGAAAAAAGAATTGCATATCCATTTTGAGCTGTCCTACTACAAACTGGCATATCACAATTATAAACTGCGTAGAAAATAAAATATTGTGGGAAAAAAAGTAAGTGAAAGAAATAAGGGATAAATAAATTACAGAGAATTCTTCAAAAATTAGGAAGCATTGAAAGTATTCTTATAAGAATAAATGCAATTTTTTTTTCAGATATTAAATATAAAGTCTTTGCTTTCTATGGTTTCTTTCTGTTTGGCCTTCAGTTTGGTCTTGTTTATGTTCTAAGCTAACTAGTAAGCACTTATTTATGAGCAAAGAAGAAGAAACAGATTTGGCCTGATAGCATGGTGAGTATGGCATTCCGTGGAAGCAAGCAGTGGTAGGTTAATACTCACACTGCTATTGCTTTTGCTTCTGCTTCTTGTGTTTGTACCCATCTTCCTACTGGTAGTGAAGTGGAATTGAATCCAACAGAATATTTGAAGGTTGGGACACTTGCCATTTTATTTTATTTTAATCGTAAATAGATCTTGTAATCAGAGTGTATAATGGTCACAGACCATTTGACACAGCATTTTGTCATGTCGTATCTTAACCTCAGAGTCTGGGCTGAGAGCAGAACATTAGTTTCCAAGAGTGCCTTAAAACAAGAGTGTCTACCCCAGACATGCCACGGAAATCTCTGGGGCAGAAGGGTGGATGCCTGTGGCTGCTTGATGCAGATAGACCCATGTGCTACTTGGGAGGGAATCTTTGCTGGTTTTCCTGCCAGGATCTCCTCTCTGCATTGTACTGTGAAGTCTGATGGTTAGCACGAATAAGGAACAAGCAGGCTGTGAGCAGACTTACACAGGAAAGGTAGAGTTTCCCAACCATTTTTTCTCCCTTTCCTTCCCTTGGAGGAGAATCAGTCATCTTTCTTCAGCCTAATGGAAGAAAGCAGTTGAAGCTAAGTGTCCGTGCTAAGTTGTGGTATTCAGGCTGCCTGACCAGGTGGTCTGTGAAAACTAACTCAAAAATTACCTAAACGTTCCCCAAAAGAGCGGTATCCCCTGATTTCCCTCTTCCTCTTTCTCGTATGTAATCATGTGTTTTAGATAGCATAACAACCCAGACCCATTTCTGAAACGCATATTTGTGCTGCTTTAAAAAAACCCTCCACAATTACAGTGCACCTCAGTTTTCTTGATTGAGAATGCTTTACAGTTAACTTCTCCCATGAAATGATTTATCTTTGGACGCTGAAGATGTTCACCAATTTAATTTTTTTATTTCCCTCAATCATTTTCACTGGTAAATTCCCAGGGACTTGGATGACCCCTCTAGAAGAAATGCTGGTGACTCTGCAATTTCATTGGGATTATAGTTCCAATTCCACATAGCTCTGAATCAGCCACTGAAGGTCAGGAACAGGAAGTGTGCAAGAAAATGATGGATATCAAATATTTTCATTGGTTTTGGTTAAAGAAAGATTTTCTGAAAACTAAATGTTGAGTAACTTTGACATCATAGCGTTCTGTTATGCCAAGAAAAAATTGCTCTGGATTTTTGCCCTGTAAGTATTTTCCAGGAGGAATTAGTAATCTAAATGTTTCGCTTTGAGTAATTTCACCTGCCTAAGCTTAATTACTCATAGCAGAGATCCAGAGTGTAGAAGAAAACCTTTGGTAGCTTTCCTAGGAGAGCCTCAAGAAGAGAGAGCTGAGCTTTACCCTGCAGCCATTCCCTACACCTGTAAGTTTCCAGATCAATAACTAAAAGCGTGCAAAGCCAGCTGGCCACCAGGGCAGCAGCACATCTCCCCACTAATGAGAGTGACCTTTCCACCCAATGCTTCACATGACTGAAATCAGGGGAAATTAGTTTACTCAACTAACTGGTGATGCTAGGGCTGAAATTCTTGCTCGTGGTGTGATGAATACATTGTGGATCTGCTTGAAAAAATTGTAGAAATCAGACTGAAGATAAAAGGACTGCAACTGAACCAGCTAGATCCTCTGTAGTTTCTGACAGATAGGTGAAGAATAATGATGTCTCCAAGGTGTCTGTCCTTCCATTTGGTGAATTACACATTTAACTAGAAAAATCACTACTGCTGAACCAAAAGTCCTGCTGCTTACACCATTTATAAAGGCCCTTAAAGTTATGGACAAGAACATAGTTTTGCAAAGAAAGGAAGACTGCTGTGTGGGCTGAAGGGTAACATTTAAAGCTTTGCTCATCCCAAAGCAGCCATGTCAATTCTCATTGGCTGTTATACACCAGCTTAAAAAGGGGCCTTGAGATCTCAATTATGTATCTAGCTAGTTGATCAATCCATTCAGTACTACACACTTATAAAGTAGCTGACATATTTATGGAGTACCATAAATGTTTTAAACGTAAACCAAGGGGTAATTTTATGCCACTTAATATATTATCTGATGCAATAAAAATATATTTCCAAAGAAAAAAATCAGTTAAAAGTGCTAAAATTAAATTCCAAACTAAAATGCACTTTTTTTTTAACACTGCTTTCACTTGAAATATAAATGAGATTACTTATTATGAAGATAAAATGCAACAAATGAATTCAAGAATAATTCGTCCTTTGTCATGTATGATCCATGCAACCATCTTTGTTTAGGGGTAAGTTTTAATAGGAATTTTTTTCACATCTTACTTTTCAGAAGTTGTCTCTAAATTTGTCACAGTTAACAAATAGCTTTAGTGTGCCTAAGTGGTAAAATGCATCTTGGTGGTCTTTACCTTTTTTCTCCTTTTTTTCCTTCAAATGCTTTAAAAAAACCCTGCATAAATACATAAAGTAAAGTACCTCTATTTCTTTAACCCAAATTCTTCATTATTTCTGGGGCTATACAAGCAATAAATGACTTGTTGGTTACAGCAAGGAAAGTCCACTTTATTTGCCCTGGAATTTTAAATTCCTCAAAATGATAATTTAGAAAAATGTAAGGAATTTAAAGAGGCGCTGTACTTGTTTAACGGCTTTGCCCTATTTGGTAATCTTGGGATCTATCAAATACCAACAGTCTTATATACTTGAGGTTTTCTAAACTCTGCATGTGGTAAAGTTTTGTCTGACCTTATTGGTTCATTAATAATCGGGATACATAGCATTTTTTCCCTTAAAATTCAAACCTTCTCTGAGTTCAACTTAACAATGTGTTCAGGGCACTAGAACACTTTAAGGCTATCTTTAGGTGAATGTGTAGAAATATATCCTTATTTTAGTTAAGTACAAACCCTATTCTTTGATAAAAGTATCTCCCAAAGCTCACTGTTCAAATCAGCCCTAAATGAACTATTTAGAACAGAAAATTTTCTTGGGTCAAGAAGACATAGGAATAGGATGTTGAATTGGATGTTGGCATTTGATGTATGTTTCTCAGTGACATTCTGGAGGAGCTGCAAGCCAGCTCCACTTTAACTTACTATTGCACAACTCAAAGCTCCCTTTGAATCATCATGCCGAGAAACAAACCTCCTTTCTCTATATCTGATTTAGAGAGCTCTTAGAGAGCTTTCTGCACTCTGTAGCTCTCTCTGACCAAGACCTCTTGAGATTGTTATACACTCAGAAACTCTTAAAACATTAGCTGATCGACTGTAACTATGATTTTTTTGTATAATATTTCTTTTTTTGGTAGGTGCATAATATCTTCCTGTAATTCTAAGACCTCTCTACTGTATGCTAGGTCTTCTTTCAAAGTTTCAATAAACTTTCTTCACTTTCAATCAGTCTCGCATTTAAAACAAAGACCTTCTCTTGTTTATTCTCTTCCCTCATTTCACAATGTGACTTTTAAAGTACTGTAGCGCCCATTAGGCTTTTTCTTTATCTTCTTCCCTTACCACTACTCCACTGCCTGAACTGTATTGTTTCACCACCTTTCAAAGCCCTCAGATTATCTCATCTGAGTAAGAATCACAGAAGTTACTCTCCGCTTCCCCTGAACTGGACAAAGTCTACCTCAGGTCTTGAAAGCAATTAGCTCATACACTGAAATACTTAGTGGTCCAGGAATTTCAGATTAACACCTAGAATCTATAGCTATTGAGATTGATATAATTCTACAATATCTTTAAGACTTCTATTAATGGACCCACTTATCCCAACTCTTAAGTTGGGAGTAATTCACTTTAGTGGCAAGTATCACAGATGGAGCAGACAGCAATGTTGATTTACATAATATAATATAGGTATCATACTCTGTTTGTGAGAGTCTGAAATAGGAATTGATTTTGTATAAGTTTTGTAAACAACTTTGGGGGGGACACACTTTTCAGAAGTGATCTGTAAATGGTTAGAACAGGAAGCTAAGGTAGCAAGCAGTCTTTCTTGGCTTCATAGTTTTTTGTTTAATATATCGGGGATTTCTGCAAACCAATGGACTGACGTGGAACAGTTCTCCAATGACCTTAGTATTTACTGTTTGTGATGGGTAAACAGCTCTCTGGCCATATCTCCTGAGATCTTTTTTGTTCCTGCTTGTAAGAAGTATATGTACACTTAGACCAGAATTTCAAAGAGATTTGAGAACCTAATGGAATTTAAACATTTATCTTTAGTCATATTGAACTTAAATTGAACTTAAATGCCCTGCCTACATCTTTAGGTGTCAAAATACTCTTTCAAATGCAAAAATACTGCCATGAAGGTTTTTGAGATGCAGTTAAGTGAAGTTCAGACATCCATTGATTTTGAAGCTCATATACTTTTGTACTGATCAAATTCATACCAACAATGTTTGTGGAAAATGAACAAAAAAGGACACTGAAGTATTCATGTAACTTAGAAAAAAGCAAAAAAGGGACAACCAATTTATGAAATGTAACTTGCATTTACTAATATCCTGTGCATGTTACTAAACATTATTCACATATTGAGAAATAGATGTTAAAAATCATTACACGTACACATATGCCTACCTTTATGGGCACTAGACTGTCACATCCAAGTCTGTCTCATGTCCCCTGTGATCTTTTGCTTGGGTGGGATAAATTTGTATTGGCACGTAATCTCTTAATGGGTGTCTGATCTGTGTATGTGCAGAAAATATTTGGGCTTTCGTGCTTCAGTATGAGTCCCTTTTCTCATTGATATGGTCACCAATATAGCTGTCCTTCACTGTGAATAAATGAGCACATTTTCAGCTGCAATTAGGTGAGCACAGATACTACGAACAAAGAGAAAGATGTCTTAAAGTGTGTTACTAATTATTTATATACTTCATCAAAGGCTCAGTGCTCTTGCTGTGCAACTCGCAATCCTTGTCTAGCGATGGCTCTATCCATTTTTAACTTTTCCTTTTTTTCTGTAATAGTCTTCTAGATAAAAATAATTAGGTACTTAAATATTTCTAAAGCTAGCAATTAAAAAATACTTTATTGCATAACCAATATATCTTGCAATGAATACATTATGGGAAAAGAAGACTGTCAAGCAGTCCACAAATTAGAAGTGCCATGTCTTCTGCATACTCCTTATAAACAGCACAAAACAATATTATTGAAGCCCCTGATGAGGCAGTAGAATATGGTCATTTACTATAAATTATGTATTCTATAGATCCTAAGCAGGGGCAAAAATGGTTTTAAATTGGATCAGTCTCTATCACCAAAATCTAAAATTTAATTCATATCAAGGGAACCATTTTGTGTCCACAACTCAGAAGGAAAGTAAGAAACTTTTGTACTCTATATGAATTATATTTATTTGTTGGGTTTGAGTCTACCAGTTGTATCATTATATATGCAGAGCTATACTCAGCATAAGCTCCTGACCTGTAATGACTGGGTTATTTCAGACTGTGAAGAAAGAAAACTTACCCATCAGTGGTCTAAATTGCTATTAGAATGAAAGTGTAATTTGTGATGGGAAAGGATTTTGAAACAGGGTGAACTCACCCTCTCAACTTCTGTAAATTGCTGTGGAGCAATTACAATAGACCTAACTATCTGAGGACATAGTAAGGATTTGTGGGAGATAATTAGGAATATGAAAAATTCAGACTACATAATTTCCATTTGAAATACCTCAGGTGGTCTGCAAAACTTTCAAAAAGTCTAACAGCAGAGGGAATTTTTCATTTAACTAAGGCTGCACTACCCAGAGCTCTGCAAAGGGGCCTTGATATGTAAAAGAATAGCCATGTTTACTCTCATGATAAGAATATTCAAATGCACTGGAAAGAAAGAGCATGACTGTATCATTGTTGGAAGAGCACTCTGCAGGTCAAAACTTCAGTCTGACAACTGCTTTCAGGACTACTAACGCATTTTGTCATCTGTTGTGCAATAGATACAGGAACTATCTTGGAAGCCAGGCCAGACACAAGTCCGCAGGTCCCGTACTTTCTGTCCCTATTACTCTTTCTGTGGTGTAGATTAGGTTGAACAAAAAGGAAAGGGTGTGTTCCCCTTTGGTATCTCTCTTCGCTTCTTCATTACTCCAATAGTAGCTCTGTTTAACCTGATAACAGGAGCACTGCTGGCTGACTCTTCTTCAGATGAAGAAGGGATTAAAGCCTGGCTGCCTTCCATTTACTTGGGCATAAAACACAAAGCTGGACTGTGAAAGAAGAGTTAAAACCAGCCCTGCTTCCTTTCAATATTGCATTTCAATTGCAAAAGTCAGTTTTTGAATGAAAACATATATCTCCCTACCTTCAAGAGTATGTATGGTTGTACCTCTCCACAGCCCTGAATAAGTAGAAAATTTGAAGACATATCCTTTTGCTTAGAATTTTGAACTGTCAGACTTGAAGCATCACACGTTACACAGTCTGCAGATATATCTGATAATTCATATCTTCTCTGCTTAGCTTCCTGGGTTGTTTGGATTCTGTCCTAATACTGTATGTCCTCCTGTGGATTGCCTAGAGACCTTTAATTCCTAACTATTGGGTTCTGTCTACCTTATAAGAAATCAGATACTAGATAGATACATGATTCAAGTCAGCAGCAAGAGTCGTTTCTATGCCATATCCCCAAGACACAGCATAATCGCAACCCCTTGAACTCACCAGGACTGACTTCATGAGGTTACTTCAAGCATCAGACACAGTGATGTCCTGTACACCCAAGCTGTCTGGCTGTGCTGTCCCAGTTAGTACTTCAAGAAAAATGGAGAACTTGGGGATAATACTTAGGTTTTACTTAAAATGTAAAGAACTCTGAAAAATATGTACCTACCATCTAAAAAGGCTAACTTCTGGAAAACTTGGGGGAGGGTTTCCTATAGAAACTGTTGGAAGGTTATTAGATTTTCCTTTTTTTCTAGTATCCACATAAAACAAGAGGATTTCTTAGTTAGCCATACAGCCTGGCAGGGCCAGAGTTGGCTGTGGAGGTGGCTCCTAATTTTCAGAGCTAGACTCCTGAGGGCAAAGATTTATGCAAAAAGGGAGACTGCATTAAAACAAAGACATCAGAACTTAGTTACTTCACCAGAGAAAATTTTCCTGGGTTCATTAGAGGTTTTCATAATGGCTTCAGCTTATCCTCCAAAGAATAAGCACAGCTTCAGGTGCTGTTTTGGAGGAAAGATAGTGCAATGCTATCAGGACTCTCAGTATGATGGACCAGAAGATTTTGGCAGTGTATGCAATGATTCTGGGAACAGCTTCACCAAACATCCTGATACAAAACCAGTACCTTTCACACTTAAATGTTTGGTTTCCTCAGGTATTACTCATCACTACTTCATGCATGTAGTGATCTTATTTGAAAGCATAACATCTACTATGATATACATTTTATCTCACTAAAAGATACGTCAATAAATTCTTCATACTCAACCATGTGAAGGATTATGATTATAAATTCAAACACATCTTTTCATGATTAGAAGCTACTTATCTCTTGAGTGGCTTAAAAGATGTGACATCTTTTATAAGACCGGGGAAAAGAGTTTGTGACTGGAAAGAGTTTGCGACTGGAAAACTTAAAAGTGCTCTAAGGAATCTTTTGGACATCTACTTCTTTCACAGTTTTATAGTCATGATATTTAGTTCCTTCAATATAGTTAATTAAGCTAGTACTCCTGAATGTCCACTTACCTTTTTCTAGACTAAAAGCTTGGTAGAAATTTGTATATGTAGAAGACCTGGCATGAATTGTTTTGACTTAAGTCAGTCATTGGTGTGAATTCATGGAGTGAATAGGTATGATGGTCTCCACACATCATACCCCTCTGGATCTGTTCAACATGTTCCAATTTCATCTCCTGATGTGAGACAGAAAATAAGTACTATTACTATCGTTAGCTTTACTCGCAAGCTTAGGAAAAAAACATAGTGTAAGTTGCATACTTCACTGACTTGTTTATCCAAAACCCTCTAAGAGAAACCCAAAGAATTTCCATCACAATAAAAATCCAATTATGTGAATGAAATTGTACAGATCCAAAAATACAGAGACATATGAACTAATCTCAACATAACACACTCTTGGAATAGGAGGTATAAATGCACAGTTTGCACATCCATATGTGTTGTGTTTTTTTCTTACTATATATAACTGGAGCGTTCATATTTTGTGAGTGAAGTTTCTTGGAATTCTTTGATCTCTAGGAAACTTTGCAGTTTTGAGGTTGGAAACAATTTCCAACTCACTGTAAATCTTAATTACACATTAGTAAAGAAAGAGCCTCTAATTTATTGGATTAAACGCTCACATAGCAGTAGGTCCAGTGGAAAAATCCAAGTTTGAAATAAAATATTTAACCGTAAGCAATTCTCTATGCTGCTAATACTTTGTACACGATACCGATCAAGATTCTTGTCTGTATTCTAATGATGTAATCTTGAATGCCTGGCATATCACCTTGCTTCCAAATGACCGATAGTGAGTTTTCAAAGTGATGCATGAGACATAGGGGGACAAATCCTTTTAGCAGTTAATGTGATTTTTTTGCACCTCCTGTGCACCGCACTGAGAGACCCAGGCTTCAATTTTCATTATCTTTATTTATTCAAAGGTGTTGTCTTGTAAATATAGACCCTTCTGAGTTAGCCAAATGACCTGTGTTTGACAGGTTAAACCCACAATTACTAAAGTGATCCGCAGATATCTAGTTCTGCTTCCTATTCCTGTTTCCTACTCTCGTTCCTCTCTATAAGAAATCAAGATAACTCCACATATCAACATCAGTGTCTTCAAAGAGAGTGGGACACACGACCTGTCAACTTGATTACTTTGTCCAGGAAAAGAAACTCAGGCTTTCCATACATGTGCTTACATACATGCCTCCCTCCAAGAATTTAAGTCATCCTATCGAACCAGGAGTAATAGGGGAAAGAGACTAAATGTATAGAAAGGAGCAGGCAGCATTTCAAATCCTTGAAGTATTTACTGTCAGGATAGACCTGATGTGCTTTAGTAATCTGATTGGTTTCCATAGTTTTTTTCATCCTGCATTAAATCTGTCCACTCATGCGACTTGCACAAAATGCTACAGAATATCATAGGCATCAGTCACATGTTATTTAAGGCAATTAAGTATTTGTCTTTACAGTATTTATCACCTCAGTGTTATCTTTAACATTTTTCTGCTTCTTGGGCTTCTAGTTCTTGATATTCCCTTTGTCATATGAATGTCCAATCTCTTTCATTTCTTGAAAAAATACCATGTCAAAATAAAGCTTGATGAAATTGTTGACATGGGCTAATTCACATATTGGAGGAAAAAAAATCCAGTTTGTTTGTTTTAAAATGTTGTATGAAATAGACATGTTGGTAACATATAATAACATAAATGAATCAGTTATACCTTGAAAAATATGTTGGCAAGCTTGCTTCATAGGTCCCAATGAAGGATTTAAATTTTCAGGTGAGACTTAAAAACTTCCCTGTAACCTAGGTTCCTGCTCTTAAAGTTAAAATCAGATTAGTTTATATATTAGTAAATTTCTTGTTGTTTTTCTGCACCACAGAGCATCTTTCTTGTGTTTGCATAATTATACATATTTATAACTGCTTCTTTTAAAGAAAATGTAAATTGTTTAGTCTAATATCATTTGGTTTTAATAGAATAGGGAATTTTTTTCCAGAAGATTAGCTATTTTTAATTTCTTGTGCAACACTGTACACATTTCAAAGCCAATTTTTATAAGAAGTGTTTTGCTTGTGCTGTAGAAAATGCATTTATTAGTAACAGTGAAGTAAAAACTGTTCCTTAATAGTAACAAAACGGATAAAATTTGTAACCATAGTACTTCAGGCAGTGAAGTACTTCTTATGGTTAAATCAACATGCAGTTGTCGCAGCCTCCCATTTTTCAAGTTGATAAATATCAGGTCTCTCTTTCCATCAAAAAAACAATTGTGCTGAGACAAAGAGAGTATTCCTGAGTGATGCGCAAATCAGTGTAATACCACTTGAGATCTCCTGACCTCAAACTATAGCTCATCCTGACTAGACCAAGCTTCCTTAGGCAAAAAAAGATGTTTGTTTGTTTTTTTTAAAAAAAAGGGTTTATATCCTTTCTGAGCATCTTCATGGGAAATTAATGGGATAAGATGACTGCCGTGAATAGCGTTTCAATAATTTCTTTATGGAAATATGATAGCTGGTGATAGCTTAACCTCTAATGACTTCTTTTCCTCCCCAGGTTTGAGGTGGTGGTGAAGATATAACAGAAGAAGAAGCAGGTGGCAAGCAGCTTAGAGCACTTTCTTGAACCTGTGCTTGCAATCACAGTGACGAAAGGAAAGCTTCAATAATTTTAACACATTTGTCTGGTGACAAGATTCTTTGGAATTACACATGGCTGCAGATGTTGGTGCTGATTGCCTAGCAACCCACAGGAATTTTTTTGAAATAAAAAAATTATTGGACATTTTCTTATGAATTTCAACTTCAGAATGAGTTCATTTAAACTCTTACACAGGCTGAGCAGAAGAGAAGAAAATTCTTTGATGGAAATGGATTCAATACAGTATAGAAGGTTTCTGATCAGTCCTGTTCTGTTCCAATGTCTCATCCAAATAACCAGAGACTGTTTCATGGTTAAAAAGGACAGACATCCTATTATTATTGCATAGCTTGTCGGAGTTCCCCTTGATATCAGCATTTCAAAGCTGAACTCTGTTGAGCACAAGTTTACGGCTGTCATAAGTGACACCTCTGAAAGCAGTTAAGGAGTCATAATAGTTTAAAAATAGCATTCTTCTGAAGAACTGAAAAAAGGTTTAGGAATAATCATCTCAGTGCAAAGAAGAAACAAAATATCGACCCAGATATACAAGTGGAAGTATAATTTGATTGAATTTTTAGAGTGTGAATTATCTTTCATGTACCATTTAAAAGACTCTGGAGGGGCCTAAAAATTAAATATTTTTGTGCTTAGATTAATAAGATTCAAATATTTGGTGAGAAAGAAGAAATGAGTAAGAAGAATTTTTGTAGTATGAGAGGATAATTCTTGTTTCACTGAACACCATTTTTCGTCTACAAAGACCCAAGATATCTTTGATAAAGCACACAAAAAAACATTTTCCATTGCTGCAGAGTTTTTAAAATGTAGTGTGTCAAATTCTGTAATGAGCAAGATAAGGAATTTAAATTTTAAACACTATTACTTTGGGAAAAAAAAAAAAGAGTGGGGTGGTTATTGTGCAAAAGTGTCACTTGGCTGAAAAGGGAAATTTTTTCATATATGTCGTGACCCAATCTGGACAGTCTGGGGATCGCCAGGGTAAGACCCTGGGTCTCCCTGTAAAATTTATGGGTTTCGTACCCACTGGGGTATATGAAAACAAAACAATGCCAAACAATTGCTCTAAAAGAAATTTATTTGCAGAGGCTTTCTTAGGTATAACATTGGCATTGACTTGCTATAATCTATGTTAAGGAAAAAGAAAGAAAGAGAGACAAGGGAGAAAAGGGAGAAAAGGGAGAGAGAGAGAGGAAAAGTGCAGTGACACCACCTGGACTTTTCCTCTTCTTCTCCCTCCCAGGATGGCAGGCATGCTCCTGCAAATATGTCTCTTATGTTTTTCTGGTGGGCCTGCACAGTGACTCTTCTAGGAAAGTTCTGAAACCGAGTTTGGGAAAGTTTAGGGTGCCTCTGGGGTCCAAGGCCTCGTTCTGCCCCTGCTCCCCCTACAGGCAAGACTGCAGCATCACCTCTCTGGGCAGTAAGTGCAGCTGGGCTGCGTGTGAGAGTGAGATAAGATGTTGAAGGACACTGCCTCTGCTGTAGTCTCAACAGTGGTTTCAAGGCAGCAAAACAAGTGATTTAAGGCAGCCAAAAAGAACGTGTCTCTTACAACATGAGTGGGTTTTTTTCTGTAGAGGTCAATGGCAGTATCTTGGAAAACTCATACTGTGTTAATATGATAATTACAATCTCCAAATGGTGAGAAGCATTTCCTATTTAGCTAAAAATCATAGTGCTTAGAATATAAAGTCTTCAAACAGTTAAAAGTTCTTGGATTTTTCATTAGTATTTTGTAATAATTCAAATATTAAAAGTGAATTCAATACCGTTATTCATATGAATATGAATTCAATACCGTTAGATAATTTTACTCACATGGTATGAATCTGCTCCTTGGTACAAGGAATATCTCAGAGGTGGAACTCTTAACTAGCATGTTTGTTTGCCTGTGTTGTATCTGATCTTCCAAGACAGAAAGACATATGCACTAATAGAAGATCAGTCGCTATAAAAAATTCCTTAGAAATTAAAAGTATAATTTCATGAGATGCTGTCACACAGGACTGCCAAATAATGAAAAAAGAGTCTGAGGAAAGAATGAGAAATAAAATCCAAGTAAAAACATGGAAGGAGGAGAATTACAATATGTATCAAAAAATATCCCGTGTTGGCAAAATTCGATTTCCAGAAGGACATCTGGATATTTGGTTGCTACCTGAAAAGATTACACAGTAGAGATGAGTGAGTTTGAAGTGTCCCTTTTATCAGTCTCCTTCTACCCAAGCTTGGTTTTTATTTGGAAGAGTAAGGAAAGCCATGGTAAAGAGTGAGAAACAACTAGATAAGTTGGTGATTAATAAGAGTGATTGTATAGAAAACTGAAAACAGCAATTCATGCCATGATTAAAAATTCTTAATAGACTATTCAAAATTTTTGAAATTAAGAATAAAGTGAATAAAGCCTCCTTATATCTTGTGAAAAAACTTAAGTGAGACTATGATTAGAAAAAAAAGCTTTTTTTTTGTTCAAGACTAAAAATTGATATGGGAGTTATGTAATACAGATATGCTTGTGTTCGTAGGTTGTTTAGAAAGTCTCCCCTTTTGCTGCTTCCCAAAGTACCTATCCTTTCAGCATGTGCTTCATTTCAAAAGCCAGGGCAAGCCCTCTTTTTGGGAGCTGAGCTGTGCGTGGGTGTGATTTGGGACACACCGTAGCAGTGTGTGCTGGAAAGCTCAGAAGTATTACATGAAGCACAGGCACCACCACAACCCAATAAAAAGCATACTCAATTATCATTGAGAGATTATTTTATTATGCATATAATGGATTTGATTAATAAGGAGCAGTTATAACAGAAAGTACCACTTAATTAAACAGGACAAGTCCAAAACTAGCATATACTCTGACTATAACTGCTGCTTGAATCTTCTTAAATCTGAAAAGTCCATATGCCTGTCCAAAGGACTTGACTCCTCCTAAACTGTTTTATCCAGAAGTCTGGATTTTAAGGTCCCTCAGATCATCCCTCCTCTTACTATTCTATTTTCATCTCACTCATTGTATTCCAAGTACACTTAAGATGTTAACCTTCTGTATTATCAGTTTTAGAAAGAGTTGAAATGAAAAGATTTTACGATTCTAGTGACACTAAGAGCAAACCAAGATGTCAATATTTCTTTGTGTATTGGTACCTGTTACAACACCAGACCCATTATGTCATACCTGTAGAATGTAGTTCTGCAAAGCGGCTGGACTCACAAATCATTGTCTTCCAGATACACTCTGAAAGAAAGTCCCCTCTTTCCCCAGGGTACGCAAATAGCAGGTACCAGCTATGTGGTGAACTCCTAGGAAAAGTGAAAGAGTGAGTCCTGACTGTAAAACAAATTGTCATTAAACTGCTCTTAACGTTAAAATAGAACAAAAGTTATAGCACCTCTGTAATCAGATTTTCTGTTTTCTGAGATCTCTTGGTGACAATAAAAAAAATAAACATTTTAAGAAAATACATCTTACATGTTCTCTGGAATGTCAAAATTAAAACAAAGGAAAGGGTTCATAAAACTGAATAAAAAGGAGAAGTAAAAGAAACATGTCAAAACAGTGCAATTTTCCTAAATCCTTTGCTGAAGGTGTAAATTGCCAGACTGACAAAATTGCCAGTCTTGCACCGCTCTGGTTAATAATCAGTTTAATCACAAAAATAACTCTTTAAAGCAAAAGGACACATGGACTATTGGTTATGAAATTTCGCTGCCCCCAAAGCGATATGTTATCCTTAAGAATATAACTTTTTAACTGTTATTAAGTGCCAGCATTGTGGTAAAATTGTACTTGTGACTGCTAGAAGAATGCTCTCTGACTTCGTTAATGGATTTTTGTTAAGCCTGACTTGAAAGGGAAGATTTATTTTTGACTCTAGGGAAACATTTAAAGAGCAGGCTTAGTTATAAATAGAACTGACTGCCCAATGGATTTTTTTTCCAAGTGTTGCAAACAGATGACAAATAGGGCAGGTAAAACTGCTGTAGTGATACACTGGATCTCTCAAGAACCCAGCCCCATCTAAGCTCCCAGGATCTTTTCAGCACTGCATACATGTACTTTTTCTTAACTTGTCTCAGTATTTATTGAGAAGATCAGCAGACCCAGATCTCTCATTTTATTAAATTTAGTCCTTAGATCCTAAAGAGGTGGTCTTGGAAAGCTGCTTTAGCTTTCAAAGTTGCAAATGTCTCAATACTTGATATTGTGCATAAGAGCAGCTACACTCAATTCACCTAGAACTGACAATATGAGCAAACGTAATTTGTACATATGTTCTGGGGAATTAAAGGCTAAAAACTTGGTGTCAGAAATTAAAAACCAACTGTTTATCCATTCCTTAAAACTGATAGGTAGGGAGCCACTAGCTGCTCACACGCAGTTAATTCTCTCTCCGTTTGCAGACTGTGGAAGATGAAGCAGGAGATGTGTGAGGACTGTGACCAAAGAGCCAAAGGTATGTCTAGAACTCATAAGTCTCCAAATAGCAAATTAATTCAGGTAAATGTTGTACAGGTTACACAGATGGAAGTCTTGCAGACTTTTTTAGGTGTTCAAGATCTACCTCTGAGTATTAGACATTTTCTTATCCACCCTAAAATGGAGTTTAGTTGAGATTTGCCAGCCTACATGGAAAGCACTCATATATGATGCTTATGATGATGGCAGGCAGTAACTTATGTGAACACTTCACACTCTGGAAATCAGAGTATGTTGTTGGAGGCTGTAATGGAGGAAGCTTTTTATAAGCTTCATTTTAAACCCCTTATATGCTGACTCTTTCTTTAGCCCCTGCTCCCAAGGCTGGATAGAAAAAAATTGAATATATTTTTTCTGCAGATCATATTTTAAAAAGAAAGAACCAAATTCCCAAACAATTTCTAATTTGCTTATTATCGTTGTAGAAATATCCATCTTTTTCCTTGATATGGCTCATTGCAAATAATAAGTAGATGCTTTTCTCTGGAGATCAAGTCAATACACACTTTAGCTGTACAAAAAAAAAATGCCATGCTAGAAGACTTATAACTTTCCTGATTTTCCACAGTCATGGCAGATATTGATTGTGCTCACATTGATAATTACATGAATGTAATCAAGAAAATGTAGTAGCTGACTGGTGTTTCTTGCTGAATATGTCACATGTATATGTTATTTGAAGTATGTAACTCATTTCCAAGATTAATCTGATCATAACAATTTTTGTTGTGTAGTTCTGTGAAGAAATAAAACATGGCTCGTGAGATGTAAAAGAATAAATCCAGAATTAAAAATCCAGGATGGCTTCATAAGAAATCGCCATCCACTTCCATACAGCAGTAGGGCCTTCAGTCATCTCCAAATACTCCGAAGTGTCCATGGGCAGGATGTTTGTGGGGAAGGGATTACGTACTGCTGAGTAATGCTGTGCCAGACCAAGAATGCCTCCACGACAGAAGTACTCTGAGATGGTCCCTGTTCCTGTTCCCCCTCATTCTGCTGCTTATGATAGATTATCTACTAATGAAAGCAAAAAGTACTACTTGGGCTGTCTTCCTGAGTAACGGTTTCATGTTCTGGGTCTCCACTTGGTATTTATAATAGTCAGCGAGTCTTTTCCAAAACTACTGCTCCTAGATTCAGGTAGTTTTACTGTCACCTAGACTTTAACTTCGTAAGTTTCCAGATGCCTTGGTTCTAAAAAGACGAACAAACTGAATGTAGGAATTCAAAAATACTGCAAGGCAAGAAATCCTTCATTCATACCATGGTGTTGTGTGTTAGAAACCCTCTCTTATTCACAAAATTCATATCCAGAATGAACTACAGGTACACTATGGCTGTAGTTAAGAGTATAAAAGCTCACAAATGTTTGAAAGTCTTTCTAGCTAACTGTTTTTCATACAGGCCTGTCAGTTAATGGACTGTAAAGATGCATAATTGTTTCATGAAGAACGCATCCTTCAATCTTTTGCAAAAATGAGAACACCAATTATTTTTCATGTAGCTTCTCCATGACGATCAGTAAACATCCCTCAAGAAACCTGCAAATAAAAATAAAGGCTATTTTTCACCACAAACTCTGATTACTTTAATTATAGGATAATTTCATAAATAATGCGTATGAGCACAGCTTTCGTTTTTTTTCTTTGTTTTCTAAATATTATCATCTTTCTGTATTTTCAAATGTGTAAACAGGACACATTAGAATAAAAGCAGGTGAACTACCTGCAATGCAAACTGAGGTAATCACAAATGATGATGAAGTTATTTAAAACCACCAAACTAAAAGACAATATTTAAGTGAACAGGTCATCATAACTTTAAAACAGAAAATATGTTTTAATTAAGTTCTGAAATCCCTGTATATTAACAAGACTGGTCTATCATTGATAACCATGCTAGAAAGTTCTGTACAGAGTTAGAAATTCAGATTTTCCCCCCAAATTGGAAAGGAAGGGTAAAAATTTTCCAGAGGGTTTCCTTAGAGCAATGATTTGGGATTATATTACTATAAATACACATTTCTATACATGATTTTTTCAGTATACAAGTGGCCAGGAACAAGTTAATATCAGTATTCAGGTAATGAAATTGGATGCAGGTTATATCACTCTGCATTTTAGATTCTCCATGTTTAACCTTGACATTCATAGCTCTGTATACCACCTAGTATATTAGATATGCTGATGTCACATCTTCTGAAAGTTGTGGTCTTTGACAATTTTACAACAGTTAAATTCACTTGTGTAGCACTTAAAAAGTGGATAAATACACAGATTTTGTTTCACAGGCCTAATAGTGATTGATAGGTGAACTTCACATAGTTTAAATCAGAATTTGATAAATTTTGCTCACCTGCATTTATCTGCAACCATCCTACAAGTTCAAGGTACAACAGAAATGCCATTTACTTTGTCTTTGGACTCTCCTGAAGATGGTAAAACCTTAAGTTCCTGTAATGAAACGGTGCTAAAATTCCCTGCAATCAGTTCCTATTATTGCTCAAACTGCTTATACACCCCATAATTTTGAAATGGGTTCTCATCAACTTTTCTTAAAAATCAAGTTGCCTGTGTAGTTTACTAAATATCAGTACTCTACCCTAACAAATTAGAAATTTCTGATCAGTGTTAAGCAATATGCAAAGTGAAGGTAATAACTAAATTAATCCAGATAGTGAGCAGATGTTAACACTATTAGAATTGTTATAGCACGGTCCTCATGTTGTCATGTTGTTTTTGATGACATCAGAATATTTTATAGCTGTGTTACATGTGCGAGCATATATCTGTTGGTCATAACTCCTAAACTGAGAAAACTCAATTTTATTGCTGTTCTTAGTATCTACATGAGCTATAGGCATGTATGTTCCTGGATCTTCTTTTTTTTTTTAGTTCTGTTCTAGACGAAAAGTTTAGACTGGGTAATATCACTGAAAGTTTTTTAAATATATATATTTTGCAGAGCAAACCGCAGAGAAATCATGTACAAAAGGATAAAGTCACATATCACATGCAAATGGAGAAGATTCCAGCTACAAATCTGAGCCATAAACAATGGCTTAACATTTATTACCAATGTTTGGAAACCTTAACACCAAATCGTATTCCTTGCTGCTCTTTTTTTAGCATTCCTTCGAACTCACAGGGGTCGGCTTCTACGCAATCACATCCAATGCAAGTCTCCACAAATCTCTGCAGAGGTCACAGTTAGATCCCACAGTGACAAATCTTTAATGTGTGTTGTAGAGCTGACAGCAGACCTTGAGCCAGTCTTCCTTCACTGCATGAACCAGAAGGATTTTGTTACGTGTGGATGGAAGCTGCTCGTATTTTTGTGGAGAAAAGGCTCAAATGCCAAAGATGTTTTGCAGTTCATTTGCATGTATCCTCTTGCTAAGTTCCTTAATATTTGAATGTAATCTTTACTTCTCATTTTAGGAGAATGTACATGTGTCTCATGGAGAAATGCAGAATGGGTCAAGCAGCAGACAACCTTGGCCTTTTGGAATGTGTGCTGCTGCTGCTGAAGGCACTGGTTTATACTATAGCTGGAGTAAAAAAAAACATTTACTGTTTATCTAGCGAAAGAGATAACCACCTATGACCTCCCTTTATTGCTCTGAATGTACAGATACTGAAATTTCAGTACTTTTACACTCCAGTATTACCACAAACATATAAGACAAACAACAAAAGAAAAAAAAACATTGCAATGAGAATATTTTCAATAGCTGAGATCTCTTTGTGATAGAGAAAGCAAAGAGCAATCAAAAAATCATAGAATATTTTGTATTGGAAGTGGCATTGGATCTAGTCTCCTGCCATGGGCAGCAACATCTCCCACCAGACCAGGCTGCTCAAGGACCCATCCAACCTGCTCTTGAACATCTCCAGGGAGGGGGCATCCACAACTTCCCTGGGCAACCTGTGTCTGTGTCTCACCACCCTCATTGTGAAGAATTTCTTCCTAATATCTAATCTAAATCTT
This sequence comes from Dromococcyx pavoninus, assembly GCA_033558185.1. Lineage (NCBI taxonomy): Eukaryota > Metazoa > Chordata > Aves > Cuculiformes > Neomorphidae > Dromococcyx > Dromococcyx pavoninus. The sequence goes on along the minus strand of JAUMJL010000077.1, from coordinate 728,748 downwards.
CCTCCTTCCAATTTAAAGCCATTTGTCCTTGTCCTGTCACTACATGCCTTTGTAAAAAGTCCCTCCTCAGCTTTCCTGTAGCCCCCTCCAGGTACTGGAAGGCTGCTACAGGGTCTCCCAGGAGCCTTCTCCTCTCCATGCTGAACAAGCCCAGCTTTCTCAGCCTGTCCTCATAAAAGAGGTGCTCCAGCCTTTGGATCATCTTCACAGCCCTCCTCTGGACCTGTTCCAACAGTTCATATCCTTCTTAGGCTGGGGATTCCAGGACTGGACACAACACTCCAGGTGGGGTCTCACAAGAGCAGAGCAGAGGGTGAGAATCACATCCCTCAAGATGCTGGCCACACTCCTTTTGATGCAGCCCAGAATGCAAGCACACTTTGCTGGTTCATGTCAAACTTCTCATCAGTCAGCACACCCAGTCCCTCTCTGCAGGGCTGCTCTCAATCACGTTGCAATAAATTTCATAAAGACAGAACTAAGGGCAAGAAAGATCTATTTACATTTGATATGACTTTGTAAACTTCCTTGGTCTGATCTCAAACACATGGTGTGTGAATGATGTCATTTCTCTGATTTAAAAAGAGTTTCTCTTTTATCTGGAACTAGCCAACACAAGCTCTGAAATCACCAGATTTTACCACTATTTACCAGGAAAATTATTGTTCTAAATGTCTGAAGTTTATCTCTTCAGATATAGTTAACCAATATGTAGTCACAGCATTTCAATTTTTGCTTAGAATATAAATATGAGTATTGATTGAAAGAGAGCTTTTGAACATCCTTAAAATTTATGTTTTAGCATATAACCAGGAAGTGTCCCCATGTATGAAGATCAGGTACTTATTTCCTCTGCAAGCCCATGGTCATGACTTTTCTAATTATAAACTGTGTACTTTCATTTCCACTCTGTTTTTATTCACCTCTCCACTGTTAGGTGATTAAGTAGTAGAAGCTGTTAATATATGTTAAAAAATTCATCCTATTTCATAGGGTTCTTTCTAGCCTTGTTTCACTACTTTCATGTGAAAACATGGATAGAAACACTTAGAAAAACAAATGACGCACAAAACATCAGAAGTAGGACATTTGTACATGATCTTAAAAACTAATTGTCGTATGAATTAAATTCAAACCACCAACATGCTGTATCTTCTAAGAGTTTTCCCTTGTATCTATAGGAACATTTGTGTACATATGTACATGTATGAAGCATTTCTCAATAAAAAAGTCGAAATCATGCTCAAAAGGTCACTTTGAGCTCTGTTATATGTATGGTATCATCTGCTTCACAAAAATAGGAAAGCTTGGAGGATAAATACTTTCCTTTAATTGGAAAAGATGACAATTTCTCCAACAAATGTCTCTGTATGGTGGTAGTATGGCTCAGAGAGAGGTAAAAATTGAGGAGAATTACACTGCAGAATCGACACCTTCTCCGGCCCTTACAGGAAAGTGTTGTCCTTTAAACCAGTTGTTCTGACTGTCAAGATTTAATTTCTTTTCAGATTTAGGTACCATCTGCATTAATTTGATTATTTGCGTACCTTCACTTTATATTACTGTCATTGTTTATTCTTTAAAGAGCACTTACTACATAGGAAATGTGGTGTAACATGCACGATACATGGCTTGTAGCTATTAATAAGTATGCTTCTGTTCAGTTTTTCTTTGAAGTTCCAAGAAGCTACTTAAAAACATCAGTATTGTACTGAAAAAAATACATCTAATGAATTATTGTGGAAAATGTGTGTTCGCATAAGTAAGGCAATAATACTGTATATTCACCTGTAAAACCAGAGGCTTTTCAGCAGGATGTTAGTAGATGTTGTGCAACGGTAACAGTGAATGTCCTGTTCTGTCCCTAATTTTTACTATGTCCCTAATTTTTACTGTCCCTAATTTTTATTATGTTTATAGTCTCTTATCCCTACAGATCTCTAGATGCAACCTAAATATGAGTGCGCTTTCTAGGTAAATAATGGTACGATCTGTTTAGATAATGCTAAAAGCTCTTGACTTTTCTTGCTCCAGCAGTTCTGAGTTAACTAAATCTGTCTGATTCAAAGAGTCATCTCTAAATTTACCTGTTGGAAGTAGAATCTCAGGACATCTCAATGTAGCTGCTCTAGAAAAGGAGCTGCACAATGCACTAAGATCAGTTTCCTCAGGAAAACGAATTAAGTATAACTCTTTGAAATCATTTCTTCCCACAGACGTTTCTAATAAATGGAATTACACCAAAATTAAACTAGGGCCCTAGAAGCCATGTAATTCAGAGATCTCTTGGAGAGCTCCAAGGTAAAGACTTGTGTCTATATTTTGCTTATTCTTTTCAGAAGACCTTTAAATTTAACTACTTTCTTTTCTGATGTAGTACTTAATTTGGTTATGACTTATTGGAGCCTAATTTTGAGTAGATAATCCATTCAATGTCTTCATGCATGATATAATGCATCTCCAGGCTGTGGATGTGGTCTATCTGGAGTTTGTAAAGCCTTTGACACCGTTTCTCACAGTATTCTGCTTGAGAAACTGGCTGCCATTGGCCTGGACAGGTACACCCTCTGCTGGGTAAAAAACTGGCTGGCTGGTCGAGCGCAGAGTGTTGTGGTAAATGGAATTAAATCCAGTTGGAAAACAGTCACGAGTGGTGTTCCCCAGGATTCAGTGATGGGTCCAGTCCTGTTCAATATCTTCATCAGCAACCCGGATGAGGGGATTGAGTGCACCCTTAGCAAGTTTGCAGATGACAATAAGCTGGGTGAAAGTGTTGAGGTTCAACAAGGCCAAGTGCCAGGTTGAACTGGGACAAAACAACCCCATATAGTGCTACAGGCTTGGGGAAAAGTGGCTGGAAAACTGCCTGGCAGAGAAGGTCCTGGGGGTGTTCGTTGACAACTGGCTGAATATGAGCCAGCAGTGTGCCCAGGTGGCCAAAAAGGCCAATGGCTTCTTGGTCTGTGTCAGAAACAGTGTGGCCAGCAGGACCAGGGCAGTGATTGTGCCCCTATACTCAGTACTGGTGAGGCCACACCTCGAGTACTGTGTTCAGTTTTGGGCCCCTCAATATAAGAACAACATTGAGGCGTTGGAAAATGTCCAGAGAAATGCGACAAGGCTGGTGAAGGGGCTGGAGAAGAATACCTGTGAAGTGTGACTGAGGGAGCTGAGGTTGTTTAACCTAGAGAAGAGAAGGCTGATGGGGAGACCTTATCACTGTCTACAGCTACCTGAAAGAAGGTTGTAGCGAGGTGGGTGCTGGTCTCTTCTCGCAAGTGACGGTGATGGGACGAGAGGAAGTGGCCTCAAGTTGCACCAGGGCAGGTTCAGACTAGACATTAGGAAAAATTTTTTCACTGAAAGTGTTGTCAGGCACTGGAACAGGCTTCCCAGAGAGGTGGTTGAGTCACCATCCCTGGAGGTATTTAAAAGACGAGTAGATGAGTTTCTGAAGGACATGGTTTAGTAGTGTGCAGGTACGGTTGGACCCAATGATCTCAGAGGTCTTTTCAAAACAGATGATTTTATGATTCTATGATTCTATGATTCCATTCACTCTGGTAATTTTGGTCTTTCAAAATGCTGATACACAGAGATTTGAAATAGAGTTAAAAGACAATAGAATTATTCCTTACTTTGAATTCATACAAAAATAGTCAGTTTAAATGTTTGACTTAGAGCTACAGCGTAGGTTCAGATTCTCACTCCAAGAAATGCCTGTTTCAATAAACAAAATGGAGTTTCTGCTAGAAGAGTATAAAAAATGCCAAAAGGTAAGTGAAACCGAGGCCAAGACCCATGGGAACAAGAAGGTACAGAGAAAAAAACCTAATGAAACATTAACTAGCAAATAGTCTCAATATAACATGTATAGGATCTAATTCTTCTCCCACTAAAGAGAACAGCAATTGTACAGTCAGCTGCAATTGCCTAGTTCATTCTTGTAAGAAACACAGAAATAGTACTCAAAGAAAGAGGAATGTGGCACTTAAACTTAGTATTTTGTGTCAAAACACTAATTTACTAGTGTCATTGGGACCCCCAAATTAAATTGACTTTTAGTTGGTGACTCATTCACAAAACACTCTTTATTTGTGTCAATACATTGTACGTCTTTGATAACTGGTTCAGCTGAATGATCTTTAGTGATTGTGTTGTTCATGAACTGTTCATTCTGATTAATTGGTATTTGTGTGATATTATTGGTCATATAGTATATTTTCTGCTTCTTGATTAGCTGAGTGAAACTTTAACAAAAGATAATGAGTGATGACTAACAAATAATGAACAGTGAGTAATGAACAATACAATGCAGTTACAAATTTGGGGAATATTAGTGATTCACAGGCATTATTTTGAATACTGGGACATAAATATTTGGAAATATCTTCTGTCATGATGGCAAGAATAGTAACAAATATATGGTCATTCATTTGTGACTGCATAGCAAATGTATTTCTTGCATCATTCCAACAACTCTAACTCTGAAGTAGATACGTAAACTAATGCAACCTCTTTAATAGATGTACAGGAGCTCAAACTGAGAAGTGATTCCAAATAAACTGCTGAATTGATCCTGAGTATCCTTCTTAGTTGGTTCTTTTCCCATTAAATTCTCCCATAATTATTCATTTTTGAGTCTCAATAAAAAATAAACCTCCATGTAGGAATAAAATAAAACATAAAACTTTTGAAATTGCATAGAAGAGGTTAGTTTTAACAACTTGTTGCAGCTGCTGGGTTGACTTTAGTCTTTTTTAGATTATATTGGTGAGTTCTGGTGTGTTTGAGGTAAATACAGAATAAAGAGCTCTCTTTGTTACAGCACTTAGCTGCTTGCAAAATCTAATTAAGTCTTCATACTCCTTATCCATTAACATTATTCCTTTAATAAGCACTAAATTAGGCAGGCATATGTGTCGTCTATCATCAGCAAATCAAACACAGAAGGTCAGAACTTTTATAACTTTCTGTGACATTTGAGTTACAAAGACTAAATCCCATACAGCCAATTATTCTTCCCTATCTTTTAGGCACAAAAAAAATCTAAGAAATCCTAAAATAAACTTGTTGTGATGTCTTGTATTAAGGCTGAAATAGGAGTGGGATTACCTTCCACCAAAAACAACTAACTTGAGTGTTGCGTTCCCTTCTAGGACCAGCCAGAGGAACAGATCCAGAATTTGTGGTAGTTTCATCAAACACATTACCAGGAAGTGAAATTCCTCCTGTTTCTAATAAGCCATCATGAAAAATGTTATGAATACCATACCTACTTACATTTTCTACATTTTTTAAAAATTTTATTCCATAGATACTACTCTGAAATCTATTGGTTATAAACCAAAAGGAACCTTGGGGCAGGCAGAGAGAAATCTCACTCATTGGAGAGGGAGCTGCATTGTTCACTTATATAGGAACTGAATTTGGATAGTTCTGTTGTAGGAGTCAAGTTAGAACTTAAAACAAACCCTTACAATGGCTGCACTTTCTGTGCTGGGCTTTGTTTAGTCAGGTAGATTTCATTCTTGTTCTTCACTTTCTCTGATGTTTAAAATGACTCGTAGGAGGATAAATCAATTTCTCTTTTCATATAGAAAGTTAACACAAACACTAGATAACTTGCAGGGACTTCAAAGGAAAATGATAAAAATGCTTTGCAGACATAGAAGAAAAAAATCCTCAGCGCTCTTCATCCGCTTCGCATTTCCTCAGCTCTACAATGAATAGACATGCTTAAGAAATTTTGGCTGAGAAAGGCCAACTAAATTTACAGAAAGCATTTCGTGTTCAATTCAGTGCTAGAAAAAATGAGAGTGGATGTTTTTCTAATCTTAGGATCAAAGTGAGGATCCTACTGTTCCTGAAATTTAACCCTGGAATTCAATGAATATAAACACAAGTGGTGAAATACTCTGATTTCTAAAGCAAAATTGAATGGATTTTTCTTTATCTAATTTAAGAATAAAAAATATTTAAATATATATATTTTATATATTTATATATAAAAAAGCATCTATTTTTGGCATAATCATGCAGTTCCCAAACAATGAAACTGAATGTCCAGCATAATCCATTCTTTCTGTGTTTAATCAATGCTCCTCCCTCACTTGTATTTCTCATTATGGAATTTATTATTCAGTTTTTAAACCCACTCCTGCATCATGACAAGTATTTTGCATTTATCAGCAAGGTACATTTAATAGTGTATTTCTAAAGTGATCAAACACTTCAGCCAGCATAAAGGAATCAACTCTTAGGATGAGTCAATACAAAGAATTGACTATAATTATTTTATGACTCAATATGTGACTAGAGCTTTTTAAAAAATTGTGGTTTTGTGGCAAGCAGTAGCAAGAAAGCAAGGTGGGACATTTAATGTAGCTCTTCAGTACCTGGAAATCACCATGATTTTGGATCTGTGTTACAGTCTGACGTTCATGTTTTTTCTGCATGCAGCCTGACTATTCTCTCCAGAAGCTTTCTTCCCTGAACTGTTTTGTGGCCAAGGACCTATAGATGGGGACAAAGTAAATCCTGACACTTCTTTTTCCTTATATCTTTCAGAAAATCTGAAACTGCAAGTTACACTTACTTTTTTTTTTTATTTTCTGAAATGTGCCTTCACAAAGACCCATTCACCCAAGAGGAGCAGAAATGTTTAGGTAGAAAATCTGAGAGAGCACTAGCCATCATTTTTTCTTCACTCTGCAGAAAGATGCTCTTCTCTGGCAAACTCTGGCAGCAGTCAAGACAGGTGTGTAGCTAGGTCTGTACGTTATTTATGCAGAACAGTGCTGCTGAACAGCTGCAAAGTAGATAAATCATAACCATTTGTATAGCTCTGCCTAGTGTGCCATATAGAAGGGAAGGTGCAAATTGCTTAGACCGAGTAGCTCTCTGCTGTAATGTGCTGTGCTAAGTAGGGATGTAGAAGAAAGGTGGTATAACTGGAACTCACACACGTTTGTTTCTGAAAAGCTAGAGGACAAAACCAATGAAAAAGCAAATCCACTGTGATTTTCGTTACTGTGAGGAAAGACTGATGAGCAGTCTGGCTGTTGGGCTTTCACTATGAGTTTTACTGCCTACAGAGGTGAGGAAAATCCACACTCTACTACTTGTGTTTCTCCCTTCTCTCTCCAGAAACTTCCAGATGGACATAAGTCACATTGGTGGTACTGATTGCATTTTATCCCAGATATTTTAGATACTATAAAGTCCTAGGCTGGATGAATAATTCAGCTGAAGGCCATGGAGCAATTTTAGATATTACAGTCTCAAGGCAAATAATTAGGGAAAAATTGTAGATCAAGGAAACATGAAAACTTGATTTGAGCAATGTTGGATGGAGAAAAAGCAAAAAAGAGGCTCAAAAGCTCTGAAGTCTAATTGTGAAGGCTAACACATATAGACTTTCTGCCCCTGGCTAAATTGTGGGATCATAAACCACCTCCCACTTCACAGGTCCTGCTCTGTACTTCAGTTGCATCCCAGGGTTGTTTAGGATCGGGATGATTCTAATTTCACAGAATCATAGAATCATAGAATTATCTAGGTTGGAAGAGACCTTCAAGATCATCAAGTTCAACCCTTAATCCAACACTATCATGATTACTAGATCATGGCATTAATTGCCACATCCAGTCTTATTTTAAAATCCTCCAGGGATGGTGAATTCACCACCTCTTTGGGCAGGCTATTCCAATGCCTGATTACTTGTTCTGTGAAGAACTTTTTTCTGATATCCAGCTTAAGCCTTTCCTGGCAGAGTCTAAGCTCATGCCCTCTTGTTCTGTTGCTGGTTGCCTGGGAGAAGAGTCCGACTGTTCTCCCTGTTCTGCTCTTTTATAGGAGAAAAAAATGAAAGCCACAAAACAAAAGTGTAAAGCAATCACAGAAAAGTCTAACTTTGTCCCCAGCACTGCCAAGCTGTACCAGCCATGCAATATACTGTTACTTTCTGTTCCTGTCTCTATTGAGAGACATTGTTTTATGCACATAGGTCTCCACAACTGAAGAATTTATCCAAAATTCGTACGGCAGCGCCCTTCCCTTGTCATGGGAGTTCTCTGTTGATGTTATGGCTTACTGCTATATTTTAAAAAACAAACCTATGTTTTTCACAACAAATACATGCCTTCATACAAAGCCCCTTTTCCTTTTTTTGACTAATAGGTCATCTAAAAATATAATTGCCATTCTAAGAATGAGATTAAGGAAAGCTATACTGTTATGTCCATTCTCACAGCCATATTGTGAGAAATATTAACATATCCATTCTTTGATGTAAAGTTGTGACAGTCAGCAAGAAAGCAATCTCATGTAAAGATGTACCTTTTACAGATCTCATTAAAAGATCCAGAAAAACAAATTGAAAGTTGGTCAAATTATATGCCTTGGAAAAGCATACCTTAGGGTCTCTTTAAAAATTCGTTTTATGAAGATTTCCCCTTTAACAAGGCTTGATGTAGATGTAAAAACTACACACAATTCAAACTATATATGCTTCATCAACACAAACCATCTGAACTTTGAAGATTGAAATCTGGAAGAGAAAAGTTGGGACTGTCTGTAAAGACCAGTTGAAGCAGGTAAGGAGCTTGTAAATCTCAATCATAGAATCATAGAACAGTTTGGGTTGGAAGGGACATTTAAAGGTCATCTAGTCATCTCCCCCCTTGCAATAAGCAGGGCCATCTTCAACTAGATAAGATTGCCCAGAGACCAGAACAACGTGCTTTTGAATGTTTCCAGAGATGGGGCATCTACCACCTCAGAAGAGAATATAGATCAGTAAACAAGATATTCAGTTCCTCATCAAACTCACTCCATTAACTGACAGACAGAATGAAGTTCTTGAACCTTCATGCCTTACTTTGCACACACTCAGTGTTCCTGAAATGTATACTAAGGATTGCATCTGGGATCTGCTGCTGAAAAGGTCTTCAATGGAGAGAAAAGTTGCAGTACCTCAGTGTGGTTGAATAAGTGGACTCTATTCTGTTACGACGAATTAACTTTTAGCAACAAAACATTCTTTTATATCATCATCATGAACATTATCAAGTTCAAAGAAGGGCAATGAAGCTGATGAAGGGTCTAGAGGACAAGTCTTAGATTGTTTATTCTGGAGCAAATTAGGCTCATGAGAGACATTATCACTCTCTTCAACCACCTGAAAGGAGGTTTTAGGGAGGTGGGTATCAGGCACTTCTCCCAAGTAACAAGTGTTGGGCCAAGAGGAAATGGCCTCAGGTTGCTGCAAGGGAGGTTTAGGCTGGATATTAGGAAAAATTATTTCACCAAAAGAGTTGTTAAGCAAGAAACTAGACTACTCAGGGAAGTGGTGGAGTCACCATCCCTGGAGGTGTTTAAAAGACTTCTAGATGTAGTGCTCAGGGACATGGTTTAGTCGTGACTTGGCAGTGCTAGATTAAGGGTTAGACTTGATGATCTTAAACATCTTTTTCAATTTGAATGATTCTGTGATTCTGAAATCAAAATGTAATGGCACAGAGTAATACTGTCTTCCATAAATAGTATGTTGCATGACCTAAGTCATAAAAGTCCTAGTAAAATCACAAATTCCAAATGCTATTTCATCACTCATCAAAGACAGAAAATTATATTGGGATTTGGTCAATGAATTCTTGCTGTTTGGACTCTTTGTTAAGCAAATCATACATCAATTTTGTCGAATTTTTTTTTAAAAAAAAACGATGCAACTCACTGAAAAATACATGTCAGTTCTTAAATTCTTGAAAAATTCCTTCAGAAAATTTCGGAATTTCTGGCGTGACATAATCTGTTCATTGACAATGATTACACAAAGACTGACGGAAGGTAACACAGGCAGTTTTGGGTTGTGTAAATATAGCAACCGAGGTACGTGAGTCTCTACCAAATATGAGTTTCCAGTAAGTGTTGTTAATAGGTCAGTAAAACCTCTGTGGTATTGTGGTATCAACAAGATTTCAAGGGGTAAAATGCATGAGATAATATCAGTTTATTATGTTTTTCAGACTTCTGGATTAAAAAATTCATGGCCTCTTCATGCCCCCAGAGTTGAAATTATCAGCATTCTGCGTCTCACTGCCAAGGTCAGGATTAATTTCCTTTTTTCAATACTTTTACCTATGAAAAATGAACTAAATAAATGGAATCGACAGATAAAGTATTTTATGAATAAATTAGGAAGTCTTTCCCTCCTGTCATTGTCACCCCTTGAAGTGATAGATTAGCTGCTGATCTGAAATCTATCAAGTGAATTCTTGAGCTAACACCCTCCTGCCTTCCCTGGAGAAACCCCCTATCTAAATAAAAAAAGCTATAAAAAGATCTTTCCTGCAGAAAGCTAAAGATGCTGAATCTTGGAGCTGCAGGAACTCCACCACACAGACTCAATCCTTGCATAGGCATGTTCTGCTAGGAGCAATAATACTTTTCCTTTTAGAAAAGCAGGATTTGCAAAGTCTAACAAACAGACTCCACAGACCTCCTTCACTCAGTAAGTTTTAACTAAGATCTAAATCTATGTTGTTGATTCACATAGAATGTGCCTTTGGTGTTTATTGCTAATTAATTCATTTTACATAGTCATCTGCCTAACGTTTAAAGTTGTTTTACAAACAGGAGGTTGAAAGTTGAGGCTGCCTCTTCATCTTTAGTGTACCTAGCGAGGTCTATGTGTTGTGGCACATATGCAATGTAACATCATTCATTGATCTAACACACTCAAAATGTGTAGACACCGGGGAACAAATTAAGGGTAAAATCCTCCTCTCAGATCTGTTGTGCATGGATCAGAGATAAGCAGTACAAATTAAAGCTCTTCTCAGCTGCAATGCACAAATGTTGCTTCATGAGTTCCCCCCTCTAGGATTCAAAAAGAGGTTGTGCCAGTTGTGCAATAACATCCTCTTTGGGCCAGGCAAATCTCCAAGGGTGTGTAGTCTAGCCAAAAAAAAAAGACCATTTTATCTTTGAGGTCTTCGCTCCCATTAGACATTTGCACATACACACTTCACTGAACATGAGATTGAATCAATATATGCAGGCCTGCTTGGGAATGAAACATGAGCACTCAATAAAATAAATAAATAAATAAATGTGTGTACAGTTCCCAGCTTGATGAAGAATTCAAATTGCCTCAGAGTGGTTTTACAGGTTTATGCATAGAGCTTGTTTAATTTGCTGTTAATTCCCTGTGTTGTATGCTTATTGCAATTTGCTTTTACTCTAATTAAAATAAAATATTAGTCAAGGTTGCTGTGTTTATCCTTCATCAATACAACCAGGAGAAAGCCAGTGCATGGGTTAATGATGGATTTTCACCTCCTTTCAATGTTCACAGTGGCTGTGAATTTAGATTTCCATGTGAGTAAAAGGAAGGTTGTACTGCATGCTGAATGACATGTGAAGCATGTCTGCTCTCATTCTAAACGTTATACCATACTTCACTGGTCACTGAGGTAGGTTCTTGTCAGGGCATTGCTACCTGGAAGGCAAGAGACAATTATTGCTAGTGAGACAAATACTATAAGATTTGTAACTATGATACGTGTAATATGTTTATTTGTGTCAGCTAGAATATTGTTTCTCATGTATGGGAGGGAGCAATCTGTGTTTTGTGTTTGAAATAAGATGCTCTGAAACAAGAGAATATATTGAATTCATTTCCAGAAATGGCATCAGTGATTCGTACGCTGGTAGATAGGTGTTCATGGTGTTTATGCTCTAGTAATCTGCACCCGGGAAGAAATCTATCATTCCAGTGCTCTGAGGTGTCTGGGCTCTGAGCTCTGAGCGGGACTGGGACTCCTGTCCTGGAAATGTTTAGTGCTTAGGATGTGCAAATAGCAACTGCTCCAGTTTCTGAAGAAATTCTCCAGCTTCTGTGAATATTAAGAATAGCTGCAAATCAGATTATAAATCCAAGGTCATGTACAAAGTCCAAAGCAGGCTTAAAAGTAGTGCCTGCTCTAGGCAAAAAAACCTTTCTTCTTTCCTCATTGAAAATTCTTAATCGAAATCATCACAACTAGTCTGGACTCCTCCTGGTTTGTAAATGTCGTTGAAATTAGTCTGGATCCTAAGACTTGTATCCTTTGTATTTACAAAAAAAGCCCAAACACAGTGCTTATTTTTAAAACATCCTTATTGTCATGTATTGTCAATAGAAGACTTTTGAATGTTAAGGCTGTTGCATTTTTCCCTTTCAGCTTTCAAAAATCTTTTTTTTGCACTGGGACAAGCGCATGACTAGATAATAGATTGATACCTTTAAATGATAAAATACTCCATAGCTGAGGACAGAAATATGCCCTTATCTACTGACATTGTTTATGAAAGAAATACAACCATCCAGAACGATAGTGTCTTTTGTTTTCCTAAATTGTTTAGTTGAAAAAGAGACTCTGATCAATTGATATACAAATAAATGTCCCATGTTGGCATCTCTCTGCCTAGCTATCACTCCAAGTTCTTGAAATTACTGAGCTGAAAAATAAAGGTGGGAGGCAGAGTTTTGTGGGTGAAGCATAGCATTTCAGATATCATCACAGAGCTTATTCACCAAATTACTGTAGATAAGAGACTTTTCTTTTCATGAAGGGTATTTATACTCCTCTCAGGATTGTATTTTTATCCCCAAAGACTGAAAAATATGATTAGGAGTTTAGTATTGGGCGTACCAAAGAGGCACGGCCTCATTCACATGCACTTGCTTCTAGAAATTTAAAGCACTCTGTTTTTTCTCAAACATGCACAGAAACATTAGGTGGAACACTATGGATTTGTCTTTGCCTGCAAACTATTTGCAGAATGATGATCTTATCTAGTCTAAACTTATAAATACTAAAGTCATTTTGCTCAAAATACAATATGTAAATGAGTTCTCTAAAGTCAAGCCAGGTGTCTGACTGAATACTCAGTCTTCTCCACCCTATTTTTATAACTGTAAATCCACAGACATGTGGTAATTTTATAACTAATATTTTCATAAAAACCTCAAACATTTTGAAAAGGAGGAAGCCTTAACATTGAATAATATGCTCCTCTAGCCGTTGTTTAAATTACAAAACCTCAGCAAAGCTACTCCAGTTTAAATGCCAGTGGGTGAAGAAGACAAATTCTAAGTATTTTAACAAGTTTTTAAACAAGTTTTTGGAGTGTAAAAAGCATTTATAAGGTGTTAAAAGTGAAATATATGTTTTTTAAAAGTAAAATCCGTGAAACCAAAGGGAGATAGTCTTACTTGTGTACTCACTAGAGTAACCCCCTGTGTAAGTCAAGCAGCACGTGGATTAAAGTTGACAAAGGGAATTAAATATCAATAAATTACAAAAATTTGAGACTGCAAGGAAAACTAGTGTAAAAAGGATGGCTACAAGTCTTTCCTGGTTCCACCAGTTTCAGTAGGTGGATCTCTGCAGTGATCTCTGCACTCAGCCTGAGGTTCACTAGTGTCTTCCATGGCAGAAGATTTGTGCCTATAAAGATCAGTTTTGAGGCTTGAGAACAAGGTCAGCTCCAAATTTTGTTTACCCCATTCATAGGAGTAGGCTTCCAAAGACAAGAAGGATGCTGATCCATGGTGGTCAAGCTTTGAACCACTGAATAGAAGGAGCATAAAAAGTGAGCAACCATCAACACTAGCAAAATAGGACCCTTAGGAATTATCTAAAGGTCACAGAAAATGAATAAATATTAAAGCACTTATCATGCCGAATCTGAGAAATGTTCTGTTATGACTGAAATATTATTCAAAGACAAGCATTGTAATTAAGGTTTTTCTTTTTTTCTTTTCCCTAGGCAGTGATAAAGAAATGCTGGTTTTGTCCTTAGCCTTTAGCCAGCGTTCCCCCCCACACCTTAATTCTAATGTGAGTTCTTATTACAATAACTCTTTCAGATTGAATGAATAGCTGGTTAATTCTTCGAAAGTGTGGCATTCCTGTTGCTAAGCATTTTATTTCCACACGGTGCCCCCCGCCCCCCTTACTTCCAGGTGCATTCCTGGGCTACGGTGCTTGCTAGTTTGTGTAACCCCATGAAGTCAGAAAGCTTAAGAGCCCCTAGAGCAAACACAAAATGTATGAGCATGCCATATCTCAAAATTCCTGCTGTCTGAAGTGCCAGCTTGGAGGTGAGACAGGAAGCCTGAAGGGGAGAGGCAAAAAGAAGTCCCGAAGGGAAAAGAAGCGAGGAGATGCAGGGAAAGAAAAAATAAAGACAAGGTAGTTGAGAGTATAAAGAGCACAGGAGGTGGAAAAGACCAAAGACAACTGGAGCTAAGGGCTCAGCTGAGTGCAGAGTTTCTGGCTCTAAGGAGGCAAACCCTGCTGGGTGATGCTGACAGCATTCAGAGGGGCACTCATGACCTAGTACTTTTCCATCATCCTTTTCTTCCAGGACATACATTTCACTTAGAGGAGGAAGCCAGAGGATGGTGTGAAACAATTCAGGCATTATAACTTCACGCTATAGGACCAGGCTGGCACCAAGTGGCACACCCAGCCCGTGTTCAGAGGTGGCAGTCACAGCACAAGACAGGTTATAGGGCAGATACAGGAAATGAGGATCAGCAACATGCCTCCAGCAGGAATCTGGCCACATTCTAAGCTGGAGGACTCCAAAAGGCTAAGTAAAAGAGAGGGTGGCACCTGGCAGGCTGTAAAGTTACCTTCTGTAATTTTTGCTGTTCTCTTCAGTGCTAGCTTTGCCTGTCTTGTTATAATGAAGCAATTAATAGTGGCTACGTATATGATGGGTTGCTAGAATGTTGGGGGATAGTGAAACTGTTAATTAGGAGCACAGGCAGCTTCAAAACCACAACATTTTTTAAGATTTGCAGCATTCCACTTACTGAAGTCTTAACTGAGATAAAACTCATAATTGTGTTGGTTTAACCCAAATATTTAATTTGGAAAAGAGGAAGCTGAGAGGAGACCTCATCGCTGTCTAAGGCTGCCTGAAAGGGGGCTGTGGCAGAGCGAGTGTTGATCTCTTCTCTCAAGTGATAGGTGATAGAAAAAGGGGAAATGACCATAAGTTGCGACAGGCGAGGTTCAGACTGAATATCAGGAAGAATTTCTTTACTCGATGGTTGGACTCGATGGTCTCAAAGGTCTTTTCCAACCAGAAGGTTCTATGATTCTGTGATTCTATGATTTCAGTTAGCAAACAGAGCAGAAACACACATGTAGCTGAAACACTCTCAGTGTGAACACATACGGGCAGGAACTATCTTTGCATGGGTTGTGGCTGTCTTTTACGATGTTACTGGCAAAACTTCAGGATCGCTGGTTTGGAAAGTAGAGAAAAAATGAGACAAAGAGCAAAATCTATTAAGTTACTGAGGTTCTTTTGAGGGGCCAACATGTTACAGGAGGATCCCCAAAGGTCATGCTTAGCTGTGTGTCATTAAGTTGTCATTAGGTCCTAGGAAATGTATTTATTTAATCACCTTCCTACTTGTTGTATTCGCCCACTTTCCTGCTTGGTTTCTCTTCAGCTAGTTAGATGTTAGTGATTCCATGGGCTGGTCTTAGGCAGTAGTAGTAAAAACTCCCATATATTCAGGTAAACACTTTTGTCTGCCTCTGTTTTCTCCTGATTTCTGAGAAAGAACAGAATATTGCAGAGTGGGTGGACCCTTCCAGGTGCATTCCTCCAAGCATGATGTGCCATCTACCATCAGCTTCCCAGAACAATGAGAAAACTGGGGCCTGTGGGATGGTGTCAGGGTTGGTTCATGGGGTTGCTGCAAAGAAGCCCAGGGCTTCCAGAGTTTCCAGGGCCCCACAGATTTATGTGGGACCCAGTTCCAGAGTAAAAAGAGGTGAATATGTGCACAGAGTGCTCCTCATCTGTGCTATGCTAGAAGACATTGCTCTTCATCTAGATTGAAAGGAACCATTTTCAGCTTTGTGGATTCTGGTTTCCTAGGTGACCCCAAAACTCAAAGGTGCTACAAAACCTGAACCCTGCTATAGACCTTGCCACAGAACAGCAGAAAAGCAAGGACTCTGCCTTGCTTCAGTGGGCTTTGATGTGGACCTGGACAATATTACATTTGCTTGGAGGGGCAGAACAGTGGAGGAATATACAGTACAGTTTGGTTTGGATAGTACTACTTCTGCTATTGCACTGCAGCAGGCTAGAAAGAGTCGTTTGCTTTTATGGCAGGAGTGATGTGATGCATGTAAACAGAAAACTCTTTCCCTTTGCCAGAACACATGGATGAAACCCAAACTCTAAAAATGATAAACACACTTTTTCGCTCGACTCTTCCTTGTCCTAGATTTGTTCAGCTGCTGTCTTTGGGATATATGATGCATGCCCTGCTACTCCCTGAGCATCTGCTATGGGCCACTATGAGAGACAGAGAAATGAGCTAAAGGGACCTTTAGTTTGAGCCAATATGTGCTCATGAGGCAGCTCCTGCTTGCACTGTAGGCAAGCGTTTGTGCTGTCTATGCAGCAAAATGAGTGCTCAATTAGAGCATGGGCTCGAATAATTCTGCTAGGTCGTTGAGACAGATACAGGTATATAAAGCACTAAGAGTGCAACAGCACTGTCTCTACAAAATGCAAATCAGAACATATTGCTGCCAGGGATGCTCTGTGTCTCCTCTGACTGTTAGCTAAGCTCATGCCCATGCCACTGTATGGCCATTGCTACCATTCCTCTTAAAAGCTGCATAGCAATGTGTGTCTGAATTTTGACATAGACATGTAACTTTTCCTCAGGGTCCATGGGTTTCAGTCTCTTTCTGGACTCCTAGTACATGCACAGATCAGGATGGTCTGTCCCTGGCTCCCTCAGGCTACCTCTGCACTGGTAAAGCAGACAGACACAGAGCACAGCCCCCAGCCTGGCACATGGGTGCCCATACGGTCAGGTTGCTGGCACAGCTCCTGCTGCTGTTTTCAGTCTGGGCCAAACAGTTTTCTCACAGGCAATGCCTGGGCACAGCTGGGAGATAGCACAGGACAGAGATCATTTCCAGTTGATGGTTTGATACTATTTTGAAGGGTAAGAAAATATAGTTATATAGGTATATTTTTGCCTGGCTACTCAGAAAAAGGGAAAACGCTCTGACCTGTTTAGTTTATCAGCAAGAACATAACCTTGGCCTGGGTGTAAAAGTACGGTCGAGTTCATAGGGGAAAAAAATGTAACCTGCCTTCTCTGAATGTTAGAACCTACTACCCTGTAATGGCACATGCATTTTCCTTGCTCTCTAACCTTACATTATAGAAGATGTCAATGATCAGTCCAGATATTAGCATAAAACTCCAGGATTTTGACGACTATTAAGATACCACAGCATCAAAGGGGGAGGGGAGGGGAGAGGGAGGAGTAAACCCATTGAAGTCAAGAAATGGCCACCTAGTCTACTCCCATAAATGACAGACAAAATCTGAGGTCTCTAAAAACCATTCGTATACTGCTGGCTGTACCAAGCCACTAGACCTTTCCAAATAGACTACAGAATTTAAGGTCCTTTAGTACAGAAGACCAGACCCTTAAAATTCACGGTGTGCCATAGAAAGGGGGAACCTGGACACTCCATGACTGAAAGTCTCTGAAAGAGGAGGGAGGTAGGGAAGGGAAAATCCCCATACCACCTGACGAAGCACAGTTTAGATCAAATGAGCTGAGGCAGAAGACAGGAAACTCAACCATGTCAGACACAATGAACTTAACATAAAAAAGTCAAACCCTTCCTTTGCCCAGATAGTTGCAAAGTTATCTAGCCCTGGATAGTCCCTCTAGTCATTGAAGCCATCATTCTGTTTTTTCTCTCCACTCAGTGATTTTATGTGATTCAAGGGGGAAGTTTGGGTGTGAAACTGTATGTGCAGCCCTGTAGCTGATTTTTGCAGTCCCGTGCAATCTTGCCAAGCTTAGAAATGTTCAGTGCTTCTGAATTCTGGGTTTTCAGCAGTGCTCAGAGAGCAATAGTTGTGCTTTCCAAAGTCATGTTAAAATATGCTTTAAAGGACATGGTGGGGATAAAGACAGAGGAATATTAGACTCAAGGAAGTGTCAAAGCAACAAATATGTGATGGGATCCTCTTGCAGCGCAGCAGCTGGCTGTTACTGGAAGCACTACAGACAGGACAGCTGCAGCTACGGTGGTAAGGGACCTGATCCCACAAACCTACTGCAGGCAGAACTGTTGAATCATGGACCAGCTGCACCCTGAGAGCTTAAAGGTCTGCATGTAAAGCTGATGATTACGGCTTGGACCTGAATGTAGGACTGACTGCTCAGGCAGAAAAGCAAGCAAGCAAGCAAACAATGGAAAACCTACATGAGTGAGTCTACACGGCTTCATCTCATTCAGCTCATCGTGATTTCAGGTGAGACACAAGCTGTTTCTCAGTGGAGTGCAGCAACATATTATTCTGGTAAAACAGAACCATAAACTCGTTAAAAGAGAGAAAAAAGGGGAAACATTTTTTTCCGTTGTCAAATGCATTATCACACAGCAAAGAGGGAAGCACAATGAAAAAGAAGGAAGCTAATGAACTGCTGCTAGTTTTTCAACCCTAACACCATATTTGAAAGTGGACAGCTTTCTTTCTCTACACTCTTACTTGGTGGTACTGGGGTGAAGATGCTTTTGCAGTTAGTTTGCTGAATTTTGCAAGTTGTAATCAAGGTCATGACATTTCCCCCAAACACCCTCTATTGATTCTTCATTCTGTTTTACTTTGGAAATGTTACTGGCACTCAGGCTACATATCAGTATAATGAAAAACAGGGGGATGTCAGGCACAGTTGTTTGTAGCGTGCGGTACTGCTGCTTTAAGAGCCAGCTGTGCAGCACAGAGGATCAGCAGTGTGCACTAGTCTAGAATGAAATGGTCTACAAATGAATTATTAAGCTTTTCTAGGAGATGGACAGAACATTTTCACCTAGGCTGCAAAGCGTGTCATCACATACAGAAAAAGGATAAACAGGCTAGGGCCAACTTGATGAAAATTGATAGTGACTTACATATCCCTATTCAAAATCAGTCATATCCAGATTAAGGCAGCCTCAGCCAGCAATTTCCAGAATAATCCTACATAGCACTTTCCAGGCCTTTCTAATCATTAATATGTGTTGACTGAAAAACAGCTTTAATGTGCTGTTTTGGAGGTTCCATATTTGTTTGCTGAATAACTAGAGAGGAAAGATTTTCAAGTTTGTCTTTTCACGTTCGCTTGGTCCTGTGGCCTATGAAACACAAATATGTTCTTGTGGAATATCCTTGCTGTAGAAAGTTATCCTGGAAATCTTAGCTGGCTGCTTTCCTCTGATTAGAGTTATCTTTGCATGGCAATACGATTTCACCTTGAGTCAGAATTTTTCAATCCAATAATTCCATTAGGACTTTCTTGAAAAAAAACCCTCAGTGTCAGACTGCAGTCTGAAAGTTAGTGCAAATCTGTCCTGTTCTTCTCCCAGAAAATGAAGCTTTTTTTTTTTATATTTGCGATGAGAATGGTAAAGGAAGCATCATAGTATCAGGATGTACTTCTAAATAATGTTTCAGATGGACAGTAGGCAACTAGGAAGAATCTGAACTTTCAGATTCTAAGCATATGGATTATAAATCTCTTCCAGGTCCTAATCTTGCAGTATTTGCTGTCTTGAGTCCAAATTTCTTGTCAGCCTTTATGATGCCATAATATTGGACAATATGTTTGGAACACACATGGCAAAAGATAACTAATTTTAAGTTAAATTGCTGATTCACTTACCATCACAGCACCACCTCTGGAACCCCACTCTACACTTCAACACAGAGTAGAGGGAGGGTGGAATTCACCCTTTTGAAATTACCCAGTGTTGGAAGGGACCTCAAGAAGTTATCTTCTTCATATCCCATCAGAGAGCAGTTACACCTAAGCCACCACACCTAAGTCTTCACTAATTTTAATTTGACTTGCACCTTGTTACCTTGTAATAACGCTTTCATATGTCTTGTAATTAGCTTCTTGTCTCTTATATATAATTTAAATCTCATTTGTTGCAAAGCAAGCTAAATTCTTCAATTCTTCTGGCATTCCTCTCTTGAACTCAGGTAATAACTCACCACCTTCTTTTTAGAAAAAAAATTACAAATTAGGAGGTCATTATCATGCTCCTTTCCTTTCCTTTCCTTCCTTTCCTTTCTTTCCTTTCCTTTCCTTTCCTTTCCTTTCCTTTCCTTTCCTTTCCTTTCCTTTCCTTTCCTTTCCTTTCCTTTTCCTTTCCTTTCCTTTCCTTTCTCCTTTCCTTTCCTTTCCTTTCCTTTCCTTTCCTTATCCCTTTCCTTTTCCTTTCCTTTCCTTTCCTTTCCTTTCCTTTCCTTTCCTTTCCTTTCCTTTCCTTTCCTTTCCTTTCCTTTCCTTTCCTTCCCTTCCCTTTCCTTCCCTTCCCTTCCCTTCCCTTCCCTTCCCTTCCCTTCCCTTCCTTCCCTTCCCTTCCCTTCCCTTCCCTTCCCTTCCCTTCCCTTCCCTTCCCTTCCCTTCCCTTCCCTTCCTTCCTTCCCTTCCCTTCCCTTCCCTTCCTTCCCTTCCCTTCCCTTCCCTTCCCTTCCCTTCCCTTCCTTCCCTTCCCTTCCCTTCCCTTCCCTTCCTTCCTTCCCTTCCCTTCCCTTCCCTTCCCTTCCCTTCCCTTCCCTTCCCTTCCCTTCCCTTCCCTTCCCTTCCCTTCCCTTCCCTTCCCTTCCCTTCCCTTCCCTTCCCTTCCCTTCTCTCTATTAAGTAAGGCTGGTTTATTCAGCCTTTCCTCCTTGATCACATTTGTCAGTAACTGATTGTTTCTGATGCTTTCTTCTGGATTATCTCCAGTTGGTATACATCTATCTTTAAGAGTGATGCCCCAAATTGGATATAGTACTTCCACTGAGGCTTCTCCAGTGGCAAGTTAGAGCAGAATAATTTCTTTCCTCTGTCTTATAACAGTGCTCTGAAAAACACCTCAGAATAACGCTCATTCTTTTGCATCAGCCTCACACACATTTGTGGCACATTGAACTTTAGTTCTCTTGTCTGCCCTGTCGCTACCTGACCCGTTTTACATCCTCAATCCTAAGTTCGCAAGCTCCACTGTCCTTTGTAAATGACGATTTTGCTGCTTTCAGACTGAAGATGCTCGCCTTTCTTTGCAATCCTATATAGTCCCCCAAATGTTGCACCTCTTCTTAAGGAATACATGTGCTCTCTCTGCTCCATCGGTCACATCACTAGTGACAGCGTTGAACAGAACATGGTCAAAAGCACACATCCCTGCCTGAAGTGCTCTCCCAGGCTGACCACAGATCATTATTAGCTACAGTTCATCCGAGGCTTTTCACTGCATTCAAGTACTAAAAGGAAAGGCAGCTGTTTTGACAGGAATAAATAAATTATAACTTCAGGTTCAGTATGACTCGGTTTGGTATCCCTACAGATGGAAGAAAATTTCACCCAGGCAGTTGTATCTCAGGTTGCCTTGATACAAGTGCTATTTTGAATTAATCTGCTGCTACACCTCAAAAGAAGGAACATGGTACATTTAGCCTGGATAAACTGCACTGCTCTCATAAATGCTCTGAAAACTAAGTATTGAAAAAGATATGAATTAATTTGTTGTGTCTGTGATCTTGAAGATCTGGATCTCGAAGTGCACTGAGAGACAGTGGGTTTACAGTGGAGATATATTTAATGTAGCCTATTAGACAGAGACAGCAGATTTCCTCATCCTTGAGAAGCACTTTCTAGAGCTTTGAGGCTTCTGCTGTTAGTTCAAGGCACAATGAAATTCATTAGTTTTTTGCAATTTAAAATGTTGGTCGTAACGGTTTGTGAATCCTTGACTAAGAGGAAATGGTCAGAGCATGGTATACTGCTATGTATACTTCTCCTTCCCTAATACAATATTGTTGTTGAACACAACCTCAGTTAAAACTGAGAAATTAATTCTTGGAGTTTAGGGGTAAAGAGTAGTATTAGGACACCTCAAAAGGTTTTCCCTCTTTGGTCAGTGATTCCTGATTCAGTAAGAGCAATCTTTCCCAGACCTGGTTTCTCCTAGACATCCCTCTACAGACTTACTTGCAAATTGTGAGAGAGGAAACACACTGTAAGTGGTATCACTGTGCCTCATTTGTTCTAATGTGGCTTTTGATGTACTCTGGAGGGGAGTCTGGAAATGTCTATGCAACTGTAAGAAAGGGTATGCTTACAGAGAGGTAGCCTTTAAGCAGTAGCTTAAAGCATTACGTTGTGTAATACTGTTCCTAATATTGCTACTGAACAAATCTGTAGACATTCCTGTGAATTCCCCCACCTTCTGGATTGTATTGTGAATGCAAGTGATACAGTGACCCTGGCTGGTCAGTCATTGCTGTGACGCTTTTCAGTGAGTCTGAGATTACCTTGGCTCCCACAGCATATTATAAAAGCTCTCAGAGAGTAACAGACAACAGAAACTGCTCCCCAGTTTTTTAAATGTCCAGTCCTTAATCAGTTCCAGGTTTTGAGCATTCATTTTCAGGAAGCTGCTGACGCCCTGAGTTGCGATTCGATCTAATTGGCATCGAAGCTTTTCAGTACATTACAAAATCAAAATTAAAGCACCTACTTAACCTGAGTACATAAAATCAGTGACTGCTTCTGGCCCTGGTAATAGTACAGAGTTATATTATTATGAATAGCTATGCTTGCAATTAAAGGCAATAGGAGCAATTTATTAATGGAAAACAGGCACTTCCTCGGTGGCACTTGCAGGAACTGAAGTACTGCCCCTCTCTAGACCACAGGTAAGACTAGTATGCATGCTGTATTAGCCAAAGAACAAGGATAACTTGTGAGAATAGGCTTTCTCACTTCAAAGAAAGGGTTCACATGTAGATCAGGTAACCACATCAATACAAAGAAAGTACTTAACAGGCCTTCTGTGTTGAACAATTCTCTCTAATATCAGTTACTGACAAAAACAGTTCAGAGAGAAAATATATCTTCTTTCTCCATGCATATTATGTGAGCCAAATGTTATTTTTCAATATTGCCTTTTTAAACATGATGCACCCAGCTGATTAAAAAAAAATCTGCACTGAAAAAAAGGGCTTCTCACCAAGAATAAAATTCAACAAAAGGTAGATCAAGGGAAGCTCAGTGCTTTCCATGGTAAAGCAGAGAAGAATGAAGCCAGCTTGATACCTCGGGGCTGGCAGGTCTGGAATTCCCTTCATCATGAAGCACTGTTTCACTTCACCTCAATGTGTCATGCTGGTGAAACCTGAGGTTAATTATGAGATTATTCTAATACACTTCAAAGGCTTTTGGAGGCTCCTGAGTCTTCACAGTTTAATATGTTCATTTCTCAGGTGCAAGTAGGAGAAATGAAAACTAATTAAATGATTTTTTAAATCTTTTTTAAAAAGAGTTTAAAAATTATCTATTATTTTCAAACCCCACTCATTGGACCATCTCTGTGATACTGCAGAATCTGCAAAGTAGTGTTAAAAGGGACATTTGGGTTCCAATAATTTGTATGCTTTGAAATCATGTATTGGCTGATATTTGAGTATTTTATTTAAGATGCGATAGCATCAAAACTTACCTGGCTATTCCTCAGACCAGAGCAAACACACACAGAGGTCAATGGATAGCTTTCCAGATAGTTTTAGAAGTTTGTTTCTAACAGGTCAGCAATCCTTACCATTATTTAAATAAAGAATTTCTAGATTTATATTCTAACACCATTTCAAAGGCACAGACCTCTGCTTTGAACTTCAAGATGCCTTGCTAACCACCATCAACTGACAATATGACGGGGGCAGAATTCAGGAGTACAAAGAAATTAAGTGCAGCAATAGTAATTGAATATTTTTCTGCTGTTCTTTTATTATGTAATATCAAGGGTGACAGGGGGGAGGGTTGATCCCCTTCATTCCAAGAAGAATATGCAGCTAAAAGAATGAATCAGATCAAAATTATCTTCTAAGGGAATGGAAAACACAGGTGTGTTCTTCTGTGTGTCTGGCACAAAATATAGCAAATGAGCTTGCTTGGTCAGTGGCAAGAGCTGAATGAGAAGAAATTTGCTTAGTCTTGACCTAGTAGAGTGACGCATGACTCTGCAAAGCAGCACACTGTAAAAGTAGATCTAAGGGAAACACAGAATACCTTCACTTTCGAGTCCACACATCCACAGAAATCAGAGTTCTGATGGATTTTTCATGGAATAACAAGGGACAAATAGAGAAGCATGGTTGCTTATTACTAAGGTGCACAGACCTTTCTGTAAAAAATCAAGGAAGTGCAGTGGATTGCTGAATCCTGCTTCAGTCCATGGAAGGTCACTGAATTCTGCTGTTTTTTGAAGAAAAGAGGGTAAATAAAAAGAAAATACTGTGCAGGGAAATGCAATATGATTACATTTCATGTTGTTTGATAACTGCAAAATCAATTCAGCAGTGTTTTACCTGCATTTTGCGCTATTTTTTAAAATGTCAGCAAAAGGTTTTACTACTATTCATTACTAGTTATAGAAGAGAGAGTTAATTCAATTCTCTAAAACTAGCAAAGAAAACATACAGTCAAATTCTTCATGAGAGTTTTTAAAATTTTATTTACTGCATTGGGGCAACTACACAGATATAATGATAGCCTACGGAAGCTCTGAGGGAACTATTTTAAGTTGGTACACCAGCAGTCTCTGAAATGAAATGTCTCCTGAGCTACAGGAAGGCCTTTACAGGCAAAGAGAGAGGTAGTGAGAAGAAACTACTGACTTGTTTAAAAAAGAAATCTGAAATGTGGCCAGAGCATTGAGATTGGAGGAAGGGTATCAACTCAGCATTTCTGGATACTGGATAATTACAATATTTCATTTTGTACATCCAAAATCAGTATTCATCATTGAACATCCTGGGTTTAAAATGTAAGTGAAATCACAAAAAAAGCAATATTTGCTTAGGGTTCTGGAAGCTAGGGCTGGAAATACTTGTGTCTATCCCTTGGACCAGATACGAGTGACTGCTAAGCAACTGTATAGACCTAGGTTTCAGATCACAGATTTATTACATATAGTGAATGTACTCAGACCTGAGGTGGGATGCCAGGGCCTCAGCACTCTAGGCTGTCTTTGTAAATGTGTCAGGACAAATCACATCATCTTGGTTAGGACAATCTTCCCTCTGTCTCTGCTTTATTTAGTTGTCGGTAATGTTGCCTCCTATTTTCTTTCATGCAGGTCTCTCCCCATCCTGGCATACCTCTGGAAGGAGCACCTGCCTGTACCTTCCCTGATGTTCATTCCCAGAACAAGCAGCAAGCATTCATGACACTTAGGAATAATTCTTTGGTCCAAAACCTCCTCTCTCACCCCAAAGTGTCAAGATTTCCACTAGCTAGTGGAAATTTCCACTAGCAAAAAACACAGAATCATAGAATGGTTTGGGTTGGAAGGGACGTTAAAGATCATCTAGTTATAACTCCCCTGCCATTAGGTCAGTTTGCTCAAAGTCTCATCCAGCCCGCCCTTGAACAGCTCCACAGTCTCCCTGGGCAACCTGTTCCAGTGCATCACCACCCTCAAAGTAAAAATGTTTTCCTAATATATCATAGAACCAGAGAACCGCTTGGTTGGGAAAGACCTTTGAGATCATAGAGTCCAACCATACCTGTCCATTACTAAACCATATCCCTAAGTGCTTCCTATGCCCATCTTTTAAATATCTCCAGGAATGGCAACTCAACCACCTCCTTGGGAAGCCGTTCCAGTGCCTTACAACCCTTTCAGTGAATAATTTTTTTCCTAACGTCTAGTCTGAACCTCCCCTGGTGAAACTTGGGACGATTTCCTCTCGTCCAATCATTTGTCACTTGGGAGAACAGATAAATATGCACCTCACTACAACCTCCTTTCAGGTAGTTGTTGACAGTGATGAGGTCTCCCCTCAACCTCCTCTTCTCTGGGCTAAACAACCCCAGGTCCTTCAGCCACTCCTTGTAGGACTTGTTCTCCAGCCCCTTCACCAGCCTTGTCGCCTTTCTCTGGACACTTTCCAACGCCTCAATGTTGTTCTTGTATTGAGGGGCCCAAAACTGAACACAGTACTCGAGGTGTGGCCTCACCAGTGCTGAGTATAGGGGCACAATCACTGCCCTGGTCCTGCTGCCCATGCTGTTTCTGACACAGATCAAGAAGCTGTTGGCCTTTTTGGCCACCTGGGCACACTGCTGGCTCATATTCAACAACCCCAGGACCTTCTCTGCCAGGCAGTTTTCCAGCCACTTTTCCCCAAGCCTGTAGCACTACATGGGGTTGTTTTGTCCCAGTTCAACCTGGCACTTGGCCTTGTTGAACCTCACCCTATTGGTCTCAACCCATCGATACAGCCTGTCCAGATCCCTCTGCAGAGCCTCCCTACCCTCAAGCAGATCAACACTTCCACCCAACTTGGTGTCATCTGCAAACTTGCTAAGGGTGCACTCAATCCCCTACATCAGATTCCCAGACCACAAAGATCTTTCTGAATGATGTATCTCATTGGAGGACACTCAGCATGTTTCTTAAATTGCATAAACATATCAGAAATACTATAGCTTTGTGCTCAGGCCTATAGAAATAAACAGAGGACTCGCTTCCTCTGCGAACAGTCATAAATATCCATCAATATTGTCAACTATTATGCTTCTGAACAACTATAAACTTCTGGATAGTGTATAGAGGCACTTTATAGGTAGATAGACAGCTGGAAATTACTAATGTGTGATTTCTACTGATCACACCAGCAAACAAAATATGCTCCTACTCAGTTGGCAATCTATTGCCTGAAAGAAGCATTAGCCTTGGTTTCTGGTTTAGTTCCTCAGTGGGTGTATCTCCAGGAGGAATTCTCTTCTATCTATCTCCTCTATACTACCAGATACGGCAATATACTGCTTTTTAACTTTTAAATCTCTCATGATTTAAAAAGTGCTTTAATTATGCTGAAAGAATAGATTCGTTTCTGAAAAATACCCTCCATTATTAGTTTCTGTGGTGATCTTTGAGCTGTGGAAGAAGTTGTCACTGCAATTGCTCTGACTAATGACTTAAAGGCTTAGCCTGAAAGCATTTTGGCAACCAGGTCTGTGCCCTTTTCTGTTCTTGTAATCATTGCAAAGGAACATTTTGTGCAGAGATCTACAGTGTCCCAGGGCTCTCTATCTGTGTACACAAAATGGAGAATATCTGGAGAAGATACTACATCTCAGAAGTAAATACTGTATAAATGCTTAGTTACTAGAAATTATGACTCGATTCTCACTTGGTATCTGCATGAGTGTGTGGAAAGTATACTCCAGAAAGTACCTGAACCTCTCATAATTGCTACAAGTTTATATTGGGCAATGGTGATTTGAAAGATATGACAAATCATCTACAGCACAGAGCAGCAGACTGAATGCAAAAGTGTCTGTACCATCAGAAATTGATTTGATGACTATGATGTCAATTACTTTTGGCACTAAGCTTCCTGTGGATTATTTTCTGATTGATCTTTTGGCTATCTGTGACTGTTTCCATATCTATGCTTATTTGGGGAGAGATTTAAGGAATGCTTTGGCTATCATAAATCATTCAGATTTTTTCCCCTATTTGGAGTATCAGTTTATACCATTTGGGTCAACTTTGATCATTCCACCTCCTTCTTAGGCAGTAAATGCCGTTACTGAGCAGTAATATTAGTCACAAAAGAGCTCCCCCAAACCAATCTTGATTTTTGAGGTACCAGATGAGAATGTAATTTGTCAGAAAAACCCAGCCCTTTAGCTTCTATACACTTTTGTGCAGTGTACTTTTTTCGGCAGCATGTTTTTGATCTCCAATTCTGTTGAGGTACGGATGCTAAATAGGCTCCTGCAGCAACTTTTGCATGCTAATGTGTCAGATACTGGTGCTATTTACACGAGTTTCCATTTAAGAGCTTAAACGTGTCATTTAATTTTGCAGCATTTACAGACTCAAAGATGGCAGAGAGAATGGTATTATGCCACTTAGCATCCTTCCTTGCTTTGCTGTGTGACAATACAGAGTGGCAGCTTCAAACTTATTTTTAGTCTCTTTTTTTGACTAAACATAGTAGTAATATCAGGTTCAGGGTTTTTTTTTTTCTGGGAGATATGTTTGGGGTCCCCAAAGAAATGGATTCAGCAATTTTTTCTGCATTTTGAATATTGAAAGAGATGAAAGTAAAATGTCTAAGAAAGAAGTTTAAAATTAAATAACTGCTAACAAAAATATCCACAAAAAGCCCTCAAAGCATTCAGTGGTTTTAATTAAAAAAACCCACAACTCCTTTCTTTCCTAACTCAGTATTACTGCTGAGTACATCGTGAAGTCATAATTATACTTTCTCTCCAGGCTGTGTAAAAGCATCCAGGAAAAAACATCAGGTAAGATGTGAAACGTAAAGGGGAGAGAGCAGTTTTCAAGCCTTATTTAGTAATTTCAAAGAATTGAAAATGTTACAACCTTCTTTTTGTCCTGCCTTTGCAGATCACGTTTGAAGGTTCCTGTTGTCATAAGGTCACATTAATTGTGGGCAAGCTATTATCTTTATGGACTCAGGATGCTGGTTTCAGACTTGTAGTCCCTAAGCAGTGATATACATCAAGTAATACTTTATTTATTTATTTGAATGCTTCAGCTCCTGAAACTCAGGCCTGCCCAGCATTCTGACAATCCCGGTTAATTACTGTAGTGCTTCCCTGGCAGTTCTTCCTTAAAACATCTTAGCAATATTGTAACTCATCCAGGATGATGTTGATTGCTACCTGTACAGGCCTTTGTCAGCATATTACTTCCACTTTATGCAGATGGGGCACTTGCAATTTGAAGTGCTCAAACCAATTTTTAGCACAGATAAGCAGCTTGAAAGACAGATTCTCTGACAAAATCAAGCCTCTGATTTGCGGCTTTCTCAGGTACCTTCTTGTTTGTTTGGTACTCAAAGACTTACCTCACTGAATACCTTATTGCTTCATCAGTCTGAAGGCAGAACAACACAACATCTTGTTTCTCACTTTGAATATTCATGTGAGGTAAGTCTCAGATTGACTGAGTTTGTCTAATTTTAAATCCCCTGACAAACAAATTTTAGTCTACTGACAGGAATTTTCTTCCTGTCCTCATCACTCAGTGACTTACTCCTGCTTACACAGCAAAACTCCACTACAGGAGAGAGGCAACTGTTCCTTTGCTATCTCCACATCTTGGTTTGCCTATGCAACACCTCAGAACTCATGACCACACCCCTAGACTAAAAGAAATCCTGACTGACATTGGACAAAGTGGGTGAGAATCAGATATGCTAAGCACTGATATACTGAGGGATGTAGTTAAAGCACATGGAAGTCACCTGACTGTGAACTAACCCACTGCAAAGTGCTTAGGGGATGTACTGACCCTGCCATAGAATGGTAACCTGCAGCTGAAAACAGAGTGGCAAGGCTAGCTCAGCTGGACACATCACAAAACTTTCAGTCATAGGCTCAGCAAAGGAGATGTTTTGGGTTTCATGCATCTTGACATCGACAGCCCCAAGTTACACACCTTAGCCCATTACAGGTAGGAATAATTTGGGGTTTTGGAATAGGATCCATGGAAGCCTGTGAGGCAAGTGACGATCTGCCTAAGCTAATCAGTGCAGAGTTTTGAGCAGAAGTCAGAGAGTCAAGCTGCACAGTTTAGAACAGCCAAGGAGTGGCTCTAAATCTTGATCTATAAAAGCAAACCACTAGGAAACTCTTCCAACAGCTGGTAATGACTAGATTTATCACTGATTGAGGGTAAAAGTAAGTTATTGTTGATTACATTAACTGTTTCTACAGTTGTTCTTTTCATTTAGGGAAATACCCACCTATTTAATTGCCTTCTTGGTTGCTTTAAACCACCATTGCCCAAACAAGGAACTGAAGACGTGATCCACAAGTAGTGCCACTGTACATCTCCAACCTTATAACTGTATTTTTAAGCTATTCACATAATTATACACACTGCAACTCAAGTAATTCTATCAAGTATTAAGTTGCAGCCCAGGTGAACTTGTTATGCTAAGCTTTTCTACAAGTGACCTGTGAACAGTCTTCATAGTTAATTTCCTGCCTATAAAATGTATTTTATTGCATTCAAATCAAAGTACAGGAAATAACAGAGGATACCATGTGACCAACTGACTAAATAGTTAGCATCATGTAGCCTTTCAGTTACACCAGTGTACTAGATTAAGACATTCTGTCAACTGATAATTGGACTTCGATGACATTTAGTGAGTTACCTAATGCTGTAGGAATTGAACAGAGGAAGCTGAATGAACAGTGACTAAATACATTTGTGCAGGCAGAATAATATATACCAACATATCAATCTAGAGACAAATGGATCTTGGCTGTACCTGTGGGTCTAACAAGAACAAAGAAAACATTTATTTCATGGTACGTGTCCATTTCTTAAGAATTAAATGTAATGATGACTCACTTTTATGCAACAACAACAATAAAAGCCGTCTTATTTTTGAGCACAGCTATGATGTGGGAGCTGAAGAAGTCAGGCTCAAATTCTCAAAAGAAACACACACACTCCCCAAACCCAAGGCTCTTATTCCCAACAAAAGTCCATGGGCTATAGATGCATAAATCCTTTAAGTTCCATTGAAAATACCAATATCAAGGTCTAGAGACAGTTTTGATTTATGTTGAATGAAAGTGGTGTGATTAAGTCCCATTCGTAGCCAATGGCAGATAACCAGAACTGTGCTGGGGAGGTACCTGGATACATTTTAGAGAGCATGAGAGAAATTCTGAGACTAGATTTAAGGAAAAAAAAAGACGATGCAAGTGAAGCAGCTACAATTTTGTTTCTAGTGTTATATATAGAGATCTATAATTCTTTTTTTTTTTAATAGGGCACCATTTTACAGTCAGCTTCTCCCAGCATTTCTTAAGTCAGTTCCCTCCTCCCCACCCCAGACCAAACTACCTTTTTCTTTCTCTAATTATTCACAGTTTTAACACAGTTGAATGTTTTAAATAGATTGGACATGGATTATGCAAAGATTTGACACAGTTTATTCTGATGTTGTACAATACATGTGAGAGTATTATGCATGAAAGTAGCATGCCACGATGAATGAAGTCAGATACATTGTAAGTATATAAATATCCCAATTACTAAGACTGAGTCTACTAACCATATTTCATACCAAGGAAGACACAAAGGTCAGGAGGAAGTGTCTACCTTGATTCCTAGTTGAATATATATCATACTGGACTGTTTTGTGGTGTTCTACAGTAATCCAAGACAAAAAGAGCCCAGAAACACAAGGCAAGTAGTTTTGCACCAAAGTGTTAGTGTTTTTCTACTGAACAGCAGTGCACACACTCTTGTTTATGGAAAACAAGACTTCAGTTTACACATAAACGTAAAAAACATAAGGTAACAGGCTTCTTACTATGTTTGCAATGGGCAAAGAGTACATAATCAGTTGCTGCAGATCAGCTGTTTAGTAATCCACCGAATTCCTGCCCTAGTGTGTAATTTCTAATCAGAGTCTACTATAAAGAATTTCAAAAAATAAGTTGTATCTACATGTAATCGGAGCTTGGGCGCAAGGGAAAAAATCTTGGAAGAGAAGGAAAATTCATTTGGAGAAGTAAGCATTTACGAAGAACTGGGAAAAAACACATCTGCTGTAGAAAGAAGAATGAAACTCATGCAAAGATCTAGTATTACCTCTCAGTAAGACCTGAATGGAACAGTCAGGGTTTTCTTGACAAATACTTTGATCAAATATGGCTGCTTGCAGTTGTGGTCTTCAGGAGTGCCTTTAGGAGCAACCTGAGCCATGTAAATGCTTTGCTGAAGTAGCTTGTAACATCCCTAAATAAACTGTTGAAGAAATAATATCACAGAATAACTGAGATTAGAAGAGTTCTCTGGATCAACCTCCTGCTCAGAGTAGGCTCAGCTATGAAGTGGGGCCACTTGGCTCAGAGCTTTATCCAGCAGGCTCTTGCAAACCTTCAAGTGTGGAGGTTGCATGAGCCTCTGTGCTGCTTCTTCCACTGCTGAGTTGTCCTCAGGTTGAAAAGAATTTTCCTTTTACCTCCTGTAGATCCCCCTTTTTTTTTTAATATATCATCACTGCTATGTTTCCTCCTGCCACAAACTGCTATGATCAACCTGGCTCTATCTTCCTGGTGACCTCCTTGGTACTAGAAGGCCCTGCTTAGGTCCCCAAGAGCTTTCCCTTCTCCAGGAAAAACAAACCCAGGTTCCTCAGTTCTACTATGTAGAGAAAGTGCTCTGGTGGCTGACAATCTTGGTGGGCCTCCACTGAACTTGCTCTATTTGATCAATGTTGTTCTTATACCCAGTGACCCGAAACTTGACACAGTACTCTAGGTGCCATCTAAGGAGTGCTGAGAAAAGGGGAATGATCACCATTCTTGAGGTACTGGCCATGCTACTCTTGATACAGCCCAAGTTGCCACATGGGCAGCCAGCAGGCTCATAGCAGAGATGTTTCACCGCCTGAGAATCTCCAGCCTGAATCTCTGCAAGGAGTAAACAAAGTGCCTTGCTGCAGTATTGGTAACCCTGCTGCTGAATCAGCAGTCCTGAGCTCAGGCCTGAATTCGGCTCACAGTTCCAGACATGCTACCTGGTGGCTGAAAAAAATTATACTTAACAGCTTCTGAAGTGTGGAGTCTTCTTTAACTTAATGCTAGGGACAACAAAGTATTGCTTTCTTTCCTCTGACTGTATGTTATACTTTTGCCGAGCTTATCCCACTCTTAAAGGTTTTTTTCTGACCTGGCGGATAGTAAGCAAGGCCCTTTTTAGACATTATATCACATGAACTCTACACTCAGAAAATGTTCAGAGGTATCTGAGGCTAAAGTAGAGCTTGTTGAACTCAGGAATAGAAAACATGCATGCTGCCCTGAGACTAGTGATTTATTTTTAAGAAACTAGAAGATTTTCACAGGCTCAACCATAAGAGTTATAGCTAAACCAGATTTAACTCAATAATAGTCTGACTGGGATGCAAGGTCTAATACCTTGCTTTGAGCTGTCACAGCTCCTGGTGCCTGAGTTGTCCCTACAGCACACTGCAGTCACTTCTGTGCAGTATGGGCATATCAGTAGTTCATATGAGATATATCTCCAGTGTGTTGTAATGCCTTCTGGGTAGCTTCTGGAACTAAGAATGAGCTAATATACTCTCTCCCTCTGCCAGACTTATTAGTTTAGAATGAGTGCTGTGAGGACTACAGCTACATGTCTGCCAATTCAGAGATTTGAGTTTTGCAGTTGGCTCAGAGAATGAGTACAGTGAGATCCAATCTGCCTGAGAAAATACTCTGTAGATGTACCTTGTCACAATCTCTCTGCTAAGTTAAGCTATGCTGCCTGTACTGTTTTTTCCTTTCCAATTAATTATAAGTTTTTGCTTATCTTAGAAAAACAAAGTGAGTTTTCACACAGAATAGTATTCCTTTAGACCAGAAGCTTATTCTGTATCATAGTTTCTCTTCTTTTTCCTTTTACAGGCCTTAGAGAGATAGCTCCCTGAGCCAAAAATCACAAATTCCTGTGTTAATTTGAACAAACCTGTATTAGAATTTTTAATAGTTGGCCGTTGAAGACTGAACTCTTCCTGTGGTTACAACCATGCAAGTATTGTGCCTACCTCCCAAAATCCACAGATACCTACTCAGCTAACTTGAACTGTAGCTTTCAATTCCTCACATGCATAGTGACACGTCTAGTTCTTGAAAGATGTTAAGCAGATTGAAAGGGGGTGAAAGAACTTTAAAAGGGTGTCTGTACATGTTAGCCTGTTATAGGAGATCACCTACAACACATGAGGACACGTACCAAGAGTAAGTTACGGCTTCTAATAGGAGTAACTGTTAGAATTATCGTGCAGAAATGTTTTCTGGCATTCTGCTTATGTCGGGGCTGCTTCTCATGGTTTACACCAGTGCCATGTCCACACGGAACTATTTATCCCTCAGAGTGTTGTGTTTAAAACACAAGCTTGATGTCATTTAAGTATTTGCTAGAAATTGCATGAATCTGCTGGTACATAACCCCAGCCTTGTGTGACGATAATGCAATGTTTCTATTTCTTGGAAGAAAGTCTGATGTGAATTTTAACTTAATAAATAAATAAATAAATTCTTGCTTATATGCAAAAACCCCAAAGATACTACCCAAAATTGAGCAGAAAACTCCTTTCCCTTCAGGGAATACAGTTGCTACCAAAAAACATCCTGTTTTCACAGAACATTTACTGCAAATTTCATGAACTTTGCTTTCTGTCAGTGGAAGAGTTGTTGGTTAGAGTTTGTTAATGAAACAGCACATGTATTGAATAAATGCTGAATACTCAGTTGAATAAGTGTTATTTCATGACCACAAGATCTAATTACGTCAACACAAATATTTTAGTAACAAGTAAGAAGAAATCTTAATAAAATTCAAGTAGCTCAATGAAAAGTGACATTGAAGATAAAAGGCATGACAGTTGAAACAAACAGATGAAATAAAGCCATTATCTCAATGCAGTTTTGTTTTGTTTTTAAACTAAGCATTATTATATGTAAAAGGAGTGCAGTTTCAGAAAAGAAAATAGATATTTGCCTTTCTCAGTGTGAAAAATAGAGTATATAATAGAATTTTCTTAAGATTTTTTGAAAGCTGTCACTTGTTAAATCTTTCTTCCTCTTTCTAAATAAATTAATTTACTCTAGAAAGTACTTAGCAGAGTCTAAAAATCCCACTCTCAATGACTCCAGGCAGACTTTTGTCATTAATGTCATGAATAAAACTTTATTTTGCTTCTGAAAATCTTGCCCATAATAGCAAGATCATTTTTGTAGTACATGCCATAATCAACTGCTTATTATACTTATGCAGCCTTTGAATTTTTTTAATAGTAGAAAAAAGGAAAAAAAAACCTTAACCGAGCTCTTATACAGCCACAAACATTTCAATTTGTAATTTCACTTGTTAGCCCTCGGAAAAGGTTCTAATCAGTGTCAAAAATCTTCCTGGTTTACAGCCAGTCATAAGCTTGACTTTGAAACACTGAGTGCTTGGAAGAGATTGCTGAGAAATAATTGAAAGACTAAGAACTCTGCATAGGGTGTTTTTCACAAAACTTTTTCAAATCAACAAGAAATTTGAGAAAATCATGATGTATTTGATGAGCTACAGCAGAGACATTCTATCAAATTAATTTTTCTGAATGACTTTATTAGCTCTAGACACAAACAGTACCAACCAGAGTGTGAAAAGTAGATTTTGAGGTTGGTGATAAGTCTTTAAATATTTTGGAAGGACGGAAATGGTGTTTCCCATACAAATGTTAAAACATTTTAAAGTATTACTGGATAATAAAAATATAACCAGTAAGCAGCTTTTCAGAACGTGTCTTGACAATTAAAAGGGAAATAGAAAAAACAGGATTGTATTTGTGTGCAAGTTTCCCATAGGAATACATATGCATTAGTTAAAGAAGGGCCTCTTCCCGTTATTGCCCTGCAGCTCAATTAAATTGCACTCAGAGGGCTTGGGTTAGGCTCTGCACGGCCTTCTCTTTCAGAAAAATCACCTTACTTCTACATCCACACTGAAACCTGAAGTTTCCAGTTTTAACCAGAACTGTTTAAAAATGATTTCTCATTAGTAATTTTAGACTTGTACCCAAATGTATATAAAAAAATCTTATTAAGAGATTTAACTATATAGAAGTTAGTTTTGCTAAAAGTACATGTAAAGAAGTAAGACAGGAAATAACAAGCCTTTAAGGGCCATTGGTATTTTCTTCTGTATTTAAAGTATTTCCAGCAGCAGCATATTTTGACCATAGTTGGATCTCTGTGTTTGACTAAGCACCTAACCATCTGTTTTTTATATCTGGGAGGGCAAGAATATTGCTGCCTTCATTCCCAGATAGTCTTGCTTGACTTAATGTTCAGCTGAATGTCTACACAGTTTTTTCTGAGAGCAGTACTCTATATGATAGTGAGCTATATACCATTGTTTACATCTGTCACTCTTCCTTTTTGCGTCTTTTACATGTGCTGTATTATTGTGAATTTCAGTGGTTCACCTTGAACTCAGTCTTGCTTCCAGATTTTGTAACATCAGTAGGATGAGGAGCAGGACTACAGTTAGCTAAAATTCATGTCTGAGTCAGCACATGGAAATTCCCTCCGAATTCTGGGATTCCTGCCAGCATTTTCAGTACTGCTTAGCAGCTTCCACCAAGCAACTTTGAATACAAACATCAGCTTCTAAAGGCTCTGCCTCTCCCAGTTACAGTAGATTTTTACAATTATTCTGTACAGTGAAGAAGCCTACAAGCTATAAGAGCTGATGAAAAAAAAAAATCTGGAGAAGACATAAGGTCTGTGTTTCTAACAATGTGAGATTTGAATTTCTGTTTTTCCTCTAATGCTTCTATTCATCTTAGGTCACCAGCTTTGCTTTCTGTCTTATCCATTAGTCACACTGACTTGGCGTTTCTAACATGTTCGTATACAGACAAACACACTACCTTCAGGGCTCATGCAACTCCTTTATATGCAGTGATAGTAGGCAAAAAAAAAGGATTCACCAAACACTTCCCTTCCAGAGAAAACTCTCTTGAGAATAAAAGCTGCCAACTCTTTTAGTAATGTTTACAGCCTTTTCTATAAGCAAACTAGCTGAAAGCATTGTTATTTGAAAAATATTCATAGAAAGGAAGAACCATCTACTTTTAATGGGAATAAATATTCAGGAGATTATTTAGACTGTACCAGTTTTTAAAAGCCTCTTTTATTATTCTTCAAATCAATTGGGGGTTGGAAGGAAGGAAGGAAGTATAGGGTGTTCACAGATAACATGAATGTAGTTCATCTCCTAAGTATGATGCTCAGGTTATCATGACAAAAAATACCATGTGATCATTCATATGATAAAGGCAAAAAATAACTCTTGTGGCCATGAGTTTGCACATTTAGTGCAATTTAGAATTTATTTTCGGTGTGAAAAAAAAACAGACTGAGTGTATTAGTCCTACATTGTCTGATGAATAGCTGCAGTGTCCAAATACTTGGCACAGAGAGCATTAACACTGAAGTAGGTTAAAAGTGTGCCCATTTTATTTTACATCAAGCCTCCATTTTTCATTTTGGCTCCAGAAAGAGGCTTCCCAAAAGAAACCAACCGAAATATCACCACAGAGAAGTATTATTTTCCACCCAGGTGCTGATTGTCCTTCATCACAATAATCAAGCTAATCTCCGAGGGTTCATCTGATGATGAGATGAGTATCCAGGATTTGATTTCCTTCTTTATTAAATGGGAATCAAACTTACACATCTCAGAAGCTGCACCCTCACAGCAGGATCATGTGAGACATAATTTTTATTCTTAGAAAACCATAAATAAAGCTATAAAGTAAGCCAGCAAGTATTACTTTCTAATCTAGTGATCAAGAAAGCCACTTCAGAATACAGAATCTATGAAATACGGAGGGCCGCCCTCAAAGCTCCACATATTCTATAAGGCAAGATGCATTAAGCAAGTCTTCTCCTTTATCAGCTTTATCTCCTTAGGCTATAGTATTATGGGCCTTTTTCTTACTCTGCTCCTATAAATTTTCAGTGACTGTATGGACATCACAAACAAAGGTGGTTGGAAACAAAGAGAAGCACTGGCAAATTCTTCTTTTATACCGCTGAGGAATATGTTATAGACCTGGAAAAGTGTGCTGGTTTCAGCTGGGATAAAGTTAATTTTCTTCCTAGTAGCTGGTACTAGTATGAAATTTTATTTAGTATGAAAATAATATTGATAATACGCTAATGTTTTTAGTTATTGCTAGCTATTGCTTATACTAAATCAATGAGATTTCTGCTTCCCATGCTCTGCCAGTGGGGTGATGCACAAAAAGTTGGGAGGAAGTATAGCCAGGACAGTTGACCCAAGATGGCCAAAGGAATATTCTGTTCCATGTAACATCACGCTCAGCATTAAAAGCAGGGAGTTAGCCAGCAGAGTGGGATTGTTGCTCAGGACTAGCTGAGCATTAGTTGCCAACTGGTGAGCAATTGCACTGTGCATAACTATTATTATTATTATTATTACTACTACTTCAACTACTATTACATCTTCTTTTGCTGTCCTATTACACTGTTTTTTATCTGAACCTGTGAATTTTACTTTATTTTTGCTTGATTGTCTCCCTCATTCCACAAGAGTTGAGGGGAAGTGGAGTGAATAACAGTCTGCATGGTGTTTGGTTGTCTGCTGAGTTAAACCACGACAGAGGGAAGGAGGGAGCCCTAAATCAAAACACCCCAGTGCCCACTGCTACTTTCAGAAGTAGCTTTAAATAAAAGTGGTCTTGGTTCACTGTTCTTTAATTCAGCTGAAAGTCTCTTGAAAGTGCTGAGGTAGCAGTATATGTTTTTGAAAATGTAGGATTTCAGAGGTTGGATTAGCAAAAGTCACGGGCAGCTTTTTGTGGATCTCAGTCTGAAGCATATAACTGCACATCAGTTAACTCTGTAGTCATCGCCGAACACAAAGCAGGACAGACTGTTCCTGTGGCACATCAGCAAGAATAAACTAACATATTCCTCCTGGAACTGAATGGAAAAGATATGCTTCCTGAGCCCTAGAAAATGTGTGCCTATGCACCTGCTCAGGTCTGCTGATAAATGGGTACACACCATATTTGTATAGTAGGTCAATGATTATAGTAGGCCACAGAGAGCTGTGAGAAATAAGTTTTACTTAAGGAAACAAAGGTAACATTCCTTTCTGGGATGGGATGCAGAAAGGGAGGAGTCTGTATCATGAACCTTTCACAGTATAATGATACTGCCAGGCTGAATCCTCCTTAGTAGGTGACATGGCATGACAAAGTTGTAATTGATGTACAGAGCAGGATCTTTCAAAAAAACGTCTCCCTCTGTAATTGTCTACCTACGCGTCAACTCCTGCAATCATTCGTTCCCTTGTTTTTTCTTCCTATCTCTATTTCTGTCCACTTTGTTTTTAGCTGGTGCTTCTTTTCTCCTCTAGGTATATCCTCGTCTCTATTCATGTATTTTAGTTTGTCTAACCCAGAGACTTGTTCAGGCAGACCATACTCCTGACAGCAGGATACCTACACTGGATGGAGCAGCTGAAACTTACAAGGAATGGTTATTGTAGTGAGCCTAGTGGCCATGGCTACCACCCCACAACCTCTCCCTACACTTGGGCAAGCTTATAGATGATTTTCCCCCTAAGCTCTCTCTGTAAAGACCCCCCAGAACACATCTTGGGTTTTTTTGCAACAAGTGTTACTACCTAATGCTTGTGCCCAAACAGATGTCTGCTGTTTTCTTGAGTTGTCAACTGCAAGCAGTGCGTTGCAAAAGAAATCAGCTGTGGCAGTAATGGCTCAAACCCAAGAGATTAATGACGCTTACGTAGAAACTTGCCAAATGCTCTGTAACCATGCATACCACCCTGAAATGTAAAGGTAACTAGGAACTCAAGACATTCCTCAATATCTGAAAAAAAAATTTTCTATGGAGCATTTCCATTCTGTATCAGCTCTTTTAATAAGCATCATTGCATGTTTGCTCCTCTCAGCTCTCATGACACC
Source organism: Dromococcyx pavoninus (assembly GCA_033558185.1). Classification (NCBI taxonomy): domain Eukaryota; kingdom Metazoa; phylum Chordata; class Aves; order Cuculiformes; family Neomorphidae; genus Dromococcyx; species Dromococcyx pavoninus. Next base: position 689,061 of record JAUMJL010000077.1, on the reverse strand, counting down.
ATTAACTCGAAGACTGGAGACCTGCAGTGGCAAAATAGGAAATGCTGTTTCTGCCTGAGTAGGACACATCTGAATGACTTTGGTGAGGTGAGTGAGGAGTGCAGTTAGCTGAAAAGGTCATATAGCAACCTGAAAAAAAAAGTCTAGAAAAAAATGGTTTGGCCAGAATCTGTGAAACAGAAATTTCTTTTCATTTTAGAAAAACAGCCTGTGTGAAATTGACTACTAGCTGCGTGGATTATATTTAGAAGATAGAGCAGTGGTAGAAGACGAGGAGATTTAGGCAGACTACGAAGTCCACATAGGTCCAAAATTTCACCAGCAATCTATTACTTTGAGCAAAACTTGTGTTACACTTTCATAGCTCACTGTGTTTGTAGTGCAGCACAAACTGCAGTCAGTCCTGTCTCTACACTTTTCTGTGTCTTGATTACAGGCTGGGCATCTGTTTGGGCTTATAGCTCCTGTACTTTGTGTGTTATTTCAGAGTTTGTGCAGATGATGCTAGTGCACCTTGGCTCTTTCATCTTCTCTGGAGTGACACATTTTAGTGTTTTCCATGACGTGACAATGCTCTTGAGGAGCAGAAACAGGACTTCCAATACCATTATTTCTTTGAGGGAGCATTTTATGTGGTATTGAAAACTATTCTGGGAGTGTTATCTTTGCTTCACCTGCTTTAACAGATATTTGTCCATGCTAGCATTCCCACGTCATCCACTGCAGCAGAACTAGTCCATTCTTTGTCTCTGGTTTCTCTTTAGTTTCTGCCTGGCTGTCAACTTAGTTTTTATAACTTGAAGATGTGAACTAAGAAAGAGTATTAGGTGAAGGGAAATTGCAAAATCAGTATTTGCCATTTCAGAAATCAGTCGTTTAAAGTCCTCCTGATTCAAACAACAGCAGGAGAATTGTTCAAACCAGGAAAAAATACAAAGCATCTGCATGTGTTTGGGGGCCTACTATGTTTTGATCCCATTTCTAAAAATTATGTTCATCCCAAAGCATAACTCCTTCTCAAAATGAGCATTCCAGATCTCTAACATGTCTTTGACATTTTTTAGGAAAACATAAAACATAAAAATGATTGAATTTGGAAAGTTTTAATTTTTCAAAAAATGAAGTGAGAAAAAATCCATTTAACCAGGCCATGCAGCAGCCTCAAATACTAGTGAGACTCCCAGCTCTCAAACGGAAATTATTCCTATTTGACTGAGAGGTGGTAGCTATTTATTCCTAGTTGAAAGTAATGGGAAATTTGGTATGGCAATACAAGGTCCTAGCAACTTACCTCATGTGAATGGAAACACACGTATCTCTAGGCTAATATAGCAAAACTATATGATGGTATACATAATAAGCCAATTACCTAATCTAAATATCTAATCAAGTAGTAGGGGAGGGGAAGAGTAACTGGCCTAGGTGAGCCATATCCAGTTACATGAGACACCTGGATATACACTAGAGGACAGTAGCTGAGTTCAGAATCGAGGGATGGCAGTAGCAGACTGCCAGAAGGCTGTGACTGACAGCCCACCAACTGCCCAAAGGCCACAGGGAGTGGTGGTTGATGATGTAGGCAGGAGAAATCGTTTGAAAGACCTGGGGTTTGTCAGACCCTTACAGGCTATTGCATATGTGAAGTAAAATGATTTCTTTAAAGCTACCAGAGCACGCAATCTCACCTCATAAAATGAGAGTTAATCCGCAGTCTCTCTGGCTGCAGAGCAGCAGTTTCTTAAGGTATAATAGCTGAATCACTTGAGATCTTCTGTCCATATCTGTGATTAATATATTTCTAACATGAAGAGTGGTAGTGTTTACCTAGTTCTTTAATTCTAAAGGGAGTAAATCAAATGTCCCTCAGTAAACTGCATGGCTATCTATCTCCAAATAAATCTCTTTCAAAAGAACTAAATAGAGTTATTTTGGTAGAACTCTATAGAAAAAAACACTGGGGAAGCAACTGTAGTTTAAGAAGCAGCTTATATTTCATGAGGCATTATAATGTTTGTTCACTCTTTCATGTCATTTTGGAGAACAGTTGTTGCTTAAATTGAAATTGGAGATCAGAAACTTGTTTTGAATTTGAAATGGAAAAGCAGATACTGAATGGAGCTCGAGACTTGATGCCTCTTATGTCAGAAAAAGCCTAAAAAATCAAAACCTATTGCTTTTTGTATTTTATCTTCAATCTGAGCCATAAATGTTTACACCTCAGCAGAAAACCAAAAGGTGATGTGAGCCATGATGGCTTGTTTTAACAGTCAGGTTGTAAGAAAATACACTGTGTACATTTTTTTAGCCCGTGATTAACCAGTCTCACAAAGAGGATAAGCATAAAGATTTAGTTTCAATCAGTCTACTCATTGTCATATTTTCTCATCATTTTGGAGGGAAAAAATAGCAGTTTGTGCTAGACAGAAGTTTTTTCTTTCCTTTTCCATTGAAGAAATTCATGTTAATTATTCTTCTGCACCTGCTTAATGGGGCTGAAGTAATTCAATTGTCATATTGTTGTAGATTGTTGCTTTGTGTAATGTATCACCCCTGCTGTTTCACTTAAAAAAATTCTATACTCCTCCATTATTCAGCAAGACTTAATGATTGTTCCAGCATCTGTATATACTAGACTGTTGTTTGATTTTAATTGACTTCACTTTTTTAATTAAGTACATTGGTCTTAACAGTGTTGTTGACATGCTTGGTTTTATCTTTATCAGTATTCTCTTCCACATACATTCTGTACCTATTGACGGTTTATTTATCTCCATTCTATGGGAGTAGATAGATGGGCACTCTGTAAAGTTCATCATCTCATTTCACGTATTATACTTATCTAATAGCCTGAAAAATGTGAAAATATTAACTTAAAATATATGCTGCTTTTAAAAGTGCTTTTACTTTTGAATATTATGTTTGTAACAGAAATTCTCTTAATTATTAGGATGGGCTTAATTTAACTTTTAAGCAAGTTGGTCACACTGTTTTTTAATTTTGAATCAAAGATGAAACTTCACAAATATGCTTTAGAAGTTCGTTTCAGTAGGCTTTACTTTACAGCTTAAGAAAAAAGCAGAAAATTGTGCTGTTAGGAGTTATTAATACAAATACCAATTAGGTTTCTGAAATCAGATCTCTGTTGCTTGATTCTTATAATAAAGCAATTTTAGCTTTACAGTGGGTAATTTTTCTTCTAAACCTCAAACAAGTTTTTGTTAAGTCCTTCAACATTGTTTCTGCAGCCTTTCAAAACACCTTAGTTAACTGATTTTTCATAAACACTTTCCCTTAAAAGCACAGTGTTACACAGTTTTCCTGCAAAATTCATTCACCTCTTCTTTTCCTCTGGCCCCAAGACTTGAAAGTATATTTCACCAGTTATCACAGCACAATATGATAAAGAAAATGGACATGAGAGGAATAAATTTCAAATTAAGATTGTTTTAACAAAAGTGGTAGACATTGCAGAAGCTGAGAAATCACTCAACGCAAAAATATAAGTAAATCAGAATAAAATTACTCTGTTGAACTACTCATACAGGTTTAAAACCCAGGTCCAGCTTGGTCTTTTTTTAGTAATGAATTTGAACATGGGATGTCTTGTCTGTCTGTCTGTCAGTGGAGATGGTATCAGGCATAACAGTGGCAGGACATAATTTTGTTTCTGCAAACCCCATTGACCCAGCACTGGCCGTGAATGAAATATGGCTTGTTTCTCCCTGGAGCTGTGTTCATATCTCCTGTCTCATGGTATGTCTGCCTGTGTACAGTTTACTGAGCTTTCATTTTAAAAATGGCACAACTGAGAGACAACCCACAAAGTATCCACCAAGCATCTTATTAGTGACGTAACAAGACAGTTCCTATGGGTCCAGATTGGGCTAACACCACTGACTATGACAAGAACAAGGAGAAAGCAAAAGATAAAGGAAGAATATCTGTGTAAAATAAAGCATGAAGCATGCCATTAAGTAAAATAACACACAGTGTTTCTATACAGCTTTTCTCCTCCTTACTTATGTACATTCAGCATCATATTTCACACACAAGAAGAGCTTATTGACTCTGAGCGTTTACAAGCCACAGTTCACTTTACAAACTGCAAGCTTAGCAACTTCTTTCCTCCATACTCGTGCATCCCACTTCCTTGGGATCCTTCTCTTAAAATGTTTGAGTTTTGAGATTTTAAAGTGTAATTTCTAGCTTTCTGTGTCACAGAAAATAATGTTCGGGATTTTTTTCTTAATTGTTTCTGAAGCTCAGATTCTCATCTACTCAGATTTGCAAGACCTGGTGTTTCATGAGAAAGGTTATCACTATGTGATTAGTGACAAAAATTGGGTCTCAATGCTGTGTGATCACAAACATGGAGGCTTTTTGGGCATAATTTCAGTTCTACCTGCAAAACAATGTATTTCTTAAGGTAGTTCATCTGCAGGGGGGTGAAAAGCTGGAATGAGCCAGTACCATTTTATATGTAATTTAGAAATGGGCTGGTTTGAGCTAGTTTCCCAAGCTCTCCAACCACTCAGTCTGCCTCTCTCCCAAACCTTCCCCCCTTTCAAAGGAAAAAACTATAGAAAAACTGAAATCACACTAAATAGATGTATTTCTATATTTTCTAAATACAAAGAACTACACCGCAAGGACATCATGCAAAACTCCCAAGAAAGGGAAAAGGGGAAAGGGAAAATGGGAAAAAAGGACAAAACAGGTATGCACACTTGTAAGACCAGGTAACTAACAAAGTAAAGAACTAATGAAGTCTCACCACTTCCGTTGAGGAAAGCAGAACAGCTAAATCCGACCCAGGACTCTCCCCCAATGCGTGGGCAGACAACAGCAGACGCTGCAGGCCTCAGCTCCAGACAGGACCAGCAGCAATAGAGCTCCTGCTCTCCAGCTTGCCACAAGAAGAAGAGAGTATACTCTCTTAGCTACACCCTATTTATATGTTGTGTTACGTTAAAGGAAGGTATGGAATACTTCAGTGGATCCTGACCTCCGCTGTTAAGGAAGACCTGTAAAGGCCACTTTTTTGTTTAGGAAGATCTGAAAAATCCAAAAGTCAATCCACTACAACAGTTTAAAACTGCAAGATACTGAATCACTTCTTATGCAGCAGAAATGACACATACCTAGCAAGACAAAAAAAAAATATCTCATTTATGAATAGTTGTTAACTGGCCAGCAAAACCCACCTTTTCTTGGCAAAGGCACTAATGTCTGCCTCGGGAATTTAGGGACAAACTGGTATGTACTTAAAGAAACCACAGCAAGGAGACTGGAAATGGAGCAAAACTGATCTAGAGACTGAGGGAAAGATCTCAGGGAATAGCAAAAAAAGGATCTGTGAGAGACTTAGAGTTCTCAAGCAAAGTAGAGAGAGACCCAGTTCTGGCAAAGGAAGAAAACAGCAAGGAATCTCTAGGAGAATGTAAAAGAAACTATAGTGTGTTTCTTCCTCCACTCCTCCCTCAAAGAGTTAAAAATTTGGAGCCTTTATACAGTTTTTTACCCTGCTATTGCAGGATCCAGCTTTGAAACCACTACCATGTGTTTTGCTCCAGGAATGTTTTGAGAGGTAAAGAAAAACTCTACTGTCATTGTGTAAATGTTAAGAAAATGTTGTGATTTGATTTAACACTCCTCCTGGAGCATGAAGCAAGTCATTGGTGATAGGCTGTGTTCATTTCTTTTACCTTATGGTTTTGCAGTTTCCTTGGCCTTATGAATATGAAAATGAATGTCAGATATTGGTTTGCAAGTCCAGACACCAACTTGACAGGCTTAAATATTGAAAAATATTTAAGCAAATAATGCTTGCAACAACAGCAAGAACAGGACCTTCTCCTTGAAAGCCTGCTCCTGCAACAATGAATCACATCAGGCAAATAAAAACTGAGAGGTCACTGTCAATTATCCAGGTTGTTGCACTGATTGTCTTGTATTTCTGAAACATTCCTCCTCGCCACCAATTCAATGACTTGACAGGCATATTGCATTTTCATTCTGATGTCAGGACTTCATACGCAGAAGCAGGTGGAGGTTTGGGTGATAGTCTAGGAGGGGCTCTGCAGCCCCAGCCAAGGCATGCTGTCCCTGGCAATGCCAGGGCAGAGGAGTCAGCAATTGTAACCCCTAGCTGGGGTTACTGACAGCCATCCCTGCAGGGAACAGTGCAAGACGCTGATGGGCAGCGGGAAGAGGTGAGGATTTTGAGCTGCCCATTTTCCCCAGCCAGAACAGGGTCTCTCAGGCATCTACACTTCCAATCTGTGAGATACGGTCTCTAAAGCTGCGCCTGCTTTGATGGTCTGCACAGGCCAGGGCAGCCAAGTGATTCTAAGCCAAACTCTGAGGGAGCCAGTTGCCATCTGAATCCACAGAGCAGAGAAAGCTGTGAGAGAATCTTTATCTTGCTTTTGCTCAGGTGCAGTTGAGCTTTTCTCCTCCTTGCCCACGCACAGCTCCAGACCCTGCTGTTAGGCCTCCGCTAGGGACACAGCAAGACTGTCCTCTCCCCTCCACTACAAGCCACCCCTGGTCCTGCTAGCCCTTCCAGTTTTCCCAGCCCTTGAACAAATTCCCATTTTTTCTAAAATCTGTCTTAAGGAACAATTTCTCTTCACTAACCACCCAGTGCCACTCCTTGAATGGCTGGAGCACTGTAAGGTCTCTCACAGGTCTTTATCCACACCCATATACTTCTCTTCACAATTGCCATCCATTGGGGCTTGGTAGCGCTTCTGATGCTGCCGGTGATCTTGGGAACAGACGTGCAGCATCAGAAAGCAAAAAAAAAAAAGAAGCCCACATCTCCAAAACCTCCAGCATAAAGAGGACAAGCCCTCCTGTGTTCAATAATAAAACATCCATGTGACTTCTGGGTGAAATATCAGTTCAATGGGCAAGATGTCTGGTTCATAGTATCTATCCAGATGGACTTATCAGGAAAGCAGAACAGCAACTCAGTGGCACAGGGCCATGGAAAAACATTAGTAGTTGATTAAAGGAAAACGAAAACCCTACCCCATGAAGATTCATTCAGCTGGACTTGCAGATGAAATTCAGCAAATGCAATTTTTAAAAATTATTTAAATACTGCTTGAAGTTTAAATTACAGCGCAAAATTTACTATGGATTTACTCTTGATATCTAGATAATTACATACTGTCTGCAACTCTCATAATTTTGTGTGTTGATAGCTTACTATTGTTTTGTTATAACCTGATCATTTTCCTGGAATTTTATTATTTATAATTTATAATGCTTTTATTTCATAGAAAAGATATTATACTATTATGTACTGGACTGAATCATATTTTTAAGCTTCAGCAATTTTCAGTTCTTACAAGTAATTAAATACAATGTATTCAAATAGACAAATTCCAAATGGTACTGAATTATATTTAATGTTAACTGTGTGGTTTCTGGACGTATTTTCCTTGTATGCACTTTAAATATTTTATTGTTTTCTTTTATTATTGCTTTTATGTGATTTCAAAACAATAGATTCCTTGGTCCACTGTCTTATAAATTACATAAGCATGCTATTGCTATAAATATTAAAAGTAAATACTGTATCTCTGTTAATATAAACAGATCAGCATTTCATTTATAGTTTACAATTCTATTACCATCCATTAGACTTTTAGACAAGGAAAATTTTATCTCTCATCCATTTTTTTCACACATTCAGCTAAGGAAAACTTATAAATATTATGCCATGGTTTTCTACAATATGTTTAAACAAATAGGTTATTATAGTTTCAAAGGACTCAGTCGTATTTTCTGTTTCATATTCATGTATTTTTGTAAGCAAGCACTAAAATATTTTACTAACTTTTAAAATCTCCTAAATTCTTCATAACCCTTACTGCTTGCTCTTAAATGAAAACAAGACTGTTTTTAAATAACAGTAGATACGATATATTTACTTTATTGAAAGTCTATTTATATTTTTCTTCAAGGCTGAATTGCACTTTCAGACTGATTTGACATACAAACCTTAATTTTCAAGAAGGCCACACAGCATGATTTTAGTGACATTTTCCTGGTTTTTGCTGCCAACACCAGATTTTCTAGAAACTTCATGCTGCATCTAGGCACCTAATCAGTGAGCACATTTTCCAAAGCACATTTCTACATCAGTCACCTCTCCCATTTACAGAATATTTAGCCAGAATACACTTCATACTGCAATAGCATGCATGGCTGTCTTGTGCAACGAGCTCATTTGACCACTTATTTTGTTGTCTGAGAACAGAGCTCCATAGGAAATTCTGTAATGTGTGCAGCTAAGCTTGCCTCCTGTGTTGGTGAAGTCCTCCAGGTCACAGTTGCATGTCTGTTTTCTCCATCCAGTGGGTAATTTGGTTTTTAATAACGTTTTTGACCCCATTTGCAGATTGCGTGCCATAACTAGGAAGGGATGGGCCCTGCAGTAAGTAATTAAGTCTGCAGGAGCAGGGATGCTTATTTTTCATTGCAGCAGATAATCAGAATGCTGTTGCTCAAGTGTAAAATGCAGAAATTAATGATCCTATATAATACAGATTAAAGCTTTCATTTTAAAAACTATCAGTGCAGAAGAACAAAAGTAGGGAGCCCTGCACCCACTTTGGAATTTCAATATATATCTGCAACATATTTGGAGAAGCTGCCTGAGTGCAAATCAGAACTGAATTCAGTCGTGTAATAGTTTAAATAAATGATCAGATCAGAACTCAACCTATGCAGCCACTTTCATTGCTAGAAAAAGGTGTTGTTGAGTGTAAACATCCTCCAGTAGATTTTGTAACTCGCAAGTTTAATAAAGCAGAAAGATCATTTTTCATAAGTAGAGTAAAATTGTGCATTACAAAGAACAAAAAACCCATAATGTTTTTAACTCCTTAAAAGTCTTGGATTCATGGAAAAAGAATATTTTTCTAGAAGAGTTACATATTACTCTGAATCCCACAAAACTTCTTTGTGTATATGGTCAAGCATTTAGAAACTAAGTGCATCGCTATCGCATTGTAGTAAGTAGTCTTACAGCATGAAAGCAGATTGGGATCCCATTTTGCCAGGTGCTGCACAAGAAGAAGGCATGGTGATATCAATAATCATATGGACAAAGAGATCATGTCATATTGCTATTCATTCTGGATTGAGTGAGATGACATACAAAGGCTGTGAAGAAGGAAGACTGGGTAAAAGCATATGACATATATAAACTATAGGTGATCAAGAATTCCAAAATAGGAAAATACTCATTTCTGCAGATATTTTTGAAGTGATGAAGAAAAAATGTTTTCTTTATACTACACAGAAAACAGCCTCAAATTAATAAATCGTCAGTCAGTATCATGAAAAGCCTGTAACATCCCCAAGAATTTGGGAGGTAACTGAAGAAAGAAAGGACATTTCTTTCTTTCATATATTATTTAAATACTAGTAGTCATAGATTGTTTTTCTGAGAAACATATTTTTAGACTATCTCTCACTTCTCTGGCTAGGCTAACTGGAACTCTTTTCTTCTATAAAGTCATCATCTTTTTATTTCACAAAAGCAGTTTCCCCTTCACCAAATATCTTTGGATAGTCTTTAGTCCTTGTGCCCTGACTCAAAGGTGATTGTACCTGATCTTGGTCTGAGCTAGTACAGCCTTTTGCCTTAGCCGAACTCATTGCAAGGATGGGCCCAATGGGAGTCTCTCCACTGCACTGAGTGACCTTTAGAAAGAAATTTTATCCTTGTTGCAGTCTTTCATTTTTGTCTCGAACTACTTAAGAGAGGAAAAAGAGAATGAGAGAACTTTAAATATAAAAATGGTCTATAAATGACAGCCCATCCTTTTGCCATGTAACAATTTCTCAGTCATAGCAGTACACATCTTTTTCTTTTCCACCAGAATAACTGCATTTATCTTGCCATTAATAATTCAATACGTAATCACTGTGGATTTGAAGAAGAGGGTGAACCCTACCAAGAAAAAAATCTAACACCTACAGTCATGTATTTTCTTCTCACCGGTAGACCTCATAAACGGCATTTCATGCTACTTTGCTGTGTATGCAAAGGAGAAAAACTTGAAGAATCAAAGAGATAATTTGCACCTATTTCCAATGTTATTTAATGTGTACTTTGACCAATTGTTTCTGCTACACCTTGTGCAACATCTCTGTCTCTGAGAACTTACAAATCTCTTACAACAAATTCTGCTACAGATGATCAGACGAGTAACAGACAGAGGCAAAATCTCAGAGCAAGGTAGATACATAAATTTTCATACCTTTTTTTAACATTAGCCTTCATCTTCCTGATCTACTGACAATCACTCTGTTCTTCAGAGTTAGCTAGTGAAAAAACCAACAGAAAGTGATTTCTCACACAACTCTCTCCCACACCATCCATGCACCACTCGTTCTGTCACAGTGATGTCTGAAATTAATTTTCACCTGAAATTTACCATTTTATAACAGCGCTGAACTTCAGTACAGAACTGTCTTAACACATCTAGAATGGTGTTTCTTGCACAAAATGACCCTATCTCTATACACGCTGCCTGACTCAGGATGAGAACTAACATTTCTTCCACAATTCCTGTATCCATTTTACTAGCCCTGAAAGGTCAAAGTATTGGTCTTGGCTTATACATCAAATGCTGAGACTTTCATTATACTTATGTGGTCTATCGTGGGCTCGTGATCCTGATGTGATGAACTTGGTAGCAAAAGAGCACCAATATCATATTCTTCAATTTTCCCTTTAACAGCAACACTACAGCAGGCTTTGCTTTGTGCAGCACGATCGATTCAAGGGATTTGTGTGCAGGGTTCTGTAGGTCAAATTCGATCGCTGAAATTCCAGAGTGTTGAGATGTCAGAAAGACTGCAAACCACATTTTGAATGTTATTAATGTACTCATTCTGAACATCAGGCAATCAAAAATGTACAGCTATTGTAAACACCTTTTTAAATTACTATTTCTTTAAGGGAAACTTGGTAAAAATGTAAATAAGAGTTTTAAAGTGTATTACAAATGCAACATTTGATAGAGCATGAATTGAACCAAATTCAGCTCTGATTCAGATCTGTCAAGTTACGGAAAAGATTGTTTGCATGGTATTTTCAATCAAATTCAGAAGGAGAAAAAATATACCAAAAAAGAATAACACAGATAGATAGTTCTGCAACATCTGCAGCTCTCTGACCCAGACTGTCACACATACAAGTTCAGTTCTGAGCAAAAACTGTCATCACCTGCCTCAGGCAGTAGCTGGCTTTACTTCTTCTTAGAGTAGATCGAAACGATCTTAAAAATCTGGAGTATCTGGCAGACACCCTCCTGCTTAAACCATGGCATCCTCAGGGAGGGCACCCTCCAGAATGTGGCAGAACTTGAATAACTGAAATTTCCCAACATATTCTATATAAACTGATATGTGAGAGGAACATTTTCTTAGGGGAGGTTCAAATTGAAGGAGGTCAGTAGCATGAAGGAGTAAGCCAAAGCCTGGGAAAAGAAACGAACGGGAGGAAAATGGGGAGGAACAGAGACTCCTGTAACTCAGGGCAAGGAAGAATGAGGAAAAAGGGGAAATACCCATATTACTCTGAAATATCACCACAAGCATCTTCAATCTCACTGACCCTTTTATTTCATCAGTACCTTCCCACTCTACTCAGATAGACCTTCCCAGCTCTTTGCCTTTTTCCAGAACTCCAAATCTGTCACTGCTTCTTGCACTGAGAAGTTTTTTGGCACCACATGGAAGTCAATTTTGCCTGTACTACAGAGAAGCCTAGGAGAAGCTCCACTAATACAGAAAACTCCTTAAATAACAAAGACAACTATAGTTTTGAAACACAAAGGAAATTTCAGAGGACTTTTCAGAGACATGGCTGCCAGTTTTCACAGAAATGACTGAGATTGTCCATTCTGGACACTCACAAGGCTACAGTGTTTTGCCCCGCTTACAGTTGTTCCCAGAGTAATTTAAGTCTTAAGAGTCTCTGAAGAACCCAGACACTGCCCTGGCTTGAGTGTTTCAGTGCAGTTTCGTGTGAGGAGGCAATTCAGTAAGACCTTTTTGGGAAATGAAATTCCTGTTTCACCATCTCTCCTGGATTGAGTACTGACCCCATGGACCTTCTTATGGCTTAAACCTGTCCTTTCCTCAGATTAGGGACAGGAAGGCCCTCTGGGACTCCATTCTGACTCTGTGCAGGTATCCAACAGTGCACCTGTGCATAAAACCACAATTTTTCATGGTGTTTTTAACACCTTCCCCAGACTAAACTCCCCTCAGCTTTGCTCATCCTTCCCTGGTGGCATACCAAAGGTGTTTTTGTTTTCAGAAAGGCAGAGTTGCTCTCTGCTTCATTCCCCCTCAAGGTGAACAGCACAGGAACCAGTTTTAGGAAACATCTGAAACTTAATCTGTCACAGGATTCCCACCATCAGCCCCCTCAGGTTTCTCATATCTGCAGCTGAGAGATTACCTGCTTTCTTATCATTTCTGAACAGCCCTGCCTTGGAAAAATGGCTTGCTCTGGGAGGAAACCATTTGTTTGTCCACAAACGGTCTACTTGAGGATGATTAACAACCTCTGCTGTTACTCCTGGGCTACAGTTAATTTTAGATGATGCAGAGAAACCTCAAACAAACAGAGCTTGTATACTGAGACCTAAGTCACGCAGAGCCTCAGCAAAAATCTTAAGCTGCAGACGGCACCTCCAAACCTCTGGCAGTAAGCTCTGGAGGGGGAATGGAGAATGGGTGAGTAGCTCAGAGCCTGCTCAGCCACCTGCTGAGCCAGAACTTGCCAGGGCATGGGCACTGAGGGCTCCTGGCTTTGGGGCAGCTGATGAGGAAAACCTTGGAGTTTCATTATTAGACACTATATTAGATGCCGTTGGATCCCATACATTTTTCTTCCTGTTCAAATAATATTAATTCTTCTTAGTGTCACCAGAACCTCAGAGTAAAGGGGTAGGAGAGCGGTATTTGTAGCTCTGTCCTGGCTGACAGCACTACGCTAAAAATCTAGCCCTCTCTTTCATTCAGTGTCATTGAGCCCAACAGCAGCTGGGCTCCCACTAAGCACAATGTGCTCATTGCTCTGCCTGCAGATAACTCTGCACAACCTTCATGCTTTATTTTAAAAGATGGATTTACTGGTGTGTGTGTGTGAGAGAGAGAGAGAGAGGCAGTGAAAGAAAATACCAGAACACCTTTTTTATTCTTCTTTTCCTTTCTCAGCTTTGAAAGGAAGTCTAAAATGATTTGTTCATGCCTGGTTTTAGCAGTTTCTTCACTGACAATAACAAAGTTTCATTAGACTTATGGATGGGAGATTATATGCTTTTTCACCAGAGACTGGCAAATAAATCTCTTTCACTTTTAGTTGAAAACATGACCTAAACAGGAAGGGTCTTGTTGGGTTTTTTTCTTAATAATCAGCTCGATTTTTTTAAAACCTCCTCATATTTTTGTACAGGGGAAAAACACAGTGAAATCAGCTTTTTAGCTAAAAGACATGGTGTCATTTGCAAAAATGAAAAAGGAAACCAGTTCATAGAGCTCACCACCTTGTACAGTCATTCATAATGTGACCGCTTAAAGATACCTTCAGTGTTTCACTTTGGTAGAATGTCATGTCAGCAGTCGCACCATATGTGAAGGGGATTTACAAGAGTTAAAACATTCCCTGCACACTGACTAAAATGCAACACCTTTCACAAACATCTCAGGTTGTTTGAAATTGTTCCAATTTCCATTATCTTGTACAGTCACAGCATTTAAAACCAAGAAAGACTAGAGTAAAATGCAAAGGAAGTTAAAATGTCAGAGATCTCCAAAATAAAAGCAGGGTTATACAAAGAAAATCAAGAAAAAAATCTCAGTAAGCTCTCTGCACAGCAGTTACAAATGAAGTTTTATCACGCAATTTACGTAACCAAAGCTGCTTTTACCACTTGGGGAGGTGGGGCGTTTGTTTTTATTTTTCAGTGAGCTGGAGACCAACCCTAATTCTTACAAAACTTTCATATTTTCCATTATTCAAACTGTAGCAGTATGTTTATCTGTGACAGAGGAAGGTCTTGTGCATGTTATATTTCTTTTAAGCACTTTCATCAGTCTGCTGGAGCAAAGACAGAATTTCTAAATTGTCAAAAAGATGCAAGTTTCAGGCATCCTTAGGATAATCCAATCTTTTCAGTTAGTACAAAACCCACCACTACATAATAGTCTTCACAGGCTCATAAACCACCGTACCACCCAAGATGTTAACAAGCTGGCATGTTTTGAGCATCAAAGATAGAAAGGAAACTGTGTTTACATGTTTGGCACGAAAACTAATGAGGAAAGTCAATTGGCCCTTTGTCTTGAGGGTCTGAAGAGCTGCGCTCTAATGTTTGGTTTCTTGGTTGGCACTTGTTCAAGTAATCACTCGTGGTCTGACAAAGCAGCACTTGTGTTTTATTAGTGGCCATGCTGAACTCTCCTGCCTGGTCTGTGTTGTCTCTCAATAGAGTGCTGCACCAGAGGGCACACTTATTTGAAAACACTAAATCAGAGCATGATGATCTTTGCCCAACAAATACAATCAAGGGAGCAGAAAAAAAATGTTGACAACAGCTCTCCTTTTGTGAGAGAAAGCGAGGAAATAACAACTGGTGGCACGCATGTAAGAATCATCCTGAAACACCAGTGACAAAACCAGGAATACCTTGATCCTGTGATGAGATGATCAGAGGTGGCTGCATTTTCTCCCTCCTTGTGAACAGCACATCAGCAAGGCTAAAATCTGTGTTGCTTACAGGCGGGAGAGCAGACATAGCATTTTTAATGTGCTGGGTCAGTCTGGCGCAGACTACAAAAGTACAGGTTCTGGAAGAAATAGTGTACTCCAAAGAATGTGAAAGTCACTGTTTCATCTACTTGAGCTAGGAAAAAGGCAAACCCCAGAGGATCAAACTTCTTTATCTGAAGAAACTCAAATCTTTAACTTTCAAATACTTTAAAAAGCACAAACCTGTCAGCAAAATTGGGCTGAAGTTCATGATTTGGGAAATGTGACTTTCTTCTGAAACTGTTGGTACTCCTTTCCAGGAAGACAACGAGAACAAGATTGCCAACTCTGACTCACAGCAGGAGTCCCACTGACTGTAAGAAATAATTGTGTGGAGACAAATTAACTCTTCCACTTATGACGTATGTATGTAGGAACCTTCACCAGTCTGGAGGTGGGAAAAAATGTCCAGAATTATACAAAAATTAAAAATACTGATTAAATTGAAGATCCTTAATCTTGAGCTATGTTTTTTTGAACCATCTTTTCCCATCACTTAGAATCTCCTAGGTAGGATATATAGATTATACACAAGTTTTGCTACAAAGTTCCAAATGTCACCTCCATTAAACTTCACTAATTTGACCAGGCAATCCACTTTTAATACAACTACATATAGATTTGTTAGGTATATGCTTAAAAGTCTCCAGTTTTGCAGCTCCAGTCTCAGGTATTTTCTAGAGGAGTGAGGGAATGAGGCAGATTGCAGGTGGCTTCAGTTTAAGACACATTTTTTTTAAAGGACAAGAAAAAACTCTTTTTAATTATTGTTTCAGTGATAATTGAGTCTGAAATGAAATAAATGTAGTATTAAAGCATTATGTATGAAGTTTTTCAGATTTCTGTATACAGAATGCAATTTTGAAAATTTTTCTGTATTAAATCCATGAGTATTCACAGTCGTGTTATAATTAATATTATATAAGTGAGAAAAAGGAAATAAAATAGTGAAAGAAGTTGTGTCAGAGTTAAAAAAGCCCACATGTATAAACAAAAAAACAAAAATCCCAAGAAACCCAACCAAAAATATAATCTCTGAGTTTTCATAATGATAGAAAGATGCAATGATCGTCTTATGGATTAAAACACCCCAGGTAGGAAAGAAGGTCTAAATATGGCTCAGTAGGCCCTTTAAAAAAATTGTGACATCTCAGAAAAGTTGTATCTTATACATTTTAAAACTAAACTATACCCAAACTTGTTCTGCCGTCAAAATCATTAACTGATCTATGAAATCCTGAGACAACTCTGGAATCGTATCTGAAGGGCAACAAATTTTATTTGCTGTAGCTATGTGTTGAAAATCAGTATTTTAAAATTTTTGTATTGGATTCTGGACACAGTATTGGGCTTTCAAAGTGACTTCTATTAATAAATGTCATTCTCCATTTAAAGTGATCATCAAATTACAGCAGGATATATGTGACATGTAATATTGCATTGTTTGGCTCATAAAACTCCAGTGAAGTGAGCAGAGTAAAGCATTTCTGCATTCACTTTGGTCTTGGCAGTTGCCTCTTGTCGGTCCTGAGACTAAATTCAAGAGAATATCTTGTAGGCTTATTGCAGGGCACTGCAAAGAATGTGCTGCTTTGACACAAGATGTATATTCTTACATAGTCTTCAGGCTCCTTAGCGTGCTCCTACAACACAGATCTTCAGGAGATAACTCACAGTGGGTTCTCGTTTGCACTTTTTAGCTTATCCTCTGTTGAATATTAGGGGTTCATGATTAAAATCCAGCTTTAGCAGGAACAAGTATCTCCCCACTGAAGATGCAAATAAAGAACTTCATAACTTTCTTTTTAATTGAGCCCAGTATAGCCCCATGTGTATATCATCTTAAAATATTAAAATGATAGAATTTTAGTATTTGAATCTGTTTTGGAGAACAAAATAGACATTATTTCTGCATTCTATAGCAAAGTTTCTTTCTGTCACACAGCGTCAGGAATCAAACAATCCCCTTAAGAGTAGTGTGGGAACTAAATGAGTAAATGCAATATATAGCTGACACTGACACTTTTGAAAAAAGGCTTCTATTAATTCAGACCTGTCAATATTTAAATTTACCTCGGAGAGCAACAGTTTCTATATTTGGGTTTTGTTTTCTTCTCTAAAAATCGTCATTTATTTCAGCAAATAAAACACATTTTTTCGAACACTTCACAAGACTTTTCCTGTCTTAAGGGAAACAGCCAATGTCCATCAGCTTAGGGTTTATTATTAACTCCTGTGTAATAGTTGTGTGAATTATGCTTTAAAACATAAATAAGGCATGCAGTAGATAAAACAACATAAGTTTCCATTATTTCCTCCAAATTCTGATAAAACTCTAAAACAATTTCTTAAATTTCTGTAAATTTTATCCTCAACTTTTCTGTGTGCTAGATTATTTAAGAATTATTTCAGTGATTTTTGACAACTGTTACAGACACTCTTTGTTGGTTTACGAAAGACTAATTGCATAGTGCTTCATAAGGACAGCTTAAATAATTTTATATTATAGACAGGAATTATACACTGATTATTGTGTCTTAACTGTAGTAGACAGAATTAAGTAGTGCATGTATAGGCTCTACTGAGAAAGCTTTGGACTAGAGATATTAGAAAAGATAAGAGAAAGTGAATATTCTAACGCTGGCTTTACTTATCTTCTATAAAATATATTTATTTTTTATTTCCCGAACAATTTATTTTTTTTACAAACACTTCCAGGGAAAACACTGAATTTATATTTTTTCATTGAAAATCAAAACTCCTATTTTCAACGGATGTGTTTATAACCTGCTAATCTGGTATGAGCATAGACAAGTGGAAATTATTTCCTTTATGAAATATAATTTTAAAATATATATATAATTGAGAGCTAGTTTTTGTGATGCTTGTGCAGTATTAACACAAGGCAAATTCAGCAAAGGCAAAGTCCTCAGCACCTACACATATAAATATTTCTTGCTCTTACAAAAAGCAAGTTTTTACCTATAAAAGAAGGAAACCAGAATCACATGGAGCTTGTAACTGAGTGCAGCACTTTGCCATGTGACTTATTTCCTGGAAGTTAAATTTGTTACATGCTGGACCCAAGCAAGTGAACAAGTGATATCACACTATCAAACTGTGACAGAAACCTATAAAAGATGTGATTCTACTGCACTGCCAGCAGAATTACGAAGAATAGGAAATGTTTTCAGGAATGGTCGTTTTTGCTCTATCCTTCATGGAATTTAGAGACAAAGGAATTTCAGAAGTGAAAAAGTAAATGTGAAAAATACCTATTTTATCTGTGCTGTTTACACCCATGAAAAGACGGGGTCACCGCTACCGTAGAATTGGAACAATATAACTCTTTCCTTCGACTTTTTTGTTAGAAATATCTTTGTGCAGAAGAACAGATTAAGTTAGCACCATTATGTTTTCTAGCAGTGAATCTTCTGCAACAGGGCTATAGTCATTATTATAAATACAAATGCAGCTATGGATATGTTTGATCTTGGATGTTGTTGGCAATGTGGTGCCTGAATAAAATGAAACAGGAGTAAAATATTGCTGTATCATCCAAAAATCAATGGCACTTACGTGAAATAACACCACAAATCTCTGGACCTAGCAAAATGGAGATATTCATGAAAATATCTCCAGTATAGAATTTTATCCAATTTAATCGACTTCCACAAATATACTATTTACTCCTTTATTTTAAAGCAATTTCCTGTCAGACTTTGAAAATTTCTCTACATGTCTAAAACTTCCTGTTTTCAAAAGACACAATACCTCATCTAACCTTATTCAGACAGATATCTTATTATCTTCATTGAGAACTCACCATTAAACCAAACATCAAAATCTTGGTGCTGAAATCTATGCTAGAAAACACAGATATTGGTACCTAACAAAACCAATTTAATTTTCAGACTGTAACTGCCGGGAAATCCTACTGATATGCTGGAAAACATAAGTGAGAATCTTCAGATATTTTTGTTTGTGTAATTGAATCTCATTTATGATTCTGACGCATTTCAATGTTTTGATCAATTTCTGCATGAACCTTTCCTTACATCTTTTCATTAGTTAACAATTTTTCTTTGGTCCCTAACTTTGAGCTTTACAGGTTCAAAAATGTATCCTTTGATCAGATAACATGTTTTTCCAGTGCAGCATACTGAAGTGTTCCATTCTTAGTGCCAGCATTGCAAATTCATTCAAATAAACTACAGTTAACCTTTCACAACTGCTGTATACCTGGGAGACTAACTTACTGAAGTAAATATTTAAACCAGATTTTTTCGTCCGCATGGCACACCCAGAGCTTTAAAACTGAACCAGACTCAGGACGTGGTTTATCTTCTGCCTTTTATTTCCTAACAGAATATGTGCTGGTGGTAAAAGAGAGCTATGGATGCATTCATAAAAATATGCATTTGCCAGGAAGACTTGGACCGGTGACTTCAGCTTCCTCTTTCATGCAAAAGGTAACGGACTATATCCACTCTGTCCCTGAAAAGAGCTAACAATGAGGTTTCAGAAACAGGAAACAGAGTGAGAAACCTCTGGCCAAGATGCTTTTGCACAGGTGCGAGGATGGCCATAGGCTGAGAGAGGCATTTTCCTTCCACCATCAGCTGCTTGGCCTTTGCACTCCGTCATCTTAATCACCCTGCCCATAGAGCTTCTTTTAATGCAAATCCCAGCACTATAGAGGAGTGTGACATGGGCAGCTGAGGTCTTTCTTCCTTGCAAAAAGAAGTCTGTTTGTGGAGGGTCCCCTCCATGCTTGGATGAATGGACAAGGATTGTCCCTGCACACATATAGCCCTTAGTTACACGGACAGAACATCATCATTTTGTTCCTCTAAGAAAGCAGGGACCTGAACCCTTGGTTGCTTGGCTTCTCTGCACTAAGGCTTTTTATTGCGTAACATACGGTTCACATGTTGAAGGTTTTCAGTCTAAAATATAAGCAAATCAAACACAAGCACGATACTGTGGGTGTTAAGCGAAGCCTTAATTCTTGCACTCCCGAAGGTCCTGTACACTTAGAGAATAACCCCAATGGGCAAAAGCTCTAAGGCAGGTTTTTGAATAGAAAATCCACTTCCTGCAAGTTCGATTAAGCTAGCTAATTTTCAGTCAAACACACTAATTTCCAGACAGATTCTTCTGATGTTTTCCCTCTGTTTGCAATTTGCATCATTAAACAGCTTGGTGTTTCAAAGCAGCCGCGGTAGTAAGGTCATAAGGTTTTATGTTAAATAGCAGCATCCTCAGCTTTTTAAAGAAGAAGCAGAGAACAGCTGATCTGATGGCACATAATTTTCTTTCTTTTCTTTTTTCTCTTTGGGGTGAGAAAAAGGAAGGATTGGAGCTTCTTATGGATCACAGACATTTTACTTTGGAAGAAAGAAGATCTATAGGTCTTTGTGCTCTCGAAAGCAACACAGAATCACAGGTGTCCTTGATTATCAAGAAATCTACTTCTTTTCTAATGGTTTCCCCTTCTCTCCACAAGAACAGCAGGTCACCTTTCAGGCACGAATATCTCATTTTAAGAGGCAAAAAATTCAGTCTTAAAAGGAACATTTTAAATAAAAGTATATGTTGAATTTGAAGATTAAAATAAAAAAAATGCTCGACAACATTCAGTACACCAGAAAGCAGGGCTGTGCTGACCCATCCAGGGTAAACAGTGATAGTAAACAGATGTTTCTCAATTAATTCTGCCTGCACTCTGTTTCCACATCTGAGGAACAGTGCTAACAACACAGCAAATATAGTGTGACACAAAGACACCTTCATTCCGTCTTTGTCCGAGCAAAATTGCTTCTTTTTTTTTCCCTTCACATTTTTTTATGGTCACTCAAAGTGAATTTGTGGGCTATATCTACCCTGAAGCAGTTTTTCTTGCCTTGGGAGGCTGGCTGGTCACTGGGATTGGAAAAGCCTCAATCTCACTGCTCCAAGCAGTTTTAACAGTTCTTGAAGACACATATCAGTAAATACTCTAAACCGAATTTAGCACTGTACCAAAGCCCTGACAAAGCCATTCTCAGCCCATCCTGGATCTGGGACACAGAGCCTCACACTGGAAATGCTGCTGCTGAATTGCTCTCTGGCTCCGCATCCACCAGATTTAAAATCAGTTTATGCGTTTTTTATCTCACAAACATACACGCATACGCGTTTGAAAGAGGTACAGCAAGAAACACTGAATATCATGAAAATTTACTCTGAAAATAATGTCTTTTGTATAAATACATGTGCTCATACACGTAGGTAAGAAAGTAAGGAAGGCTGACAGTATTAAAATGTTGATAGGTAGAAAAATGAAAAGTACTCCTTGAGACAGGGAAAACTTGCTTTGCCACATGCACAGAGGAAGAAGCAGATGTTCTGACCTATGTGGAAAAAGATAAACAAAATATAAATCTCCGTTTTGAAGGATATGTAATTGTAATTTTATCACTGAGGTTTCTTAGGGGAAAAAATGTAGTTTATGATGCATTGCACTCTTGCTTTGCCTACAAGACAACAGCTACAATTAAGACAAGACAGTTAGAAATTTTAATTCAGTTTAATTCATTATAAATTTTTATCCTTCCAGAGAGTCATGTGATGTAGTAGAAGATAAGAAACCATGTCTTGTCATTCAAAATTTATTAAGCAGACTAAAATAGCCTGTTTTGTAGAAAACAAATTTCATTTGCCTGTCATGCTAAAACCTAGTGCCAGTCTGATCTGTTGTATAGCCTAACTGAACCCAGTGACTTTGAAGTGTATTGTGTATACAAATGTCTTGCTGTAAGCCGTCCTGTACTATCAGCATGTGTGGAGACCAGCATGAACTTGCCATTCAGAGAAATACAGGGCTGTGAAGAAGGGGAGAGAAATCTGTTATCTTTTCTTCTTTATTTAGCTCTTGCAGAAGAATATGAGAGTAGTTCAATAAGGCAAATGATCCAAGAACAATTCTTGTGAGTATGTTCTAATGTGTGCAAACATGACATATTTAATTAGTATTACATTCTATCTCTTATAAGAAATCCAAGATTCAAGATAGGATAATTATCTTCTAACAACATACAGCTGCTAAAGTTCTCAGGAATATGCTACCCAACATTGGTTCTTAGAGCACATCACAAATAACCACTTTCATAGCAGAACATTTATAAATGTCATGTCATGGAAAAAAAAAACTACTGTAGAAAAAGGGAAATATAGTCATTCTTATACATAAAGCAAGATCTCAAAACCTCACACCTATGCAGCAAGCAAATGTGATTAAAGGCAGAACAAACAAGTAAAAATCTTGCATTAAATAGATCATGAATTTGCTTGTGGGTCTGTAACAGATGTGTTACTAAGGATGCTTTGTTTATCCAGTTGCAAGACTGTCAAAGAAAATCATTCCAGTGATGCTGCTTATCATGCTTTTAATTCTGCTCAGGCAAAACTGTTAGCTTTGAAAAAGCAATATTTTTTTGGCCCTACTCTATCTGGCTGCACAGAATTTTCAAAGCACCACAATGTTGTAAAAAATGCCCTTTTAATCAGATTACCCTTGGCGAATGTCCCAAACTCAGGCTGAAGTGCAGTGCTTGTGGTTTCTCAACAGCTTACACTAAGCCTGCACCATGGAAATAATCTACTTTTAAAACCCAGGAAACAAATCGACTGCACTAAGGACATAAGTCGCTGTCATTAGGGAGTGATTAAGCTAAACATTTTTATACACTCTGGTAGCCCAGTTTCATATTGTGCTGAGAGAAAGAATGGCACCCCAAATGACTGCTTGTTTGACTCAACCACCCCAAAAAGATCTGTCTTGCACAAATTAAACTTAATTTTCCTCTAATAATCATAAAAGGGAAAAAAAAAGAGGAGGGGGGAGACAGAGAGATTTGCTTTTAATGAATTAGAAAATACAGTAAAATCAGCTTTACAAACAATCATTCAACTGAGGACCATGAGTTTGATTAAAGACTATACACGATATTTTTTGACACACATTAGCCTCTCCTAAAAATCCTGTCACCTTATATTAAATTACTGCTACTTATTTTATGCAAACATATTTCCTTTAATACATAATTTATATTGGAAATTCTGTGTGGTTTTGAGCGGCAGTTACAATTTTTCCAATTTACCATTATAATGCCATGTCTTCAGCTTTCTGTGATGTTATACTTTTCATAGTGGGAAAATACAACATCGAGATGTTTGAACAGAAATTACTCCACCTCCCCAAGTTTTCTCTTAACAAAACTGTAAAAAAAGGATATGAATTTGATTCTGTCTAATCAAATTATCCAGTGTCTGAGACAATCTTGCTATTTCAGTACACGCAGATCCTAAAGAAGAAAGTCTTTATATGTCTGATCCTGGTGCATGAAGGGCAGAGGTGTGTTTGTAGGAGGGAAGGAAGGGTGTTTTTGTTTTCTGCATAAGTCTGAAATCAGGTCTGACACAGAAGGGATGTTAACTGGTCAAAAGTACCAATCAGGTCTATTCTTGATCCCTACTTTGGACATTCTGCTGATAGTTCATTTCTAATTTATGAAACATGTCATTAATCCTCAATCTGGCAGCCTCTTTTGACAATAATTTAGTCTGACAGTTGAAGGATTAATATTTATTAAACATCCTGTACTTCAGAACTCAAAGAAATGCTCAGTTCATTTCAGTGGCAAAATCTACAAACTCCTAGCAATCCCTATCCCCAATCCCTTCATGCTCGCTAAAAGCCAAATAAACCCAACCAATAACACAATATCAACAGCAGATGACCAAGAAAAACACAAGAGAAATGCAAGAGAAACAAAACAAAACAAAACAAAACATAATTACAAATAATCCTTTAAAAGACTTGGTAGTGCATTCATTTAAGATATTCCTCTGCCCAAGCATATGTTTTCTCACTCTTCCTTCCCATTCCAGCCCTCCCCCTCCCTTCCCCACTCATAAATAATTCATAACCTGATAAATATGCAATTTCAAAAAAGTGCAGACAAGGCAGCACTGCATTAAAAAAAAAAAAAAAGCTTGTGCTTTTCACACAGAAGACCTGAGCTGCACTTAACGGATGACAGATTTTCCAGTATTCAAAAGCTGTATTATATATATGATAGGAGTGAGACAGTATTTCTGGTCTGATTCCTTGCTAGACATGTTGTGAATTGTCTGTGGAAAGCTGTAATATAAAATAAATGGTGGTGTTGGTCTGGTTTGGTTTGGTTTGGTTTCTTCTTTTTCTTTTCTTTTATTGCCTTTTATTTTCTTTTCTATTTGAAAGAAAAGATGAAGCATAAAGCAAAGATGTTCCCACAGTTTAAAGTTTGGCTCATTGCGCATTTTCAGGTCATTATAAAATTAGGGAGTGAGCACAGGTAGAGAAAGTGCATGCTTTCTCATGTAGCCAGTGCAAAATTTGCAGGTAATGCACGTGCCATATGTAATTCTCCAGTGATCCCACTGGGAAGGTCTCCCTCCTCCCAAAGCCCCCCTAAGCAATGGCTACTTATGGGCCGTCGTGGAAATGCTCTTCAGGGGCCGATTTCACAGGCTCAGCAGCAAAGTGCTCTGTCTGTTGCTTGCACGCAGGTAAAGTCCACCCGAAGTCCACACAGGATGAGAAGCAGAGTGGAGTACCTCCATTTTGTGGGCTAATTGCTTGATTACCAGGCTGAAACAAAATGGAGGAAATGGAGGAAAGATTTTTTTTTTTTTAAAAAGCAGCTCAGGGCTGACGTGACAGAAGAGACAAAATATCAGGAGAAAAATGGTGCTTAAGGAGCATCAGTCATAAAATCACTAATTTGAAATGTAATATGAGAAATATAGATAATGTGTACACATTTCTGCAGCTAATAGATGCACAGGACTCACATACAGTTGAACTTTGGGTTAGCAACAGTTAGAACATAAAAATGATTTCAACCCGCGAAGTGTAACCTTTTGGATGAACATTTAAATTGGAAACACCATGGGTAAGAAATAGACCTCAGCATTTAATTTGAACTGGCTAGCTGGAAGCCTGTATTTACTGTACAATAATTTCAAATTTAATTAAATAACGCTGCTGATGCCAGTCACATCAACATTGTAAAGATGATTAATTGCAGGCTTAAATGAAATATAAACTGCCTTAAAAGTAACATCAGTGCAGAACCCTGTAAGCAGACACCGTATGATAGGATTTAAATGCAGGAGCCTACCTGCATCCTTTCAAAGCACGCCATGGTTAAAAATAACAAGCCCTACATCTGAATGTAGCGATACCGAAGCCAGAGCCTTTTATGAGTTTCTGTTTTTCAGGGCAAGTCTGATTAGTATTTTTCCCCCCTCTTGACATGATTTTTTTGTTCTGCAGGACAACTTTCAGCAGGTTTGCGTTGTCATCTCATGGACTGGATATCGATAGGCGAACAGGGGTTGAGGCACTGTAAGACGGGACTGCGCTGTCACGACAAGGCAGCTGGACAGTTATATATTCCACTTTGTTTCCATTGTATTTCAGTCCGCAGAAGCAGCAGGACAAAGGGCCTGACAGAGTTAACCATGGATTGTCACCTTGATTTGCCCAGTCTAGCAGATATGCAGAAATGAATGAAATTCTGCTTATGAACAACACGAAAAATAAGTTTGCAAACAGCATTTTCCAAAATATACTGTGTAAAAAAAAAAAAACCAGCTCAAAAAATCAAGTATCTTTGTATATGCTATATCCTCTGTGGGGGAAACAAAAGCAGTAAGAATTACCAGATTAGCAAATGCACAGAAAGACTCCTCTGTAACACCATCTATTGAAAACAGCAGATACAAGCTCTGTGACTAAGGGCTGAGTGTTCTCCGAGAAATCTGCATCTTGTTGATTTATTTTTTCAGGAATACTATGACAGTGCTTCAAATTGGATGTTTCTATCATCAATGTAAACACTTTGAGGACAGATTGTTCCTTGTTTATGTTAAACTTGTTTGTGGAGCTACATCCTTAACACTGTGTAGGGAGGTGCCGTTATTCATGTGTGAAATACAGTAAACAAAGCTATTTCCAGAAAGAGTTAACAAATTAAAATCTTATTTTCTGAAAGAGTAAAAACAGTGACTGTAGCTCAATTTCTACTCTAATATAGCTCTGATTTAAATATAAAGAATATTTCATTTAACAATTACTAATTAGAAGAGTTGTAAATAGGTAAGCCTCAAAAGAAGAAGTTGCTATAAACAAATTCAGTGATGAGGTAACAGAGTTATAATTAAAATTCAAGACTCTTTATTTTATTTGAAAAGTCTTACATTTTAGCCGACTGATGTATGTAAAAAACAACAACAAAAAAATCCCTCAAAAATTAAAGGAACAAGTTGGGGTTTTTTCCAAAGACATAAAAATTCTGACTTGTGCTACTGACCAGCAAGGCAAATTGAATTGAAAAAAGGGAGATGACTCAACAGAGCAAAGGTCAGTTCTGAAACACCTTAATTTTTTATAGAAGACAAAAACAAATGGCAATAAACCTCGTTGTGATTGCTGACAACCACGTGTTTATTAACTATATAATCAAACTCACATTTTGCTTATACAACATACTTCACCAGAAGGGACAAAATACTTGCCTCCAAAGAGAAACATTTCAGAAGCATTGCATTTATACATCTTTTTTACTTATGAGATAAGGCTTATCAGAAGATACGATATTACACATTACAATAATGTATTCACTTCTGAACATAAATTATTGTAAACAGGCATGAAAGACTAAATGCATTTAATATTTTAGGGTTATTAGTTTTTAATAATAAATTGGATGATTTTTACATTTGTATATACATTGTTTTTCACACAGTATATATCCCTTCTTTTAGCAGTGCCAAACCCCACTAAAATATAACATGCTATCATACCTTCTTAAGTATGTACTTGAAGCTATATTATGTATCAGAAAAGGAAAAAATATATAAATCTTACCCACATACTGGAATGCTAATGTGCATCCATCAAAGAGCTACATATTCATAGTAAAGCCTTCAGCCCAAATACAGCCCCTTGCATTATCATATGCACCTAAAAAATAAGAAAAAAAATTAAAATATCTTTTTTTCTTTACCAGAATTGTTTAGGAAAACCTAAAGGCACCAAAAGAACTATTTATTGTCCAAGGAGAAAATTGTACAGATTTGTCTTTCCTCAGAATTCTATGCAGCCAACCGTAATAGCTCTTTGACAGTTCACCTGACTGCGGCAGAAATGGGAATGTGATGGTTACAGTGGATGACAGAAAGGGGCCATTTGAAGTGCTGTTATACAGTTTACATGAGAAGATTTCCACAGATTTTGGCTTTATTTAGTTATGTTATGTACATTTTTTGTTGGTTTGGGTATTTTTAACCTAGCAGGGTATGCCTTACAATAATAAAGGGTGGATTCTTTTCTGGAGCTGCCATATAGAATTGCATATCCTAAAATTTAAAATTTCACTAG
Organism: Dromococcyx pavoninus; assembly: GCA_033558185.1. NCBI lineage: Eukaryota > Metazoa > Chordata > Aves > Cuculiformes > Neomorphidae > Dromococcyx > Dromococcyx pavoninus. The sequence continues at coordinate 661,735 of JAUMJL010000077.1, read as the reverse complement.
TTTCTAGATTGGCTTTGGTGAGACACTGTGTTTCACTACTGAAAATGAAAGTGTGTATATTCCTTTTTATCTTGCCCATGACCATGTTTTACATGGTTGTTATGTATGTTTTATTTCATTGAGTTTACCCAGGAATATCAGACAGAGTAATATAAGCCAGATATTGCATGTTCATACTTAAGTAAAAGCATTAGTGGAAGAACAATATTTTTAATACTCATTTGTGGCAGAATAGGAATCCTTTTGAATGGTAAAGAGTTAAAAGGATATCCTGAAAAGCATACACCCCGAAAACAACAAACAAACAAACAAACAAAAAAACCCAACTAAAATTATATTTGAGTACTTTGCTGGAAGGACCCAATTTTGCAAGCTTTTCTTAGGATAAATGGCACTACTGAAGCTAATAGGTTTTCTCAGAATAATAAAGCTTACTCACATGTGTCAGCTCTTACAGCACTGAGCCATACGGTTTAAGCATTTTATGGAAGGAATTGAGATGTGTTTCCTTTATGGGACTGCTACCTTATACAAATTTTACTGTTCATGAAAAGGTTAACCTAAACCAACAAATAAATATATATGGTTCTATTTTAATGCTGATCACACAGAAAACCATGGTGGTAATGTGCTGGTCATTTTACACCAGATTACTCCAAACAAAAAAACACATTTACCATGTAAGACAAAAAAAGGATAGAAGTGATAGAGACTGAAATACAGTGTCCAAACTTAGTCTGCATTAACTGGTGATCTATAGATTTTACAAACCCAAGAAAGTAAGCAACTGTACCCTTGATATACGGTTAAGCAGGCCTTCTGTGATTCTATTTTCTGCACAGGGTCAAGACTGTTGACATGGGATTAATCAGCTGCTCCTCCTAAACCATGAATCAGGGCAAACTGTTGTCTGTTTCATAAAGTACAAATGCTTGAATAGAATTAAACATACAAAGTACAGAAATATGTGAAAACCAGCAGAAATTACAGGTAATGTAAGGAACGCTACTGTAGTGACAGATCCTTTCTGCTTCTGTATTTTGAAGAATTCCAACTGTAACTACAAGAAAACTATGCTTAATTTTCTACCGCTTTCTGAAATGCAATGATCCTTTGCAATATATTGCTCTTACAGGTTATATTTTACTGAAATGTAAAAATTTTGTGTTTGTTCCTACAAGCAGATCTCTTCATATCTGTATGTTGTCAGATTTATAAGGAAAAAAGATCCAGTTATTTTCTGCATATCTTCTAGAGAACATACACCTACGCGTAAATGTAGCCTGCTCCCTACATTGTTGCTAGCTTATTTGTTAGGAGGTAGCACTTGAGAATATTGGGTGCAAAGTGTCTTCAGGAAGAGGGAAAGAAATCATTCACCATTAGAGATAAGTATGACAAGCTTCTCTTTACACTAGAATACACTTGTATTAAACAGAATGGCGGGGTGCCTGAGTAAGATTGCATCTATTACGAATGATAACATGAAAATGGACACTTATTAATCACTGTTTTGAAAATAATTATCCATAGCTTCATAAATCCTGTTAAAGTCAGGGTTTTGTTCCATAAGTGTTCTGTAATATTCAAAATACTGTTTTCTCATTACAGATTTGTACTTAAAATGTTTCACAAAACAACTGGTAAGTGTGTACAGGAAATATGTAGGTTAGTGATGACAATAATACAAAACAGACATTGCATATTTAGTTTAAAACTAAGCAGGTGATAGGTAATCAAAAGAGGTCATAGTCAAAAATGAACATCTAATCTCTTTTTATTTATTTCATAAATATTTTTGAAAGCTGAAATAACACGTTCCATTTTTAATTACAGAATGAGATTTCTGTTGCTCACAAATAATTTTTGTTATATAGAATATTTCACTAAGAGGGATGTAAAAAAAAGATTATTGAATGAAAATATTTGGGGGATTTTTGCCAGTCAAAGTACTTTTGTTGATAAACAGCTTTGAGGTGTTTTATTTATTTTCAGCATAATTCACTGTAGAGGTTAAGCATCTCTCAGATTTGCAATCAAGCCAGGGTAGTAATATGAAAAACTTTCATAAACTCCTCAAACACTGCAATATCCTATATTGAAGTACCTCACATGCACAAAGCATTTTCAGAACAAATTTTGTGTCTCCTATTCATTATATGTGTAATTTTTATTATATATATTTGCATAGCGTACTGCTGTATCAACATTATAGAAATACATTATTTAAGGGACTCATTTTTGAAAATTCCATTATCTTTACTATGTGAGGAATGATGTTTCTTCTATTAACATTTGGTTTTTAATTTAAAAGTTGAGTATCGAAGTTTTTCAGTGATGGTATTAAAAATTATTATTTGAAAGGAAATGGTCATGTTACATTACAGAAAGATCTACGTATGTTTGGAAAGCACACATGCATGGATGCATGAGAATGACTGTAGTGTTGTAAAGCTTTTTTCAAAAGTAACTATATGTATTCAAGCTCCCATATTTTTACTTCTTGTCCAGGACTTTAAAGCATGTGATGGTTAAATTTTATTTTAGAATGCTATTTAAACTTTAATCAGCTACAATAATAATCTTGTAATCAAAAGAATACAGAATGTAATGCCAGACTCCCAATATACAGTCATGTAGTAGCCTTAACATGTTGCTGTTTTGTCAGAGCTACTTCCCAAAATAAGTAAAAAAAGTGTCTTATAAAGACCAAATACACAATATAGGAAAACTGTCTATATTCGGAAAAATATTTACATACATATGTCTAGCAAATACATACATTTCTGATTTAAATATAATTTTCAAGGAAATAGCCATTTTACTATTGACAGAAAAAATTAGTATAGCAACAATGGTTTCCTCAGAGTTGCTATAAATAATGTTTACCGCATGCTTCAGTAAATATTTTGACAATGATTTATAGGTATGTCCAATAAAAATATTATGTTTTTTCCATTCTAGCAGACAGTTAATATTTTATAAATGGTGTTCAAAGTAATGTATTGGTCTATTTTGAAAAGTTTTTTTCCAGATTTTTTTGCACTTAATAAAAATGTCTCCTCTCCTAATACCTTGAATTAAAGCAGGTGGTTTATTTTTGTTGTTGCTGACGTAGGTTACTCTTCCTTACCCTAATTTGATAATTTTAGCAGCTCCTGAATGTTTGCAGTATGGATTAAGGATTAAGCCTTAAATTTATTTGTATAGGCAAAGAACATGGAATTGCATAGGTCAAGTGGTTTCAGCATGAAATAAAGCAATATATTTAAAGAGGTGTTAGTATCTCCTTTCTGAGTCCCTTTTTTATTTCAAAGTGCCAATATGGCTGTAAATCACATTACCCAATGCATACAAATGATCTGAATTACACAACAGACTGGAATACCTGCATCTTCTGTCTGACGTGTGGAGATGACTCGTATGATTGAATTGGAATGTGGATACTATACTTATGTATAAACTTTCACTAACTTGTTTTAAAGATAACTGCTTCATGGAGGAATGAAAAACGTGTCTGAGACACCATCAAGGCTAACTTTCCATAAGGCAGCTAATCCAATAATATCTCTTCTAAGTTTCTCAACTGATTTACACAGAGCAGTCTTTATCAAAAGGATATACCACGTTTGGATTTCTGTATCAAATTGACCTTTTTTATTAAGAGAGAGAAAGTGCTTCTCTGCTGAAGTATAAATAAGAGTATAATTAGGAATAAATATCTATTTTAGAAAGTTTGTGATCAGCAAAACTTACCTTAGCACCCCTTTTCCTTTATGCATGGTTTATGCCCACCTTTGTTCAGAAAAGCCTCTCTTTACAAACATATTTATAAACATATTGACTTAGTATACACATTTTTTTCATGTTCCTTCCTGAGGCTGCGAATACAGGTATGGCTCCATTAGGAATGGATTTCAGCCCCAGACTAGAAGTGGTGCACACATGGCCATGCAGACTGCACATGCAACCCCAGACCCCAGTAGATGCAGCCAGGAGGCTACTCTGCCACATGCGTGTACCGTTGCTGATGTTCTCTGGACCAAAGCAAAGCACCCTTGGGGATGGTTGCAGATGATACAGGCACCCGTTTTCTATGGCGTAAACAAGCACTTACTTCACATGTTGGCAGACGAGACCCTGGGAGTCAGCAACTTGTGACAGCAACACCTTTTTAAGCCTATGTTCCATTCAGGAAATATCAAAAGTAAAACATATCCCCACTTCATCCATGATATTTTTAATGCATTCAAATCATGATTTTGAATATGCACTATGTGGCACTTTTTATATGAAAAGCATACTGAAACTCTGAAGTTTGTATGCCAGAAGAGAGCTACTCAGATTTGGAAACTGTTACTCTCCCACTGAAATAAAAGTCTGGTTTGGAGGGGAAAATAATTGTGATTCCTAGACTATTCAGCAAAATAAATGCACTGTAGGATTTTAAGTACCCCTCAAATATAAAAGGGTTGTGTAGCAAGTATTAGGCTGTTTCTGGTACTAAAGAACTGTCTCTGCATCCTTCTGACTGGGGGTAATGGCCTGAAGACCGCTCAACACTATTAACTTTGCCTATTTGTCATTATCACAGAAGCATTCTCATGTCATTGTGAAAATATTTTATATCTTATTTGCCTCTGATGATCTGGCATCGTACATCACGCTGCAGCGTGTAGGACATAAAAGTACCTGAAAAAGACTTGCAGAGTCCTATTAGAGATGCTTCTGGGTGATGAAACCACCTTTTCAGTTTAGCTGGAATATCTGGTGGGCACTCTCCACTGACTTGTGGGGGTCATACTGGGTCTCTCCTGGAAGGATGGAGGGCTACCAGGCACCCTGCAGTGTTGGGCACATGGCTCAGGAGCGGCTTCCACCTCTTCCAGCCTGCTACACTGTCTTGTCATCACACTGAAGATCACTTTGTGCCCAAACTAGGGAGAGCCAGATGTAGGGCACTCCCTGCCTGGCAATGTGAAATTCTCTACAGAGCAGCAAAAAGGATAAGTTTCTCCTTTGTGAAATGATAGGAAAAAAATAAGAGTGGGATCAAGATTCATATGAAACTTGCTTTGCATCCAAAATTTTCCCGTATCAGACCCAAACAAGGTGAGGTTATGACTGTATGCCACCAACACAATCAAATAGTGGAGAAGGAAATGCAATTGAGGCTGTTTCCATAACAAAACTTGTATGAACTTTAAAGCCTTTCCATATGGAAGAAAATTAGGAGGACAGGTAGAGTCCTGTTCATGACTTTGTCGGGGCATAAATACTTGTAATCTTAAGTAGATGGGTCTTGTAGTACACGATTACGTGTGTGAGCAAGACAGAGAGGGACAGTAGAGTCAGGATCCTGTTTATGACTTGTGAGAGACAGAGTCAAGTGTATTTACTTGCAAGTCTGGAAAGGACATCACTGGAAACAGGATTAGGCCTGTAATATTATTCTTAAGCTGAGATGTACTCTAAAGAAGGTCACTTAGGTGAAAAATACGTGAAATTGTCATGGCAGCTTTTTATGTGTTAATTCAATGTAAGAGATAGATACAGCACAAATAAAATGGTACGTACTGTAATACGTTCACACACCGATTGAAAGTCCTTTTAGGAGTTAACCAAAGCGCTCTCTAACACAGAAGATGAAATAGTTTAAAATCATTTGTAGAAAAGAGCATCTTTTTTATTTTGACAAGAATTTTCTGAGGTTTAAAAAGAAGGCCCAGTGTATGCTGGTTCCCTGGTGCTACTCTCCTGTTCCAAGCTTAAAATGCAAAACCTATCTGGAGTCTAGTTGGATTTACCCATGTTCTGCAACAAAAGAACAGGTCTGAAAGATCGTTTTATGCCCAAAATCATTAATACTGACTTCTGCTACTAAGAAAGAAAGAACTAAAAGATGGGCTTGGGACAGTGGAGGGAGTGCAGCATTTTTGAAAATATCTTGTGATGTGCCACCACCCCTCCATGCCCCGTTTTTAAATGCTGAACTTCATAAAAATTTCTAAGGGAACTCATTTTCAGTGATAAGTGCTGGGAAGTAGATCCAGTTGCAAACCCAAATGAAGGTATCTTTAGTTGCTGAATATTTCAGAAAATATCCCAAAGCTGCGAGGTTTTTTCTTGGTTTTAGCAAATGATTCTGCAATGTCAGGTGCTGTTACATATTGTATATAAGCACCTGTTTCTGTGTTTTAAAATACTGAAACCAGTAATGCATACAATAAATAAAAGCTTACCCATAGCTTAAATTGTATTGCCTTAATTTTTCTTTTCAAGATACAGCACGAGTCCTTTTCAATGAAAGCTTCACACAATTCTCTTTAAAATGTACTATATCAATGCTTCAAAAAGTACACTAAAAAAATGAAAGATTTTGCCTGTTTTGTTCAAATGAATATTCTCTAAGTTATGCTTCTCAGTTGTCCCAATTTATTTTAATATGAAAAAATCTAATCTCTGCTTGTAAAGCAGATTATACATGTACTAAATTCTTTAAAATTAGAATATACTTAATGCCACATTAGTTCCAAGCATGCAAAGCAGGAGAAAGAATTATACACCTAAACAACAAGAATGGGTTTTAAGCTTAAATTTCTACTTTGTTCCAATTCTTATGTGATAAATAAAATTTTGTACAATCTGCTATTTTATGAAATGCAATAATTCTTTTTTTTCTGAAAAAATCACAAAAAAAAGATTTATAGCTTTAATTGAGAAAAAGCAAGGTGAATGCATCCTTCTAGCAGTCTATAAACTTAGTACTTCCAGCTCTTTTTCCCCATTCCCATCCTCCCTTGCCTCCACTTAGCAAGTCAATTTTCATTTTGCACTTCTATACATGTATTTAAACAATCTGCTTTTGGCCTCAGCAAAATGTTACTGACTTCACTCTGTCCAGGAAAAGGTCAGAGCTCATTTGAACTAAGGCCTAAAACACAGAGGACTGTAGAACCCCTGGTCCTCAAGGTCAAGACTACAAGTTCATTTATGGCAGCTTGCCAACAGATTAATTGTGCTCTGATGTTATTGGTCCTGGTTTTCTGCCACACCATCAGAGGACTACTGCCTCCAAGTGTTTTTTACTGTTAAATCCTCCTCAAACCTGTCTTCTTTCAGACTTGAAATACAGAAGGTATTTTTCCCTCAGTTGTTTTTATCACAACCGAAAGAGGGCAATAATTTTTAATTAGGGTAGAAAACTAACTGCTGTGCACATTGGTACATAAACTCTTAAATTGTAAATTTAACAAAAAAAGAAAGCAAAAGCAATGCAACTGCTATCCTCCCATGAGAAAGGGCGTCTATTACCCTAAAAGCTCTCAGAAGCCATGGAAAATTCAACTGACCAAGTGAAAAAAGAAGAAGTAGCAGAGGACCGTCCAGAAAAAAAGGCAAAACTCGGGCACAGAACACAGACACAAAACACATGCACTCCACCTGTGCTCTCCATCTGATATGTGCAGCTGTGGTTGGATGAAGAGCTGTACGTTGAGCAAAGGTCAACAGATGAAGCAATTTCAGCTCGCATAAATGTTTAAAGGAATTTACTGCTGAGTGCACTGAGGTTTACACTTTGCCTGAAGAAGAAGTGAAAGGGGATGGTGTCTGCTTTTCTATTTTACCACGAAGAGCTCTTGATATATGAGAAAAGGTTTGGCTTCAGACAGAGAGGACAGCCTTGCCCTTCAGGCAAAGCTCCTTCAGACTCCCCAGTGGAGGTGGGATTTGACCCACTTGCCCAGATCTGTTTTATGGCATAAGACTAGGAAGGTTCTTCCCAGTGCCCTTGCTGGATTGGTAAAGCTGTGGCCTTTTCTTTCTAATATATGCAGTGGCAACATTTTAAGGGACAAACTAGAGGTCAGGGTACAGCAAAGAGACAACTCATCCTGAAGAAAAAACAGAAAGATTTCTTGAGTTTGTTGTGTCATTCCTGATTTTAAATTCTGTTTATGTTGTTAGAATTTGCATATACTCTTTTTAATGAATACTACACAACCGAGAGACAGTGAAAAATGCAGAACATGAAGTTTGTTAATACTAGTTCATTAAATTAAATCAGACCTGATTTGCAACAAAATCCTACATCCTGTGAAATGATTTCTACCAGACCCCCCAAACTATCAGGTTACGTCTACTTATATAGCTGGGGTGATTAGGCAGCCTTCATTGTCAGGATTCAAACACTTCATGGTCTGTTAATGTATTTACCTGCATAACACCTTATTCATCAGATCTCTTTGTCAACTCCCTCGGCATCCTTGACATTTTTCAGTGTGGTGCTTTTTCAGGTTGGCTTTTTCTGCTCCTAAGGCAGGTACTCTAGATCCATGCTCAGGATACATCTCCATACAGCACCAGGTGCTATGTGAGGCCACATTTGCCTGCTTCTCCACAAATTCATCATGGGATGGATATAGAAGATGGATATTTTATGTTTGCATGCTGTCCTCTTTACCAAAACTTTCACTTATACAGTCTCATAAGATTTGGTCCCTTCGGTCATGTTCTTCAACAGCCATTGAGATGGAGTCCCTCAGAGGAACCTCTTGTAACACAGACACTTCTGTCTATCTCTAAACATCATCTATGTTCCACCTGAACAATAGGCTGAACTTGAACTTTGGTATGAATAAGAGATGAAGGAAAGAAGTGAGACATTTATTTTAATAACTTCTTTCCTTTATAAATTTTCCCTCAATGAAACATACATCTTTTTCTGTTAAGTTAGTTGGCTGTCTGCAATCTTTTAGGTTATGCTACAGGATGTTTGCAGGACCAAGACAGAAAAAGAACTGCAATATTTACTTGTGAGTGTTCAACCAAGTTTTGCGTTTATGTTTTAAATTCTATTTTTTTTATTGTACTTCATTACATTTATGAAATGTACTTATGAAATTACTTATGAAAACAAACTACATATGAAAAACTCCACCTAGAACTTTATGGACGTATCAACCCGATAGACTAACCATGCTCTTCACCATGTAGAACTAAGAGTGAGGTTTCTGCCCAGCTGCTCAGAGCTCTCATGACAGACACCTTCTGCAACATTAGCTAATCAGTGCAAGAGGCTAATTCTTACCAGCAACAAAACTTTCACAGAACCCAAGCTGTGAGGAAAGGGTCACTCACTGCATGATAAGACTGACCAAAAATCTCACCTTGCTCATAAATAGCCTTTGAGTGTAGCTCTTCCCAAAATGTTCATCACACACAAGACACCTTCCTTCTCTCAGCAGACAGGTAACAAATGGCTACCATGATCCTCGCAGGCCCCTTCCAACTCAGGATGCTCTATTAACATGAGATTTCTAAAGCAAAATTCCTTAACATGTGGAAATTGAAACCTTCCCTGAAATAGTGTCTATGTTGTCAATTGTAACACTTCTAACTGGTATTCAGTAAAGAGAAACAAAAGGAATTTCCTCCTGTGGTAACTATAATAATTGTTTTTTTCACTACAATTTCTGAAAAATGCTTTTAGAAATTAACCAGTCACCTGAAATAAACAGACACAAACCCCTGACTTCTTAATTCACTTCATGAAATTAAATGTCTGCACTCTGCCCTATCCATCCTGAAGAAACTGAAGGTAAGACTCACCTTTCTTTTATATATGTTTTCAATAAACCCATTAAAAAAAAAATATTAGAATAACTTCACCGTGTAAGCTGAGGATATTCAGTTTCATATTTGTAGTGTCACCAAAGGCCAGCTCTGCCTTTGGACTGTGCCAAACTATGTGTCTGTCCCTAAAGCATAAAAAAAAATAGTGCTGCAGTGTAAGGCAGGTTAACCAATTCAACCATTCTTCAGTAAAAATGTTTAAATAGAGCTAGATACTACATCTCTTCCTAATTACTAGGACAAAGAAGACTGCTGGATCCCATTAGCGCAAATTATTTCACAACTTGTATTTTGCGTATTAAAAAAAACTACTCTGATACAAGAGTACCTTTCTACCATAAAATCACAATAATCTTAGCAAGATGGTACAGTATGGCAAGATGAGGATCCACACATTAGTATTTATTTCACATATTTTTCTAATTTCTCTTTATGTGCTTTTTCGTATGTTTTCGTATTTCATATGGTTCCAGGAAAAAACCCTGTATAGCTATAAATGTTCTCCTGATGCAAATTCTAGAACGACAGTGGGGAACCCGGCCTTTTGATGAGTCAGCATCCATGGTAATATCCCAGAACAACACTGCAACTGAATTCTACTTATTTTTTAATTCTTATCACCTCACAAATCTATATAATATCAATGACTTATCAACATCAAGGGAAAAATAAGATAAAACATACCAGCTATGGACAATAAATGAGGAAGTTATGTTGACTGAGAAAAAACAAAACAACAATGGAGATAAATGAATTATATTCTATAGAGCAGCCATTGTTTTAAAGAGAAAATTTTGGTATGATATCTTTGTTTAAGTCTGGATCAGCAGACACATATACGTTCACCTGATATATGTCAACAGTTCTGTTGAATTCAATCATTATAGTCAAATGCATACAGTCACTTACTTTAGATGTGTTTGCAAACCAAAGCTGACTGTAGTGATTCTAGGTAGCATTCTTAAAATTGCCTGGGTTATTTAGGTCCTCATAGCTTTTTGAAACAGCCTGAGACACTGAAATTCTCAGAAAACAAATTCTCAGATTCTGAAAACTTTCAGTGGTTCCCTGAAGTCTTCGTCCCTAAAGTAGAAGCTTCTGATCCCATTTAGAGTTGAGACAAAGTTAAACACCTTGGGGAAACTAGTGCAGTATGAACACGCTTGGGGTAGCAAGAACTAGAAGACATCATACAGTGGGAAGCTTGGGCACCTACCTCTACTCAGATGTGCAATTCCTCTTCTTTGTGCAGGGTCTGCAGCAGTGCATGCTCTTCTGAAGGCAGATATTTTATCCCAGTTTTCCATTGTCAGAAAGCTAGAGAGGAAAAGGCTTACAGTGAAACATCAAGACCCAGCAAGTTAGAACAAATTTCAACAGAAGAAAACATGAGCTTGGGATCCCTCCTCTACTTCTTTGAGTGAAATGTCTTGCACAAGATCTGTCATATTCCTGAAGTACTTTTCCAGTGATGGCCTTTTGGGGTAGGGAAGATGTCAGAGCTACAAAATTTCTGGATTTCTGCACCTGTTTGACTTTCACACCTCTCAAACACAATTCACTGCAGTAAGAGTAACTCTGAGAAATCAGACTTAGACCTTAGGGTCAAGTGTTCTAAGTTGTTCATTCTTTGTGGCAATATGAAGGTTTCTTGGCATGGACTTACTGGCAAAAACAAAGCTAGATTTTGAGCAGCAGCTTTGTGGATGCGCACCATGGGCTTGATGGGCTTATGCACCTGAAAAAGTATTCTTTTTGGAGATCCGTACTAAACCCTTTGTGTTAACTATACAAAGAAGACTCTGGATTTCTTTTGCTCTGGTTCTTGCTTTGACTGTAGCAATAAAATAACTCTCATTTAATGCATTATATTTAAATATTTTTTGCATGAGAGGAATATAAAATAAATAAAACAACCCCACTCTGAACTCAGTCTTGTTGTCATGTTGTGTGGCACACATCTTTGCTACCTTGCCTCCCATAAGAAACTGAATGGATTTCTATTTTTATTTCTGTTAATGCATTTGTTAAAGCAACTTTACGGAACTAGGCCTTTCAGCACAGTGAGGAGTAAGTCAGATGAATTACAGAAATTGTGGGTATTTTTGGTGCCTTAAGAGATGTTAACATTGAAATTGTTGCAAATCAAACACAAACATGGGTACTGATGAACATCACCCATGTAAGAACAAGAGTCTATTCTCTCTGGAAGAATCAGTGCAAAATACATTTTGTCTCTTGTATTGGAAAGCATTGATCAAGTAGCTTCGTGGAAAATACAGTAAAAGACAATCCACAAAGATTTTATGTTCTTATAAGAAACATTTCTGTATACATGTACACATACACACGCCAAGACATTATAATTAGTTTTCTAAAGGACTAAATCCTAGATAACTCCCGAGGACCATTCCGTGATTAGTTGATTTGGAATAGTTGGCAATATTTAGGAAAATTGTGACCTAATTTTCTTCTACTGCACTTTTACCTTTCCTGCTGAGGCATACCCATACAAAAGAGAATAACAATTACTTTTCAAAAAAAACATATATATACATTTAATATCCAGCACAAATTCCACCTTGCAACCTCATGATTGCACAGGAGTTTCCTGCCATTTCACTAAGGACTAATCTTGATCTCATATGTTTACACAGTATTAAACTATTATATGTTTGTGTGGTGCTGGACTTCTAACAGTATACATTTCTGTCCTCTGCTGGACAAAGTAATTTATCATACTCCACGTGTACATTCACTTCCAGTGAGTGCTCCTTCATACCTTTTGCTTGGTCACAACCAGCCTGTTTACACAGTGGCCATTGCTGTAGAGTCAGAGCACCTTCCTCAAGTTAAAATGACGACAGTACTGCCTCTCTCATTACCTTTCCTCTTCTGCTAGATGATGCAACTGAGCCTCCATTAGGTATGCAACATGCATCAGTTTATTAATGTACTATATTTAATTTCACTATTTACTACTTTTTTAAATGAATGTAGATGAAAAGATAAACAGCAAAAGAGGCTGACTGCTGTCATGTAAGAAATATGAGTGCTTCTTGATGGAAGAAGGGTGAGGAGATGAGAGATGATGAACAACGAGAAACTTTTAGCTAACATTCTTGTACTAATATTTTCCTCATTCCTTGCACCAGCACATTATGAAGAGTGCTTCAAGAATATGTCCCCTCAGTTTACTTGTAAAGAAACTGAAATGCAGTGACAGAAGCGTCTTTCCCCAAAATGAGTCAGTCAGTGCTCTCACTGTTGTCCAAGGCTGAGAAGTCACTATGAGAAGTCATTAATGACAGCTTAAATACCAACCAATTCTGCTGTAGACAGAGTGATATTCTTAACACGATCCTCGGTTTTCACATTTTTCACTCTTAAATTGTGTGCTTGCTAATGCCTTCTCTTCCTTTGTATAACCACCTATTGCTTCTTCAACAAATGGAACAGAACTAAATCAAAGTTATATGAAAATACTGATAAGGTGGATCAATTATCAAGGTAAAACAGCAGGAGCAGGAGCCAAAGTGAACCTGTCTGTGCAAGAGTCTGGCAGCTGAGACATCTTGCTGCCTACTTGACTATACTTAAGACCAGACTTAGTAGAAACTGCGATGTAACTCTGGCTCATAATAGTAGATTGAGCCTCTTAGGTACTCCAAGAGTACCTTTCTAGGGTAGATCTACCCCTCTGCACAACTCCCAGGTATGATTCGTTGACTGGTCCTGGTATATTTAGGACTGTACTCAGAAACATGACGTCTTCTTTCTGGTCTTTGCATCTGTGGTTTTTTCCCCTGGAAATCAGTCTCTGGGAGAAGACTATAAGATGACTTCTTCATTCCTGGCTTTTGCTCTGACTTAATTGTGGACACAGGATTTGTACTTGAAAATTAGAAACTGCTCTGAGGTCTTGTAGTTTAAATACATCAGTAGTGAACATGAGGAACTTTAATAAAATATGATGGTGTTTGTACTCATAGATTTCCCAACCCTTTCTTAGCCTTGACTAGCAAGAAGCCCTGAATTCCAGATGCATGTTGTCCCTTGACTCTTCTCCCTACAGGTTTTTCCAACCTGACCCTGCTTTCTCCTGAGCTGTTGGGACAGAAGGACTAGAGGCACAAAATGTGGCAAAAAAATACTACCATGAGGGTTGGGCCCTGCAGACTATGGTTAACTGGGCATATTTTGAAGGTCCTTGACATCCGTAACTATAGATCTGTAATTCCACAGATGTGGTTCTTGTTGAAATGTCCCAGTAGTTTTAAGCCCTCTTATCAAAATGCTTCTAAATCTAAATCAAAACTGAAAATCAGGGAAAATATCTTCAGTAAAGCAAGATTGCAGCAACTGTCTTCTTGCAAATCTTTGTTACGGGAAATCTTTATGAGGTTACACTGTTTTTATTAATCTTTGTCTTTGATGGTAGCGTACCTGGCCAAAGTCTGGAGTAAATACCTAATTTCTATCCCACTACTTAGATTAATTTTTTGCATCCCTACTATTTCATCTCAGCACACTCAGTTCGAGTCTAATAAAAGTATGATATTTTGTATTAGAGAGCTTTTTTCCCCTAGAATAGTTGACTATTAAATCCATTTTTACAACAATAGTGTGGAGTATTTTACTGGTTTGCATAACTAAGAGCTATTCCTGCAAGTAAAAAACAGTTGCCTGCTTGTACATATAGGTGTGCATGTATGTACATAAATTAGAAAGCTGCAGCTCTGGATGACAGATTTATGTGTACTTAGATTAGTAGATCTAAACCTTTTACATATAAATATCATGTGGGCATTGTCATATTAAATATTTAATGCATTCTGGAAACAGCTAGTTCTAAAATGAGTACTATATAGAGGAAAATATATGAAGTTACAGCTTAAAGATAAAGTCATTTCTTCCTATCATTAGACGTGGTTACTTTGTATCCCAACTACAGCATATCACACTTGTATTTTCAAAACTGGCTTTATTATTTTCATAGGGCTCCTAAGAAAAAGGAAGTAAAAGTGCGTGAAAACTATCCAAAGGTTTTATCAACACCTGTATTATTATGTCAAATTTGGTTGTATGTTTCAAACATATTTTTGACTAATGTAATTTAAAAAAAAAATATTAGAAAGAAAGTATTTTATTTTCAGCCTTGAAGAACTGCATGTTAGAAATTGTAAACTAAACAAAATACGTACCTAATTATTTAAAATATGCAAACTCTTGTGAGGCCAGAAAGGGAATACTTTTCCCATGGCACAGCAGAATAAAGAGAATTTTTTTAATTAATTCATAATCAGTACAGCATTCCTGTCTAAAACAAGTCAAACAAGATTTTTGTTTACCGTTTCAACAAAGACTGAATGTTGTTTTCATCAAAGGCTCCTCAACACATAGAACCAAGCAGTAGAGCAGATGCTACTTCATCTTCATGTTGAATTTAAATTTTAAAATAAAGGATGAACTTTGGTACACATTCTGTTGTGTCAGAAATCACCCCTAAGCTCTTCCTCTGAGCCTCCCCTTCCCAGTCATCCTAGTGATATGTTGGTGTTCACTATGGGCCTGTCCCAGTTAGCACTTGCTTCTTGGTTTGCATATGAGTAGCCACCACCTAAAGTGACTCATTCCAGTATTAGGAACTAATATTACAGGCCATTTAAAAGAGACAATGACATAACGACTTATCCTATAAATGGAGAGGAAATAGTAAAAAAAATACAATGATGTCTATTGTCTCACAGATATTGGGAAGATAGACATAAACACCATTAAAAGTTCATTCCTTTGGGCCTTTATAAAGCTATCCACCGTGGGTTTCACTGTACTGTCCATCCAAAGGACACTGGAAAGAGAATATAGTGAAAATATATGGTTGGACATTTTTCCACAGTACGATATGAACACTATGGTATACAGCCTCAAGCATTACTTTGGACAGTGTCAAGTATTACAATTTGCCCTAACGAGGAGAGAAGAGACAGTAGGGATGTTCAGTGTGAATAAGCAAGGCCAAAGTTAATTATATGTCTTGTTTGATCTGCAGTTATCATTGAGATCTCTTCTTTTACTTCTTGCAAGTAAAAACTGATTATGCACTATGCTGTGGTTTGATGAAGACATAGCCCACCGCATGGCCAGCAGTCAGGTAGCCAATGCCATCACAAGCAGCCAGCTGCTACAAGTATCCTGTGTTTTCAGGGTGGAGCTGTGTCTAATGCATTGATCTTTTCCAAAGTCACTGTTTTCCTCCTTTTATTCTCCTCAGCCCCCAAAACACAACTTAGACAATATCTGTGGTTGTGTTTCTTCGTACTTCCATCTACTGCAGTTGCTGCCTCAAGGAGGCTGTTGCTTACTCTTCTTTTGCTCAGAATTCTCTCCAAAGCTGTATTTTCTTAAAACTGTCTCTCACCTTTCTGTCTAGCTTTGAGTTCTGTTATTCCAGCTTCCTCTCTTGGTTCACCTTGAGTGCACTCAACAATGGTTTCAGAGTATAGTGACAGGTATTACACGATGGCTCCAGAAAGTGGCCATCTGCCTAGAGCTAAAACATTCGTGCCATGAAAAGGCAACTTCCACTTGAGGTCTCAGAGAATTAAGTATCCAGTTACAGGCAGCTCAATTCTCAGTTTTCCTCTGTTTCTCTCTCTTTTGTTTCAAAACACACTCTCAAGGAGTGTATTACAATCATCGAGAAGAAACAGAAAGCACATATCTCCCTCTGTCCCTTCAAGGGGAAGGGTGATAATCAGCAGTTCTGCTGCTACTCCCTAAAAGTACTTACTTGAACAGAGGTATGGCCCTGGTTGGGGCTGACTCTTTTCTGAAGTGTTAGTGTGTATGCATCGCGCTGTGTAAGCACTCTGCTAAATAGATAAACCAAGATACAGAAAATGTTCAGTAACTTGCCTGAGGCCATATGCCAATTCAATGACAATGCTGGGAATTAAAAACTTGGTTGAAGTTTTTCAAACAGAAATACTTTCTTACAGGAAAAGAAGGCATTTGTCAATGCTCCTGGGGAAAGCATAAAAGTGTGAGCTCTTGAAGTGCTTCATTTCTCCAAAGTAGTTTCTGAACAATGTTAGGCTTTTAAAAAATGGCTTGTTCCAGAACTGAAAATTATTAGCTAAAAGTGAAAATGTACTGATAATCAGTTCAGAGGTATTGTTGATGAAGTTAAGAATAATCTCCAATGATTCTCAGTCATACTGAAGATAATACAATCTGAAAATCTTGACATTTTCATAGAATTACACTGCTGTTATTGGTGTTTGGTTTTTTTTTCTCCCAAGAGCATGGTCCAAAAACCTTAACCAAAGAAAGGATGCAAAAGTGTATTTGCTCTGGATGCACGTGGGGCCCCAGCAGAGGCATCTTGAGTTCGCCCTCTCCCAGTTCCACCCCCTCTTCCTTCCCCGGTTTCAGTTTCCAATTTCCACCCTGTACACAAAGTTCAGACTTTCACCACCTTCCTCATCACATTTTTAACAAGAAAATCATAATTCTTCATATTCATCATAGCTACATCACCAATAATACATTCTGGAAACGGTCTCTACCTATATTGAGTGTATTTACACAAAGATGAGCTCCGGTAGGCACAGCAGCAGGCAGCTGCTCTCACCCTGCTGAGGCAGCAAGTGTGCTTGCTGAGAAAGAGAATGTATCAGAGCGCCTCCTTTTATTTTGGGGTGCCTCAGGAGGTCTACTGTCTTATGAAGTTGACACCTTCACTCAGCCATAAGAGGCTATTCCAGATAGATGCTTGACAGGCATAGCCACAGCTGCAGAGCTGTCAGCTGTTAGGGAAAACCTCAGCTTCTGATCCTCTCCAGTACGGGAAGGAAGCGGGTCCCTTCTGATGTGATTTCCCTCCAACAGAAAAAGAGGTTTGGCTCTCTGGTAAAGCTAATGAGAACACTTTGCAGCTGGACTGGTGGTGATTTAGAATTTTTATTTCTAATATAGTGACACGTAAATAAAGCCAGTGACTTCATCTTTCTCCCGTTTTGTATATTCACAAAAGCTCTTGGTAAAGGAGCTTATCTATTTAAAGGAAACATTTTTTCTTTTAAATGTAGCAAACCTTTTAAATGAGGACTTTTAGATGGTATTCCAAATCAACTATGGTTGTAGTAAGAGGCTTAATCAATTTAAGGTATGAAACAGAGATGCATTCTTTACATTTGCAAAATAAATTACTGAACAAGCTTTATAGCAAATATAATTCAGTTCAACACTATGGCTTAATGAAGAAGCAGCAAAAGAAATAAATTACACATTCTCGGGTTAAATTACAAAGTAAATATATACATTTTGAAAAGGCAGCCTCATCACTGACACACAAATTCCTTCTGATAAGCTTCATTCTGTGAATTACATTTTAACAATTATAATTGCCATTTATTCCTTTCAGTGTGAACTTTATTGTACGTGGCTATGCTTTAGTGTCTCACACAGATTACTGTAGTCTCCTCATCATGGTGCTCTGACAGCCTCTCAGAAATTCTAAATCTCCATCCTGGGTGGAACCACTCTGTTCATGTCATCTACACCATGTAACAAGTGGTCTTCTATGCTCGGAACCTTTCAGGCTTGAGACTATTCTAGCTATTTTGCTGGCATGTCTGTTCAGATCTGAAATGCCCATACTGGCAGTTTCTAGACATCTCTGAATAAAGACAAGATATTTTCTTGACCTTCATGAGTGGTCAAACCTTCTGCACTTTGGCCTTCACGGCAGCGCTCTGCATAGGACATATGTGGGATAAGTAAGAAAGAATTTTAGAGCAGAAAGTCGTTTTAATATTACTAAAAATTTGTTTATAGCTATGTGATATCCACATACATTCAGAATTTAGAAACTGTGGGGCTGTTTGTGTTCAAAACATTGGAGAAATATACATTTGGTATTTAAGAGACCATGCTGGTGCTCTGAAGATGTAGGGGATTAGCCTTTTGAGAAAGAGCATCTCTATGTAAGACATTTTGAAGAGTACATATATATTAAACAGTTTGGACGGGGTGGCAGAAAAGATGGACAGCAAAACCTCTGGTATTGACCAAACACAGCTGTTTCTTTCTGTGTTATGGTTTGTAACTACAGCTGGCCCTTTAACCACCCTTACAAACAGAGGTGGATAAAGTAATGAAGTAAGTTTTCTTCAAAAACTAAGCTGAGATGAAAACAATGGTGAAAAATGATGGTGTGTCCTGGTGACTTTGAGAAAAGGTCTTTTCTTTTCTAAAATATTTTTGGTGCTATGAGACGAAAGTAAAGTCAGAAAATCCCTCAGGTCATATTCCTAAAAAAACATGTACACCTTCTACATTTATCAAGGCAGGTCTACTTTAAATTCTTTCTTTAATAAAGCTTCATCCCTGTATATTGTTGTTCGCATTCCATAACAAACAAGTAGATGGAGTCAAAAACTTGAGTCTTTCCTAATAACAAAATGACAATCAGATTTATCTGAGAGAATTTGACTCAGGGGAAACACAAGTGTCACTCAAAGCTATCTTTCAGTATGTTATCCTACAGAATAAATACTTCCCAAAAAATGAAGCACAATCACAATTTTTCTAGCTTTCAAGTAGAATCTGAGCTATGAGGAAAGTGGAAATTAGTTTATATGAGTAAAATATAAAAATTGTGTTTCTCCAAAATTTAAAAGGGTCTTCTGGATAAAATTTGGGTGTTTATATTTATGCATAAAGCATCTGTATTAAAGGACAATTTATACAATAGGATTTAAGCAAAGCATACTTTCCCTGGAAAGCTAACATAGCAACAGGAAAGCACTTCTCATAAGGGGCATACAAAGGCTATAAATGTTCATTGCATTGTAGACAATTATCTAAGACTAGGATTACTCGATGAGTAGTTCAGAAAATACAACAGTATGGTTTAATTGCTTCAGTATCTAATTCATTTTTAAAATACCCTGTAGATAAAGAAGATAAGCAAAATAGTAGATGTATGGTTATGAATGGAAATTTTGCTCTAGTTGCCTTCATTTCATTGAGATACTGCCTGTCTGTTTCAATCAACACAAAAATTTCTATAGTTTCTTTTCGTCATGTCTAATCAACATGTTTGATTCTTAGCTTACAGATTTAGATCAGGATTTTTGGGAATTCACTATCCTAATGAACTGATGCCAGATGATATTTATTATGTTTTTTTTGTATGTTTGACTGTTGACTTACAGAGACTGACACTAATGTTAATGCTGTGGTAACATGACATAGATACTTTTGATCACAAGAGTATTGCCAAAAAAGAGCCAGTAATTGTTCCAAAGCTACCTGGAGAAAAGATACTTCCTTTATTTTAAAAGTAAATTGCCTTGTGAGCAAGTATTCTACAGATTCAAGTCTTATTAGGTAACCCGTTTTATTCCCAAACCAGGGCAGAACCATTTCCAGTGTAATATTTTATTATCAAATCATAGGCTTCTACCACTTCTCTTGTAAGTATCCCAAAGACTAATAGACTTACCAATCAGGAAGTTTTACGTATATCCAGGCTATATTTTAGGCCATTACACATCATTCTAGTGCACTAAATAATTTCTGCTGACCCTCTGAATATTGTAGACCAGTATCATCTCGCAGTTAAATTATACATTTTTAGGTCTTCCATCCTATCACCATAACTGAGACTATTTCTCCATCCCCCTTTTCAATTTTTAATTTATTTCCATCACAATCACGGAGGTAAAAATGTGAAACCTTTCCTTCAGGGAATCAGTTGCAGAAATCAAGTAAGAACTGGCAAGTGTGATTCTGTCTAGAGAGGCAGAGTCCAGGTATGGATCTGAGACATCAACAAAACATTCTTACAAAAATATCTTGGAAGCCAGTTCTGAGGATGTGATTGTGTTAGAAATCTTCTACTGCTCTCTATATTTGCCAATACCTTCCTGATAATGAGATGAGGGCAATATAAGAAAAAAGTGATTACCTCTTTCCTCTATGACAAGACACTCTTATTTATGAAGCACTAAAATAAAATGTACTTTTTAACATACATTTGTGTCTAATGAACTAGTCTATAAAGGCAATACACTCTTCTCTTTTAAATCCCTCATTAAAGGCCACTTAAAGCTAATTATTTGTATTATTATAATACCTAGCTACCCCAATAATAAATTAGGTGTTTCTTGTAGTAGGTGCCTCATTGCAACATTCCCTACTATAGAGATTTTATTGCTGAGGTATAAGACATGACAACAAATGTAAGCGGACTGAGCAGAAGGGAAAATACAATAATGTGTTCCAAATTAACAACTTTTTCAGCTAGGGCTTTTTTCACCTTTTTCATCACAAATTGCTTCATGCAATTTTACAAAGATGACCACATTAGAAAATCCCCCAAACCCATTTCATTTTAATGGAATTTCAGATCTTGTGAAGGTTCACACTTCAGCAGGCAACATAAACAAATCTACATGAGACACAAACACAGCCTCCTGCTGTCCACAGAGGTGTCTATTGGGAAGACCTGGCCCCTGAGGTCCGTTTCAGGTCACAGTCCTCTCAAACTTGGTATTCCTGGATCTCCCGGTGTCTGTGGTGTTAGTACAGCTACTATGTTCTTTGCTTTAAATCAGGAACTCAGATATTCCTCAGTCCACAAATGCAAATCCAGAAGTACATAGTTTCCTTTAATACTGGACACCCTTGGGATGTTTGGACCTGTTGCTCTTTTCTGTTAAAATGCTGCTTCTTCAAAAAGTTGGAAGGGAGAAGAATGAAAATCCATTCTCCTAGTTCTATTTTAAAATACTGTCCATTGTCTTCACTGCTGTACAGCTTGAATAATTCAGAGCACAGCTGAAAATTGATAGTATAAAAGAGGGGGAAAAACTGAACATTTTTAGTCACTCTATTATTTTCCTTCATCTAGCGATAATCTAATCAACAAACAAAAAAATTACAAAATTTTTGGCATCACTAATCATAATTCAGGTTTTGAAACTACGGTGAATCATTTGGACAAGAGCAGTTGGCAACTGAAGGTTTGTTCATGTCAGATTTGAACATTTTGCATCCATTTGAGGAAAACAATTATGCATGTACTTTAATGTTATGCAGCTGAGGTGCCCAAAGTTTAACAACTTTATAAACTCCTTGAGGAAATATCTCATATTATAGGACATTCTAGTAAAATCCTAACCTTTAAATCCAATGTTTAGTTTATTAATCTCCATATTATAAACCATTCAGAAATATTTTATAAATAGGACACGAAGAAGTACTTGTGTGCCTCACAACTTGCGTACCATTTTCCAAAATGTAAACCAAAAGACATCAACTTTCTTTTCCAATATTGTTCTGCCCACCTGCCAAAAACAAAACTACCATATATGTTTGCTTATTTCATCTATGCAGCAATCCACAAGAACCTAAATTTCTCATTTTCCCAGCCACCTCCAGTCATCTGCTGACCTTCTGCGTGGCTGCTACCTAGACAGGAGCAACATCATGTCAGCCTCCCAAAGTATCGTCATCAGAAACCACAGCATCACCAAAAGACCTCTTTGCTTGGTGGGAGAAGGGGAGGCAGTGAATGGGAGGAAGCTTGCCTGCTGCAAGCCCCCTGTGACATATGGAAGCATGCCTGCTGCAAGCCCAAGCTGTGTGACATATGGATGCTGGGTGTACAGAAAGTACATGAGCCTCAGCAGGTAACAGAGGGGCTGAGCTAGGCTGCACCCTGCAGTGCAAAAAACTAATATTGCGGAGATCATGGCAACATTGGGGCTTACTATTTTTACTGAAAGCTGGCACTGCACAAGTATGCTGTGTAGAAGCAGCATGACTCTTTATAAAGCTGTTGTAACTTTCCAAAGTAAAAAACTCATCTACAAAATATATGTAGTATGTGCACTTGTCTAACTTTTCTATCTCTAGCAGGTGGGCTTCGATTTAGTTTTTTTACTTAAAGAAGTCCTCTTCAGAATACAGTCCATGTCTGTTCAATAGCAAATGGAAATTGATTCAAGTTTCTCTAGCACACAAGTGTCACTTAATGAAGAAGAAATTATTTCTTTGTATACAAAGGAAAAAAAACAAGTCCTATTTTTTTAAAAAAGTCTTTTTTTGAGGACACATACATGTCTGAGCCCAAATACTAAATCTTATAATCTCTTTGGAAGGGTTAATTCAGATCTTCTAATCTTATTTACAGAATACTCCCACATCTACTGTTCACTTACATTCTAACAGTAACATTAACACACTAACATTCTAAATGGAAAAGTCAAAAAAAGGTGATTTTTATCCCCAAACTTTTTGGTGACAGTACTTATGACCTTTAAAGTACAATGTATCCATCTTCTGCATAATTTTTGTAGGTTTTCAAGACAAAATATCTTGGCTGGATTTTTTGTTGTTGTTGTTGTTTTCAGAAGTAACAAGGGGAAAATCTGACCCAGACCACTATCAGTGGTAAAAATTCCCGTGCAATTCTACCTGAATAAGGTTTTAATCTCAGAATGTCCTCTAAAGCACCTCAGAATTTATTAAATAAAAGTCTCATCTCATACTTCTAAGGTGAGAGCATAATAAATGAAGTGTAATTAACATTCTATGCCTTTTTAATTTCATACTTAAGTTAACATAACATTTGTGTTAGGTTACTTCTCCATGGACAAAATCTAATACTGGTAGAAACAGATGAAAATGCATACATATTTCCAAAGTCAGCCACCTAATATTTTTAATCTGTAATTATTTGTGTTACTGTGTTTCATGTACAATCCATTCTGAAATAATGCAAGACAGTACTAGGTGAACAAAAACATCCCCATAAAAGTATTATTTTTCCTTTCCTTCTTAGACGTTATAATAAAAAATGGATGTGGAACAAGATTAGCCCATTTGTTTAAGCTAACAATTATCCTTATTAAATTCCAAAAATTTAATGTCTGCCTAATCTTGAGTGATAGCCCTAATCAAACTTTTTGTTGTCTCTTTCTCCTAGCATCTGAGAAGTACTTAGAAGTAAACAGAAATGATGGAAAGGGAATCCCTATAGCAGAAATTAAGAAATAAAATACAGGGATTAACCTCCAGCCTTATGTGCCTTTATCTCTTCTCTGCCTTGCAACCAAAGGGAGGCTGTTTAACTATTAAAAAAGATTAAAGGTATTAATTAGACTAAGAGATAGAAACCTATCACCCTTCTGTCAGAGCAGACCAAAAATAAACCTCCTTCCAGATAAAAAAAAAAAAATCTATATTTTTAGAGTTTGGTCAAAACAAAAGTCCTGTTGATGAGCCTTCTATATCCCTATTGTTGTCTAAAAGATTAAACAAATGAGCCTGAAACTGAATAAACATTTTGATGAATTTGTGTATGAGCCACTACTTCCTCCTCATATCAAAGTAGCAGCACTACACACAAACAAGTATAATTCTGTTGGGATTTCATGTATCTATGTAAATAAAACAATGGAAGAAGATTAACAGACAGCCCCCAGCAGTGTAACTCTGAAATGCCTTTTTTTTTCTTCCTCTCCAAAATGAAGAAACTACACAGAACATTTAAATTATGTAGAAAGTATTTTAAGTGCCTTTTACAGCAGAAACAGATATTATACTAAATGGCAGCTATATGCCATGTCTAAGGACAGATTAGACGTCTTTTAGAGTCAGTTGTCAGTAGAAGATTACAAAATATTATTCAAGACAGAAGACGACTGGCAGAAGAGAGCATACTTTTATCCAAGAATAACCCAGTTTTGAATTTTTCAAAGTTGTGTATGGTTCTTTTTAAAAATCTTACGGATTAAAAAAATTGCTGCTTTCAATCAGACATCTTTACAAAAAGAATAGCTGTTAATAAAATACATTCATCTCATCATATGTTAAAGGTGACCCTATTAGAAAAATAGATTATGATGAGGTTGGAAAATTATAATGGTCTGTGTTAAATAGGTCTATTTGAAATATGTTAAAGTCAGCTGCTAAACAGTAAATTGAAAAAAGTTATATTAAAGGTCACAATCCAAGAAATACTTTGGACTTGCAGTACTAGTTAGAAAAAGATAAATCACTATTTTACTGAAAAGTGCGGGTTTTTTAATAGATGTGGGTGTGTGTATATATACATGTACATATATTTGAATACAGAAGCACAGCTCACAAACCAAATACTCATACACAATCACCACTTTATTTTTCCTGACTTAAATCAGTCTGTATCTAGGGTAATCATCCTGGGGTAGAGTCCACTGGATTTACACTGCTCTAGGCAGCAAGAGTTTGGCTCCCAACACTTACTATTTCATACTCATTTACTTGTTAAAGAACCAATCAGATGATTTTCAGAGATATTAAAGTAAAAGGAAGCAGAACACTAGAAAGAGTGATTCCAGTGCTCTTTAGCTACTGAATGAATCTCACTATTTTATGAACATGAAATATCAAGAGCAGAACAGTAATGATCTTTTCTAAGTATTTTAATTTCCAAACAAGACAAGCTTCATCCTCTGAAATCGCCACAGGATAAATTTGAAATTTTTTGGAGAAAAAGAAAAATCCATTTGTGTGGATTTTGGGGGGACAATACTTTGTAAGATAAGGTTTGGTCCCATGGCTTAATTCCCTGAGGTACGAGTCAAAAATATCAGCAACAAATTTCTGCAAAGGTCTTGCTGAAAACATTAAGCAAAATTTTATAAATAGACAGATAGTACAATAGCATATAAGCAATTTTAATGAAGGTGTTCAAATCCTGACATGGTAAAAGGAAACACACCTTTATTTTTTTATCTTGTGAGGTGATCCTAAAGTGAATCAGAAGAGGGAAATAACTAAACGCTGCTGACGTACAGAGCTGCAAAATAAAAATAAAGAATAAAATACCAAGAGCATTAGTTTCAGGAGTACTAGTGAAACAAGCAGTTCTGAAGGTAGATATATTTGCAAGAGACTTTATACGCGGTATTATAGTTCTTTCATAAGGACTGGTTTGCTTCCATAGCTATGCATAGGAAAATGCTTCTGGGTCTCTTACAAGACATTCAGTGTTTTGAAGCCTCTGACCAAGAGCAGAGTACAAACATTTGGCATGATTTCATCTGTGTTGTCACTGCAGAACACAAAGTCTAAGAGATTTTATCAGTGCTTCCAAAGTTCTCTACAAACAAACTTCATTAATATAGCATTTTATTGTGATTACAAAAGTTTCCATCCAAAGCCAGAATGCCTTCTTCACCTCACTCCAGTCCTGTCAGCTGCATCTCTTCTGCTGGCACAAATGGAGGCATTCGATCATGTGCTTTGCTCACCAGTCTCTGAAGACACCGGTCCCACTCTCCTCTTCAGAGCCCTTATCCGAAATGGCTCTGTTCCAGTCTCAGTTTTCTTCCCCAGACTCCCTGTGCTTTGAGCTCCCAACCCAGCCCACTTTGGCCACAGCAGTAACTGGGAGCAAACCCCATGAGATTAGACTCAGGCTTCTCGTTAGCCACACTGTTGGTGAAATCCAAGATTTCTCTACCAACTACTAGTAAGTATGCAAACTGCATTTTTCCACAGGCACCTGAATTGACCAAAAACAAAGCTGGCAAGAGGCACAGCTGCAAAACAGAGCACAGAATGCTCCTTTCTGCTAAATGCCTTGCTCCAAAACAGAGGCACTGTTGAGCTCTTCAAAGATAAAAGTATGAGAAGATTCCTTTGTTTCCTTATACAGGGTTAAAAGGGTATTTTTGCTGCTTTTCAAGCCAACTTACTGAAAATAGCCAGAACATTCTTGAAAGGAATTTCAAGAGAAAGAGGGTATAAAAGGAAAGAAGCAAATACTCATTAGGGAAAATTTCAACCCACATACTTAAAATCTAGCAAAACTTTAGCAAAGTGAAACATTTTTCATAACGCGAAGAATATCGTATACAAAAATACCGAACAATCATAATATGCATGCCAAGAAATATACCAAATATTGTGCCAGCATCTTATCTGAACAACACTCAAGGCAAGGGGTTATCTCTACCACCAGTTTGGCTTTGGCTCTCCCTTTACTACTTGAAAGGCAGGACAGGAGATATGTCCATGACCCCAGGCTAGGCTACAGTTCTTGAAGAGAGTCCTTAACCAACCTATTATCATGAAATATAACACCAACCAGTAGTATATGAATGTCCTTAGATCAATATTCTCCACAGCAGCCTGGACAGTATTTCTCATGAGTGAGCAATTCTAGGTGTAATCACACAAGTCTGAGAGGAAGTCTGTTCAATATCTTTATTAATGATCTGGTTGAAGGGATCAAGCACACCCTTAGCAAGTTTGCAGATGGCACCAAGCTGGGTGGCAGTGTTGATCTGCTTGAAGGAAGGGAGGTTCTGCAGAGGGATCTGGACAGGCTGGATCAATGGGCTGAGACCAACAGGATGAGGTTTAACAAGACCAAATGCTGAGTCCTGCAGTCGGGGCATAACCACCCCATGCAGTGTTACAGGCTTGGGGAAGTATGGCTGGAGAGCTGCCTGGCAGAGAAGGACCTGGGGGTGCTGGTTGACAACCAGCTAAATGTGAGCCAGCAGTGTGCCCAGGTGGCCAAGAAGGCCAATGGCATCTTGACCTGTATCAGAAACAGTGTGGCCAGCAGGACAAGGGAGACGATTGTGCCCCTGGCACTGGTGAGGCCTCGCCATGAGTGCTCACTACAAGAAGGACAATGAGGTGTTGGAGTGCATTCAGAGAAGGGCGACAAGGCTAGTGAAGGGTCTGGAAAACAAGTCCTATGAGGAACGCTGAGAGAACTGGGGTTGTTTAGCTTGGAGAAGAGGAGGCTGAGGTGAGACCTGATCGTTGTCTACGGCTGCCTGAAAGGGAGCTGTGGCAGAGTGAGTGCTGATCTCTTCTCATAAGTGGCAGGTGATAGGACAAGAGGAAATGGCCGTAAGTTGCACCAGGGGAGGATATTAGGCAGAATTTCTTTACTGAAAAGGTGGTCAGGCATTGGCACAGTTGCCCAGGGTGATGGTTGAGTCACCATTCCTGGAGGTGTTTAAAACATGGGTAGATGAGTTTTTGAAGGACATGGTTTAGCAGAAGATAGGTACGGTTGGACTCCATGATCTCCAAGGTCTTTTCCATCCAGAAGATTCTATCATTCTATGATGATTCTATGAAGTTTGCTGGTGAGCCAGGAAAGTGTCTTGCAACATGAGGACCATTTTTAGCATGTAAACAACTGACATCACAAACATGTCAACAGCTTGATTCGAAAAGAAAATGCACACAGAAAAAGCAATGAGACAAAGTACAAGACTATCATGTGGAAAGAAGATTATCAGTCTCTTCCATATTCAGAGGCCTTCTATAGACTTCTTTCATGTTCTAAAAAAGATCATAAACTAAATAAGAGAATACTTACTATAAGATGTACAAGAATCTTTTTACTCAATTTAAAAGGTGAGAAGCAACTACAATTATCTTCATTGGTATCATAAATAACTTTTGTCGATGCCTTAGTGCACTTAGCATGATAAGAAGTTATGCCTCTTCAGAAAACTAACTTTCTCAAGAGTGTTGCACTGGAAAATTGATATATGAAAAATTCTTCTATCCTACAAACAAACACTATGGTCCTTTATTTGTTCCTGTCCTAACCGTTATGGGGTTTGTTTTGTCTTATATGGAACAAGAAGCTTTTTAATGTCTAAGTCTCATACCATTTACAAAACTATGCCCTCTCAATTTGACCATCTGTAAAAAGCAAATGGTGGAATTTTGCCATGTCTTCAGAAGAACATAGGAAAGTTTGTATAAGCAGAATTAAGGTAAAAACCAAGTTTTAGCTTTTTGTCTTGAAAGTCAAAACTGAAAATAGGATATTGGAGCTGACCAGTAGGCAAAATGTTCTTGTGAGCTTTCTAGGCAGAGGAAATAGCAGATGAAAATACATATTTACTTCACAGACAATAATTTCTTTTTAATTGTAGGATTATAGTGTTAATAATTTTAACTTCTGTCTCAAAACTCGAGAGACATTTTGTACATCATTACATATGTGTTCAGCTAGAAGATTAGAAAAAGATTTTTTTTTTTTAAATTTAAAAGAGAAACAAACAAACGCAGCTTAAAAGACTTTCATGCATTTTTAGTGGGAATGTACAAAGGCTGTAAACTTTCGGTGCCTTGGTCCAAAGGAAATTAAAATGGTTGAGTTACTTCAGAAAATAATCAAAACAAGGCTCATAATGTTTGTTCTAAAGGAACATGGGCTCTGGCAGTGACACAAACTGCCTCTGTAATAATGTGTTCCAAACTATTTAGCTGACTAAGTGCTTCAAAGAACACAAGAAAATATCATTTTTGAAGCACTGGTTCAGCTGAGCATTTTAGGTGAATGTAGCTTCCAAAACATTTTAGATTGATCTGCTTTCCAGACTGAAATGATCAAAGAATTTGACACACAGAAAGCCTGATTCTTCCTTCACATACACCAGTACAAGTGTTAATTTCAGCACAGTTATTCCTGTGTTTTAACAGCATACATGAGAGGAGAATCAGGCTCAGCATATATAATATCCCACCAGCACACTTTATATTCCTGTACACCATCCTCTTCATGTATGAGCTACTGCACAGTTCTCAGAGGTCCATTGACTTTTGAATCAAAATGATGATACAATAGTGCTGCTGCATTTGCATGTTCTTGGACCTCCTAAATTTAAATGAAAACAACATTCACCCACAAGAAAGAAATGCAACAGCATTTTTTAAACATAAAAAGCAGAATGAATCCATTCTAGTTGTCATCAGATTTTCATGTGACTTAATCACATTGCTATTGTCCTACATGATAAGCTTATCAGCATACAGAGTACAAACCATCAAGGAACTTACTAAATCCTAACTATATTCCTCTACAATTTCCTTCTTTCTCTGCTCCCTTGCTTTATATCATGGGCAAATGCCCAACAGACCAGTCTTTCAGATAAATAACTTGGCTCTTCAAACAAGGCTATAGGAGACCTACAAACTCTCATTTACTCTGTCTCCCTTAGATCCTAAGGGGAGGACTCTGGCAAAAACCTACTCCCAGTTTCCTCTTCTCCTGCCAGTGACACTCGTAATGATGTTTCAAACTCACCCATCTGTTGATATGTGGAGACCCAAGAGCAAACCAAGCGGTGCACTGTGACCATCCACAACCTACCAGAAAAATCAAACTAAGCGTGAGTAGTATCTGCTTAGCTCTGACAGTGTTGTGCCTTACTGTGAGTTCTTCGAGCTACAGATAATTTATGACAATGGGATTTAATTGTGTTTAAAGAGTGTAGCTAACTATGATCAGCAGGTACAGTAGATAGACCTAAATTAAAATTTATACCAATGCACCTTTATCACAGTATCACAGTATCACAGTATCACAGTATCACAAGGTTGGAAAGGACCTCTGAGATCATCAAGTCCAACCTATAACCCAACACTAACACCAACCATCATCTAGACCATGGCACTCAGTGCCACATCCAATCTCCCCTTAAACACCTCCAGGGTCGGCGACTCCACCACCTCCCTGGGCAACGCATTCCAATGGCCAATCACCCTTTCAGTAAAGAACTTCTTCCTCACATCAAGCCTAAACTTTCCCTGACGAAGCTTGAGTCCATGCCCTCTAGTTCTGTCACTGGTCACCTGAGAGAAGAGACCAACCCCTGCCCGACTACAACCTCCTTTTAGGTAGTTGTAGAGAGCAATGAGGTCTCCCCTGAGCCTCCTCTTCTTTAGACTAAACAGCCCCAACTCGCTCAGTCGCTCCTCATAGGGCTTATGCTCCAGCCCCTTTACCATCTTCGTTGCCCTCCTCTGAACACATTCCAGTATCCTGACATCTTTCCCAAACTGGGGGGCCCAGAACTGTACACAGTATTCCAGATGAGGCCTGACTAGTGCCAAGTACAGGGAGACGATAACTTCTCTGGTTCTGCTGACTACACTATTCCTGATGCAGGCCAGAATGCCATTGGCCTTCTTGGCCACCTGGGCACACTGCTGGAATGAATATCTACATCAGCTTACATGTGTACAAGACAGTCTTAGGAAAAGACCTTATTCTCAAACCTGATTCTAGGTCAATGAATCTTAGTTCCTGTGAACAATATCATTCTAATAACCTGTGTTTATTGACCTAGAAATATAATATTAATAAACATCATTAGTGACTGTGATAGTGCATTCAAAACTGCTAGCTGATCACATCTAGTTACCAGAGAACGTTTCACTATGTTGTGGAGGTTGAGCTGTACTATGTATTCACTTAATATTTTTATTTTTTTACCTTCTCCTTCCAGGATTTTAAAGCACCTGAATTTAAATGTTGGCACCACCTGCCACGCAAAAAAATCTTGGCAGTTGTTTGCTCTGTGCAGGAGAGATATTTCACTTAATATAAACTACAATATTGCACATTTCAAAATTCTTATATATATTTTTTTATTATCTTGCCCCCTTCTGTTTACATACAAACTTGTATAGTCTGTCATCAACAGGCATTTGCCAAGTTTTAGGATGGGGTTTATAATGAAAAGCTGCAAGAAATAGTCTGGCACAGATGTACAAAAGACATTTATATGTTCTACCTTAAGATCTGATTTGGTATAGCTCCATAAAAACCAAATACATATCCCAGGCCAAAAGGTCATCTCATTTTCAATTATCATGAAGACAGATTAAGTGCCCTGTCAGCTTTTTCAGTTCCACACTTCTAACAAAGCCTCTTCCTATCAGGATAAACTGCTGCAGCTGCTGCCCAACCCTAGGCCACTTATTGTTATATACTTTAATTTAAAAAATAAATAGAAGTTCCACATGTAAACTTTAGCCAAATGGAATAAGACTGCCTTCAAAAATGGCCTTGTATATGGAAGCTTCTGAATTTACTGAAATAAGGTTTGGGCTATAGTTCTTCACCTACTAACTTATCCTTTGGAGAGTCTTATGTGCATCTTATAGGTGCTGGGAGAAGGGATCATTATGCTAGTTTAATCTAATGTTCTGTTATTTTTTGTTTTCAATTGCCAAATATTTTTCTCTTCCTTTTGTTTTTAAATAAGAAATGAAATTAACTGCATCTGTGAGGTTTCTTCCACTGATCACCGTGTCCAGTTGATAAGGCAGAATTTGACAAACAGGCTGTGTATTATTCCTTCTGCCACTGGCTTCTTAAATGTCTTATGACAAGTGATTTAACCTCCCTGAGATACAGTCCCTGTATCCATACAATGGTAATACCGCTACTGATCTTCTTTCTTAAATTCTTTGATGAAAACACTGTGTAAGAAGTAAGTATTAACAGGATTAATAGCCTTTAAGGGACAGAATTGACTAGTTTCATCTCCTGTATATTGTAGGACACGGTATATCCTGCTAGCTTTATTTGTGCTGAGCCCCAAACCCTGTGTTAGACAGCTATCTGATGACTTTGAAGGATGCAGAATTTAACATATCCTTGGAAGTTTGTTCCAGAGCTTATTAACAACCTATTTCTACCCCACTATTAATCTGTATGTCATACTAATCTGAATTCATGCTAAATCCAAGTCAAATCATAAGTTCTCACCTATCTTTTTTTCTGCTAGATTAAAGGCCTCTTTTGTACCTGGTATTTTCTCCTTGCCAACCTCCTTACACAGTGTAATCAAGTAATTTCTCAGTCTTTTTTTAGGTAATATTATTATTACTACTGCAAATGGAGTCAGGCTGAAAAACTCAGCCTGAACACTGAAATCCTGTGCTTAAATAGTAAATGAGAATAGCATAGGGTATCAACGGTGCTGGATCTCCTGCAGTGCCCTGCCAATGTTCTTTAATCTTGATCAGGAAAGACCACCTGCAAGGCTAAGCTGATAGTCTCATTCATCCTGTCCATTCATTCCTGGGTCGCTGAGCTCAGTCTGCCAACATGGGTATCAATTAGTGCAAAAAACAACATCAGAATTTCAATTAAGCTGGGGTAGTGTCCCTGCATTTAAAGCACTGTTGTCAAAATTGTGCAAATTGAGACAAAAAAGCTGTAGTCTGTAATTAAGTCTGTCCTTTTTTAGCCTGAGATCAAGTATGCTTCTAAAACAAAAAAAAATAGAAGAAAAAATTTAATGACTTTCAAAACATTGGCAAAAAAGAATAGGACAGCCGAAGATGTTGTTATTCCTCTGACTGAAACACATCTTTTATTTTTAAGTGACATTTCACAGGCCATTAGTTCATAATGTGAACTACTGCCTTTGGACGTTAAGAGTAATAAAAATCTTTCTGCAGAGAAACTCATGTTCAGATTACCTTCCTTCTTAAAAAGATTTTTAATTTGTGGACTTTGCATGCAGTTGTCACAGAGATATCCATGCAGTGATTTGCTCTAGCTTGCTTTGAAACAAATATTTTTACCTGTGATGTGTACATAGATGGGAACTTTAATGAGGGCCAAGGTATATGAAATTGTACAGAAGTACTTATACTAAATATGGACAAATCTAAAAATTTTCCAGTCAAGTTGAACCTGAATGTGATTTCTGAATCTAGAAATGAGGTGAATGTCCCCCCTAAATTTAACTGGGAAGATGCTGAGGTCTGCAGATACCTCATCTTATAAAAGGTCAGAACCACCACACAGTTCCTTTCATGAACATTTATATTCACACAACAAAACAGCTTCTCCAGATATGTAAATTTATAGTTTAACAAAGACAAATTCTGACTCCTTTCAGTCCAGAACTCACACCAAGAGTTGCAGTTCTGGCAGATTCAACGTCAAAATCTTACATGGGTTAGCACGCAAAGTATTCATGATGATAAAGAGTTCTACCAACTGACGCGTTGTCCTCCATGCAGTCACCTCGCAAATAGTCCAAATCGCAATATTTAGTTTTCCTCTTACTGATTATCTGACATGTACGCTGGGGTACAAGTGAAACAAGTGCTGTTCCTCTAAGTAGCTTAAGGTACAAGTTTTTTAAGGTTGGTAGAGTAGTTTTTTGATGAATCAATTGGTTTGCAGGAAAAATCTGGTCTCGTTGTTCTATACCTTAACATCAAGGGCCTTCTTCTTTTTGATAAAAATTTGTTGTCTATATTGTAAAATAAAAATGCGGAAATCCACTTTACAACTGGGATTAATTTTTGACATATTTGCCTCTCTGCTTTTGCTAGTTTGCCAGAATATTGGACTACTGTTGTCATATTATCACAGTATCTCAGCTACCTGTCAGGAAACATCATATCCTGGAAAATAATGAATTTCAAAATAAAGATGAAAGGAAATTATCTTCTAAAAAACCTTTCAGTGGATGCATTCTTTACTTTGGAAAAAATTCTATTTCAGTGGCTCTCCTTGATATCCCAAAAGGTAAAATGTCACAAATGCCTTGTGAAATCTGATGATTTTTATTACAGTGCTCCTGCCAGACATCTTTGTAGAATTTTTGGAGGCCATATTTTGGAGGTTCTCTAGTGTCTCCCATTTACATATCAGGTTTTCAGACAGTTTCCTGTGCAAGCTCTATGCTTGCAGTGTAGGAAAGTTACAGAATGTTCGGAGCTGATGAAGAGAAATGGCAGATTTTAACAAATATTTAGCAAATCCAACTCTCTGTTGATAAAAACCGTACATATATATATTCTGTGTATCCTTCAATATACAATTTTACAAGTTATCGGAAAAAAAACATTAGAGAAATAAAAGTTAAAATTGAAAAAATTGACATAATAATAAATGAATTTTATAGACTTTAGATTAATAACACAAAACCTAAGGTGTTTAGCCCAGCAAACTTGCAATTTATAGTACAAAATAAGACTCAGCCTCTTTAGAACTACCAAAATCTTAATGAGGGTTAATAGCTCCATAAGCTATGACTAAAAATTTGGATTTCAAGAATGTAAAGGAAATGTTGAGTCTATACCCTACTAGAATGATCCATAAGAATATCTCCCATGATAAGTGTCTGTGTTTATTAATATTTTTTGCTTGTTTGCTGGTCAGGCAATGTTACATAATTTTAAAGCAGTATTGGATAGGACACTGAAGAATTTTTTAGCAAACTATAGAAAACCATCCACTAAGACCAGGCATATATTATTTAGTAGAATATAAGTAAGACAAAACTTCCTGTATTTTAGGTTTCCTGAGGAAATTTCGTATTTTCCAATGAACTACTCAAGATCCAGAAGAGAGCTGTTGGCTATGTACTGTGGTTCAAGAAGACTGATAATTAAATTTAGTGGCTCTTGAAGGGTACAGAACATTGCCCAAGCAATGGATGCAGAGGGTGGGAGATGCAAATATGAACCATGGATGTAGAAGACGAAGATACATTAAACCACTTCTGCCTTACCTCTAAGCGTTTATGGTGCTACAGTGTTCTGGATCA
The DNA here is from genome assembly GCA_033558185.1 of Dromococcyx pavoninus. Classification (NCBI taxonomy): domain Eukaryota; kingdom Metazoa; phylum Chordata; class Aves; order Cuculiformes; family Neomorphidae; genus Dromococcyx; species Dromococcyx pavoninus. The sequence goes on along the minus strand of JAUMJL010000077.1, from coordinate 626,690 downwards.
TGAAATGGATTGTACAAAGAGAATATCCACAAAACTGTCCCCTGCTGACCTTCCAGATTTCCACATGAAAATCTGACCAGGCATTCAAGCAGCTTTAACCTTTGCCAAGACCTCTCAAGAACTGTAGGATCTTTAGCCAACAGTTTACAGAGGACAGAAATAAGGGGGGGGTCTGGGGAGAGGGGATTGGTAGATGAATGTCGAGGAAGCTTTCAGAAAGATACCAAAGTATATCTTCTCTCTTGCACATTTCATTTAATTCTCAGATGCAAACCTTTCTAATCATAAAACCATCTCACCCCATAAAGTACATACAACAGCCTGTCATCAAGTCAAATCTCCTTAATCCACAAAAATGGCTTCATTCCTCAGCCTCCCTCTAGCCAGATTTCACTGCACTGTGGCCAGACACAAAATGGCCAAGGCCCAGATTTGAAAACCAACAGCAGGAGAACCACAGGAGTGCAGGGAATGCCTCTGCTGGCACAGACTCAGCAAAGCAAAAGGATGAACTTCTCTCCGCCTCCAACACCCTGAACCATGAAACCAGTGTCTCTGGGGCAACATGGTGAGTGAAAACTATACTCAGCTCTGGAAGGAATAACTTTTGCCTTTGAACAACTTCAGATACCTAACCAAAAGGGAGCTAGCACAAATCTTTCAGCATAATCTGAGATCAAAATAGAAAACTCTTAACAGCGTGAGGCATCACGTGTTTGAGAAACCCCCTATCAAGCTTCAGTTCAATAAACTGATGAATGGATTACAGCAATATAGCTGTATGAAGGCTCTTTTTTCCGCTTTGACAGGTATGGTGCTGCTAATATTCTGTATGCTAATAGCTGACAGCCAGCTTCATACTGCTTAATGAAACAGGCAGAACCCAGACTCCTAGGGCCTGGTGCCCACCAGGCTATACCACGTAATCTGTGGCTGATAGGAAAAATCTCACAGCAATGTTTCATCACTGATCATTTTATCTTTAATCTAATTTTAAAGACATAGTTTATTTAATGAAAATATTTTAATTTTATACAACAGAAGTAAAATCTCAGTGCTCACCATGAGGAAAATGGATAAGCCTATAGAAGAATTTTGGAGGTGCATTGTCTCAAATATTACAATTAAGTCTCACACAAAGTACGAGTATGCATGTGTATAAAGACAGCAAAATCCCAGACCTGAAAACACTTATGTGAGTGCAAGTTCCAGTAGGTGTGGAACCCATCCACTTCCCACCTCTGTGGTCAATGCAAGTGCAAAGAATTTACAGGCATAGAGGATATTTGCCACATCCGTAAAGTAGATGTCTGATTACTGCTACAGAAACAGCAGCAGGAGGCATAAACTGCCACACATCCTCAGCACTCTCACAACTAGGTTAGAAACTCCAAAGTTACAGCTAGAACCAACACTTGAAATAAAACTCAAGGAAATAGCAAACCCAGTGTAAGCAGGGATTGAAACTATGAGGAAAGAGCTGTTCTTTTCTTGTGTGTTCCTCACTACTTCGGGAAAACATAGTTTTGATTGACCTTGAAAACTAAATGGAGTCAATTATCAATTACTCCTCTGAAAGAGAACCATCTGTAAGACACAAAGTGTTTTATCATCTCTGGAAACAAAAGAGCCACCTGAGAAAATATATGGTACTTCATTAAATATGATCACTGGATATGACATCATGCTTGCAACAATGTATATGGAGATTTTTACATAAATCATGGCGATATCATGCATTTGCAAGCTACCCACCCAAACACCTGAAACAGATAATCAATTTTAGTAGGTCTTTTTTGTATTATTTCTATTTGTTAGATGCAGATGGAACTAACAGGCCTGGCACCCCAAGATTACTTGCACCTTCTCTGCAAGCTCATCTTGTTCTCATTTGCTTATGATGTCAGTCTGTGGACTGACAACTTCCTAATCAGTATCTACTTCAGCTTGACAATCTGGGATTTACCAGAACATTTCAATTGGAAATAAGCATTTGTTTCTGACTAGGGAAAGATATACTGTTTTGTCCTTGTGGAATAAAACTTTCCTTTGATACCCATAGTGCTCTGTAAATTGGCATGCTGGTACAGGGACTTGGAATTAGGCAATCAAGTTATAACATTGTGCATTTAGCTTCACAGAAGTCACTTGAGGAATTTCCTTCTACTGTGATTACTGGCGGATAAAGCTTAACGACCTGTAATTAGGGCTCTCACCTGACATGAGGTAGAGACACAGTGTGTCTGACCTAGTTGTCCTGCTTCTGGTAACAGCCAGTGAGGAAGGCTGGCCACTTCTCAAGGATAATTCAACCCAGTCTAAGTCAGGTGTCTTGTGCAGGGAAGTTGAATGCTTTGGCAGGTTCCTTTGTCTCGCACTAACTGTCTGAGTAATTAGCATTTAACTTCTGAGAAATTTAAAAAGTCATACAGTCTATCATATCCTAAATCTTAACAGTATCATGTGCTAAATTCATTCACTCAGGTCCTGCACAGATGTATTTTTTCTTCCACAGAAGCCACACGTATATAGAAAGGGATGAGATGAACTAATCTGCTACCATGACGCTTAATTCAGAGTCTCTTCCTACCAAATTTAGGAGCTTAGAGGCACTGGATGCCATCAGCAAGGTCTCTCCATAACAACTGTTCATAGATTTTCAGGCAGACATCAAAGAGCTAAGAGGTTTCCATGAAAATCAATAGAATTATATTTCTAACTTTTTTATGTCTCATGACTCACTTTTCTATCTTAAGCTTTTTAGGATCCCATTTTCCAGCTTCTTCCATGAAGGGATTTTTTTTCTACTTGAAAGCTGAGATTTTGATGATTTCATATTTCTGCAATAGCATAAAGTTTAAAAGTACACATACAGTTTCTCTGAAAACGCTATGAATTGGTCAGTTGAATTTAATTCCTCATTATGAACAAATAAAAGTTATCATTCTCAATTTTTAAAATTAACTCTGTTTAGAATTTGCCTTTATTTATAGTTTGCTCACAAAAGATTGAAAACCAAATCTTCCCTTATTGACTTCTCCCACATCTAACGCATCTGTAAGCACATTTGTTTCAACTCTTCTTTGGTATTTGGTCACTTTCATCACTGTTTTATGTTGACTGATATGTTCGGTAACCCTGCTATAAATTACCTGGTAAGTAGTTAGAAGAAAAAAAGAGAGTTTGGGCTCTGCAAATTTTTAATGTTATCTTTCAAAATCACCCATTTTCTCTTCATCAAGAACATTCCCATTCTCCTGCACAGCACTTATGTCACTCAGACCTGACACAGTCAGGACTGCATGTAAGATGCTGATACTGACTTCGGAGCTTCATACAAATAATTACTATTAGCACATTTGCCTTAATGTCTTTGCAGTCACTCTAAATGGCTTGCACACATGAACTTCAACCACCATGGTATGACCAACATTTCCTGTAAATACAGCCTAGCTGGAGAAACTGGATACTCAGAGCATGAGGCTTGTAAGTTCCATAATTACAGACCAGAAATCTAAGTGTTCTACTTGCAAGAATTCCTTCTGAAGAGCCATAAAGTTTTCTCCATCACTGATTTTGGGAGACCGGATTTCTAAAATAGTAGCAATGATAACTTTGCCAAAATATCTGTATGCTTTTATTGAAAAAAAAACAAGAAAAGGTCATTACCAAAGACAGCAACTCCAGCAATACCTGAGGAAGACAGAAAATTCTCAAAATGCCAAGATCTGGTCATCTTGGAGGGTACATTTCAATACAGTTTCAAAATACAAGGAAAACCAAAATGGAAAGCTATGTAATGAATACAAAAGAATCTTTTGTTTGTAAAAATGATGTTCTCTGCTTAAAAATCAATGTGGGGATAGATCAGAAAACCTTAAAAAGTTTTTTTTAACAATTATGTATGATCGCTCAAGGGAATTTTTATATGTCAGTTTTATACTTCCTCGTGTTAAATGAAGTGAAATCACTGAGACCTCAGGCAGCTAACTGCATCACCAGGAAAGGATGGAGTTAGTAATTTCCTTTTTTATCTAGACAGTAAAAAATATTGCTGTGCCACCGTAACTTATAGCTTGTGACAAGGCAAAACTTTATGACTTCTGATTTTTCTAAGTGGGTCATAGGAGAAAAGACAAAAAGTCCAATTTATCAGAATCTTGATTTTTTTTAGCATAATGACTTGAAGATGAAGATAAAATTAATGATTCAATGCACATTTTCCCATCTATCTCTCATTCTCTGTATTGATTTTAGAGTCCCATGGAAGGCAATCTCAAATAGTTACTGCCAAAAAAAGGAGAGTTCAGCTGGGGTAACTCTTCACATTTCAAAAGCAAACAGTTCACATTTGATAATAAATGAACAGGACAACATTATTTTTTTTCTTAAGCCTATACTACAGAAAAAACAAAGTAACCCTCTTCATGCTGATTTCACTGAGGACTGAAAGTCTGATGAATAGGAGCAATCATCCAAAAGCACCACTGTCAGTCTAGCTTTGCGATTTCAGTTGAGGTTCTTTCCTGTAGGCTACAAAAATACTGAGACTGGGTTATAGAATTTGTCTTAGGCTCTTTTTTATTTTTGTATAGAATGCTATCACTATGGTATCTCTGCACTGTAAGTATAATTTCCTCCCAGAGACAGGGGTCTCTCCAGTCAAAATTTGCCCCTGTGAAGCTGAAGGAATCTGCAATAATTTCTTGGCTAAATAATCATAGATAATGCACCCTGCTCTGAAAGGAGTACTTTCTCATTGGCATTGTCCACTATCTGTAAATCTCCAATGTTTATTCATTAAGGCAGTGATTAGAAAACCAGTCTTCCAGGCAACAGTCGCAGTCATTAAGCTATAGAGTCTGAATATTTACTATGAATATTTTAAGTATTTTAAATAAGGTAGATTAGCTTCACCAAGAGGGGATAAGGGATTCATCTTAGAGCATGCCATTGTGTGATAGCTGGTGCATTCTTTATCAGATAAAAGATTTTATGTTGGGAGGGTAAGATGTGGCTTCAAAATGTGTTCTAAAGCAAGCAGGAGAAAAAAATTAGCCTGTATATTATGCATGAGTGCTCCGTGCACTGGGCTGTTCAGCATTTGAGATGGGTCATTGGGTTTTGTTTGTGACTCAAGCTGGTAAAGACATCCTGAAATATTTTATGACATCAGGGCTTGCCAAGAAGATCAGAAAAGCATAGCCGTGGTTTGTGAATTTTGCTGTGGTTTAGGCACTGAGCAGTTTGGTGTTTTCAGGTACTCTGCTTGAAAGAGATCATGCCAAGCAACAGAAACGAAGACCACTAGTAATTCTTTGGCTGAAGTCTCAAGCCAAAACTCCTGGGGCACTAGCAGTGTTAGGCAGTAGGTGAGCATCAATTTGGAATTAGGTGCTTACACGTGTATTATATTTGGAACTTCTGTGAATGAACCTTTCCAGGGTTAAATCTTCATCTTTCTGATCCAAACACCAGGTCACATGGGAAAGACCAACAGACTCAGATACGCTAGAGTCAAATATTTGTTCTTGAGTTAAGGAGCTCGAAAGGAACAAAAGGAGACTTGGACAGTAGTTAAGGACATGTAGTACAGCAATGGCACACAGCTTTTCTGGCTGAATGGGCCACTTCCTTCTCTGCAAATATCAGCAGACATACTGTAGGTAGACCTAACCATACATGCAGCAGTCCCAGTGCTTTTTTTTTTGTGACTTATGCATGGACCTCCCATGCACCATGTAGAGTATGTTCAAGGGTTGACCAAAGTATAAGTGCAGTCAGGAATAGCCCCCACTACTAGAGTAATACATGAAGCTTGTGGCCCTTTTTCTTGGAGCCCTACTGCGATCATGTGGCCAGAAAATAAGGCAGCTGGCATCATGTAGCTGCCACCATCACTATAATAATTAATTTAGCCTGGAGCAAGCTCCTGTGCTTCTCCAAAGTGCCCTGGGAAAACAGAGCAACCAGGATTAGCTGACAAACTAACAGTTGAACACTTGAGAGATGAGATATCAAATTGATTTAATACATATATTGAGAGTTCTTTTGCAAAGTCCTTGAAAAATGAGTGATGATTTGGGTCAATGCATGTAAAAGCTTCAAAGGAACCAGGGTATTTTTGTCTTAGTTACTAATGGACATCCCACCGCTACAAACATATGAGACTTTATAGGTGATGTATGACCTGATAAATAAAACAAACTAAGGAACCCTAAATGCAAGTATCAGAATGGCTCATGGCCATCTGACTAAACTCTCTGTTTTTCTCCCCAAAACAATGTGGTCTAATCCAACCTTCATACTGAGAGAAGCCCCTAACATGTCAAGGTTTTGTCTTGAAAAGTGCTGCTTGGCACAAGCCTGAATTGTGCCAAGGACAAGTGCTAACAACCAAACACTATCGACACTCACGTTCTGGCACTCAAGCCCTTGCCCTGGCTTTGCTTGGTCTACCAGGGCACGCATAGCTGCAGTATCCTCTCAGCCTTGGTGAACTCCTTCGGCATTCACAGCAAGGTCTGCAAAAACACAATTACATCCAATTCCAGGGTCTGGAGCTCTATATTAATAAATCTTAATTCTCCAACAGCTTTGAAGAGCAGAATCCAACACACACCGCTTATAAGAACATCTCTGACAAAATATTTCTCAGTTACCAGAGATTTTTCCTTAGTGCTGAACTGACCTGCCATGGTTGTGAGAGGATTTCCCATAACTAGTCTTATTGTAAGAAGGTGTTCAAGGCCCCAGATTTTTTTTGTTCTCTTTGCCAGACCGATTTTAAAAGACAATTATGATAGACAGTTTGGGCTTTTTCTAACCGGAATGGCAGCTGAGTGTCAATCATGAAATTCAAAGCATTATTTTAAGATTTCTAAATATAACCAAATGTTTTAATATTAAACATTTTGGTATGGCTTGCTTTTAAAAATAGCTCCTAGAGTGTCAATGCTTTCATCCATTCATGGCTGAATGCTGACTAAGAGTTCAACAACACCTCAAGGAAAGCAATAGCAACTGTAAATTGCTAAGTCCATTTTAGTGTTGCAAACTGTGAAACTCTCCAGAACTGCTCAAAATCTGCGTGTTTTCCTTCATCTGATCAATGCAGACAATCACACTGTTGGTAGTGAAGCTTGTGGACAGTAGGTGACAAAATGACAAAACCTGTCTTTTCAGTTGTAGAGAGTTTGTGCCAGATGTTGTAAGTGTAAACATTGGACCTCAGCCGACATGTCAAGCTGTACACATGTTCACACTAGATTCTTGCTGGCAAAATAAAATACAGGAAGAAGGTAGATTCAAGATCTTTTCCATATTGCCTTGGGTGTTCAATTCATCCTCATTGCTTCCTTCGGAAAGAATCATCTTGGAGTATGTTTTTAATTTCATCATTCCTCATTTTCAACTTATGCCAATTTATTAAAATCTGTTGTTGATTTCCAGCCATCATGCTGGAATTATGGAAACTAGTAAGTGCAAGAAGTTTAATAGAAATCTATTTCTTCAGTAAAATCAGCTACAGCTATAAGAATTGCGCAGAAAATTTAGTGGCACTGTATCTGCACACCATACAGAGCTGGCCTTTTTTAAAATGGCTTTCTGTAAAATTCAAAGAAACCTGCCTGCCACTTAAGCCCTAATAGAACTATCACATCTTCTACCTTGTCTTTGATCACTGGGTGGATCTGTACAACTCACTTTAACATTAATGGGAATTCCATGTATACATCACTTAAAGAAAATATTCCCTAAGATATTTTATTGTTGTCTTTGTAGGCAGATAGGGATGCATCCAACACAGTTGCAAGATGTGCATTATTAAAACATCAGAGCAAGAAAAAATAAAATAAAAAGAACAGACATTTCAAAACACTTTCTTCTTAAAATAGTAAGAAGGATCAAATGTGAAAGCTTTGAGAATACTGTTTTGAAAACATGACTTAGTTGCATATTTTCCTGTAATTACAAAAGATCTAAAATCTAAGCTCACTCCCTTTCCTCCTAGGGAGAGCAGCAATGTAATAATAAAGACCAACCTCATTATGTAAGCAAGTCACAGATAATGCACTCAATTTATCATAAACATCCAGAGGGTGAAGCGAGAAGGGGGGAATTTACATTGGAACTGGTTGACCTCTGTGCTTCTTTTTACTTTTTCTCCTTTTTCCCTTTTTTTTTGACGGAGGAAGATTTCTTCGCATAATTCTAATATTTCAGCAGAAATGTTTAGGTACTGAGGAAAGCAGGAGCTGTGAAACACAGTACTTGCAGACAGCCTCATGAAAGTTGTATGTACTGATCAAAAACTCACCAGTTCTGCCCTACCATGGGCAGGATCAAGCAAGCAGAGGATAGAGAAGCAGATTGCACCACTGCCTCCGTCCTGCCCTCCTCTCTCTCTACAAAACTGCAGCAGAAGAAAAGCAACCAACAATCTTCTCTCTGGCAAGAGCTAATCTGATATTTCTGGTCATGTTCAAACTGTGATACACAGAGGTAGCATTAACCAAACTAGCTCCAGAACCATAAGTACCCTAGAAACACTTACACAATGCTGCACTCAAAGCAATTAGCTTTTGGAAGTCTGCAATTCTTTCAGGACATAACCTTGGCATTCCATTTCATATAACATGGAAACAACAGCAGCAAGAAGCAAAGGAGCAGCAGGAGAAAAGGAAAAGCTTTCATCAGAGAACAATCAAAGCATCGAGGGTCTACTATCAAGGTAGGCATCCTGTCACTCTTCCCACCTCTCTCTCCCCAAAATTACATCATTCTATTTCCTCTGTTAAAATAAGTTCTAGGAATAAGGATCCTTCATTTCACTTTTTTCAAAAAAATACAAGTTGCTAGTTGTGATTGTTGCAGTGAGAGTTCATCATGGACAGCCTCTTCTTCTACTCTGCCTGTGGGAGGAGATATATGCATCATTTTTCTGGTTACATCCTTTGAGCATCAGGCAAAAATCTGCTTACACTGCCAACGCCACTCTGACACTCAGATCACCTGGGCTTTCAAAGACACTGATAAATACAAAGTGGAAAGAAGGAATACGGGAAGCCTTGGTGGGATACAATGAGCTCAGATCTTTAGCTACATTGCAGAACAAGCACAGTTCACTAATGGCTGAATTTTCCTGATATAAGGCTCATGAAGTTTAACTTGGCAACATGCAAGGTCCTGCTCCTACGTCACAGCAATCCCCAGTACCATTACAGGCAAGGGGGTGAACTGGTTGAGAGTACCCGTGTGAAGAAGGACTTTGGGATCCTGGTGGATTAAGAAGTGGACACGAGCCAGAAATGCACACTTGCTATCTAGAAAGCCAACCATATCACGGGCTGCATAAAAATAAGCGTGATCAGCAGGTCAAGCAAGGTGATTCTCCTCCTCTACTCCATTCTAATGAGACTTTACCTGAACTACTGTGTCCAGCTCTGGAGCCCTCAGCACAAGACAGACATAGACCTGTTGGGAGGGTTCAGACACAGGACACAAAAATGATCAGAGGACTGGAACATCTCTCTTATGAAGAAAGGTTGAAAGAGGTTGGGTTTTTCAGTGTGGAGAAGAGAAGGTTCAGGAGAGACATTATTGTGGCCCAGGGATCTTGTAAAAAAGGTGAAGAGAGAATTCTTACCAAGGCCTGTAGTGACAGGACAAAGGGCATTGGTTTTAGCTGAAAGAGGGTAGATTTAGATTGACCATAAGGAAGAAATTTTTGTGATGAGCATGGTGAGACACTAGAACAGGTTGCCCAGAGAGGTGGTAGATACCTCATCCCTGGAAACATTTAAGGTCATGTTGGATGGGGCTTTCAGCAAACCGATGTAGTGAAAGATGTCCCTGCCCATGGCAGTGGGGATGGACTAGGGGATCTTTGGAGGTCCCTTCCAGTCCAAACTGTTCTTTGATTCTATGACTAAGAACCCCCTTCTCATTCCTGCATTGCCACTCTGCCTGCACACAAGGGTGAAAATGCCTCACCTTTGAGTTAAAAATTGGGCTTTTCTATATCTTAAGTTGACAGAGATGGTGACACAGGCATGCTGTTACAGCTGCTCTCAGGCTGGTTCCCATTGTTCCATCACCTCGAGAGCATAACAGTGGAAGCAGAGAGTAGCAACAAGGAAAAAATTATCTGGGCAGGCACCAAAGTAACCCTTAATGTCTTGCAGCAGTTGTGTTGTCCCCAGGCCATAACAGACTGAAGCCTCCTAAAAGTACAACTCCTGAACTTCAGCCTAGGCTGAAAGACTGCTTTTTCTAGCTCTTGAGATGTCCAGTTGGTGTCAAACAAATTCATGGCTGTCACATAAGGGAGGAACTGCATGGAGTTCACAAGCACTGGACAGTTCAAAGGAATAATCCTTCGGTATTAATATTCAAGATACTCAAGTCTCATGTTTTGAGCATATAATCTTGAAAGCCCTCCCTTAAAAAATGAATGTTTTCATAGTTAAAATAGAGAAATAAAGCCATTTACAAATTCTAGAAAAGCTGCAGGCCTTCAGTTTAGGAAAAGCAACATTTTGGGTATTAATTCCATCTAGCAAACTGTTGTTCCAGCCAGTCATACCGGGATCATCAAGGGAGGAATGAGAGAGTTACAGGCTATTTGGAATGCTTCATTTCTGTGTTTATACACCTCCTAGCATGTTAGTGAATCACCAGTGCTGCCACACTACAAATAATATATAACATTAACAGCAGAACTCATATATTTGTATTCCCTCGTGTGCTTATCACAAACCCATTTCAACTATGAATACATTAGAAATTATTTCAAACAAAAATCTTCTTAAAAGAATGTGAGAGTTTTAAATATTGGAAATTTAGTGGGATAAACACAGTATGAACACAGACTCCAATACACTAACTCAATAAGGTACATTTGAAGAGAAGCACAATGACGTCTTTTCAAGTCACTCAGACTTTGGAGGACAAAATGTTAGCTTTTGTCCAGAAGTCTTGCTTATTTTATGTCAAAATTATTTGCATGAAGGCAATATCAAAAGAGATAAGACTGTATTTATACTGCCTTTGTGGGACTGAGCATTCTTGTGAACTAAATCTAATTTCCATTTCTAACACAGATGATCAGAAGTTATCTAGAACATAACAGTACATTTGAGCAGTTTCAGCCCTTGAAGAAAACAAGTTTTACCATACTGATAGAAAATATAGCAACTGTCAAAACTGAACTGCATGAAAAACTTTCTGATGGATCAATCTGATTGAGTGTGCTGGTGGTCAAGAAATGTGAAATCAAATTGCCAAAATTTTGGACATCCACTTAGCCATGATTTTGTCTCTGGTGTCTCACGATTCAACGACCCTTCCTAGTCAAACAGGTACATAAATAAAAGGCAAAACACATGGAGTCAAGGCAAAAATGTCTAATAAAGTTAACAAGCAAAAGTAGCTTTTTATTGTGTTCAAAGAATCCATGCATTATTGGGATATTTTCTGATGTCTTCGTTGTTTGTCATTACTCATTGGCACACTCAGGCCATTTTATTTTACTCAATGATTCAATAATGTACAGGCTAAAAGCATTCTATAGTTTCTAACCAGGTGATTCTGATTAGCTGCAGTTTGTCTAACCAGGGTGCTCTGCCTGTTTTCCAGCTTCATCAAACAGAAACACCTGCAGCAGCTACATGGCCATATGTATGCTCTGAAAATGATTTCTGTAAAGTGGTTTCTGCAAGGAAAAAAGTTCACTTACTAGTTTTTAGTTTGCTTTCCAGGGAAATCTAGGCCAGTGAAACTTGTAGTGATGGATGTCTAAAACAAGAGGGAAATTTGGGCTAAAAGTCCTTCTAGCACTTGTTCTTTAGTGTGTTTCCCCAGCTATTGCCCCAAGATGCTGGAACAACAGAAATGTGAGTATATGTAGCTGTCTGTATTCCCCTGGTTTATATGCTATCACAAAATCTGCAGACTACTAAACCAAGCAACCTTATCAGGAAAAAATCTCCTCACTCCCTTCTGTGGAAGGACAGGAGGCTGCAGTCAGGAACTGTGCTGACAGAAGGGCTGGGGAGAGTCCCTGGGCATCACAGTGGGCTGCTACAGCAAACAACCATCAGAGCAGGGACTCAGGGTTGAAAGAAAAAGGAGAGGGAGGTGAGGGAAGAACAATTCCTTTGCTGACAAGTTTAAGGGCAATAGAGCAACCAGAAAAGCAGACGTGGCTCTGTGGCTGCCATTCCACTCCTTAAGAAGACAAGTCTGTGCAGGAGGCAAGCATCCTAGAAGCATAGGTGCAGGTGTATGCTGGGAAGAAGAGGTGGTTTTACCACGGAAAAGTGGCTTCAGGGGAGGTTGGCATGAGCACAGCAGTCCAATAGACGATGGGCTAGACAGGGTGGCCTTTGCACAAACACGTATTTAATAGTTTCAGAAATAACTAAATACAAAAAAAGTTAAAAAAAGTTACTTTTGTATAATTTAACTCAAAAGTCACATTCCTTCTCTCAGTGACTTATTAACTTGGTTTTCTGCACTGTATACCTTCTGAAAAGAATTTGGAGGTGGAAGCTAATTCGAGCCCAGTTCTTGTGTAACAGAAGTTATAGCAATATGATTCAAAGGGACTCAACTTGCAACTCCATGTGTTTAAATTGTCAGGTAAACAAATTTAGAAGATGAGTTCTCATACCACTTTATAGAGACTTTATAGAGACATGTAATAGAACTACTCAGAAGCTAACATCATCATCCACTTACATAACCAGTTAAAACTACTACCTCTTGTTTTGAATTAAAAAAACAAAAGAAAATAAAATTAATATTATTTTTACATGGAACTTAAAACAAACTGTAACTTAGGAAGATTAACTGAGAATTTAATGGATTGATCCAAAGATTGTTTTAATTTGCAAATAATCTTATAAATGTAATGAAATCTCTAAAGCAACATGCAAATTATTCCGAGTCCAAAAATAATGAGCTATCGATTCTTCTGTTATGAAATCACTTTGTCAGTTGGCAATATACCTTTGGGCCACAATGTATTACATGAGCAAATTACAGTACCTGATGCTGACAATGAAGAAATGACAGCAAACTTTTCTCGTTAAAATGTAGTCTGGAAAAAATGTCAAAACTAACTTTTTTCCCCTCCCCACATAAAAAGGAAGGAAGGAAGGAAGGAAGGAAGGAAGGAAGGAAGGAAGGAAGGAAGGAAGGAAGGAAGGAAGGAAGGAAGGAAGGAAGGAAGGAAGGAAGGAAGGAAGGAAGGAAGGAAGGAAGGAAGGAAGGAAGGAAGGAAGGAAGGAAGGAAGGAAGGAAGGAAGGAAGGAAGGAAGGAAGGAAGGAAGGATCATTACGACTCTTTCCACATAAAAATGAAAACGTTAAGCAAAGAAGTCTTCAAGGTCTTTTTTCAAGCCTAACTAGTGGCTATCTAAAGCAGCCACAAGCAAAAACAGAAAACACATAGCATCAGTCCCTGAAAGTTGATAAGCTGGAGTCCAAGCCTGAGGTCAAAGCAGGGCATAAAATGTCGTATCCCTGTTCTCGATCTTTGTCAGCATAGTGCCTCGGTGCTTATTCCAACAACCATAACAGAAAGGCCTTATACCGTCAGAGCCTGTGGCATCCACTGTAGCTGTAGGCAAAGCACACTCTCAGACCAGAAATGATGGTACCCAACAACTCTCCCCTCAGCGCAGCCCTTAGTGCAGCCTAAGTATTGTTCTAGTTTACCACAGAGACTAGATGTTCTTTTTCCCCACCTCAGTTCCCAGTGAGATGGTGGTACTCAGACCTCCCGAGAGCCCCACTACAGCTTCCACCAAACACTTGCACTTGTCCTGAATGGTTTGTAAAGACACAGACTGAGAGCAGAGGAAGAACAAGGCTGATACCACACAGAGTAGGGTCTGGATGGAGATCTTTTCCCTGTGGGTGGAGGGGTTGCCTGTTTTTTTCCCTGCCCTGGTAGGAGCTGAGCTGCCTCATTCTCTGATGCATGGTGGCTGTAGCCCTGAGCACCAGTAAGGTTTGTAAAGGACTGAATCTTGTATGTCAAGTATTCCCACTGATGTTGTCAGGCATAAGCAGTAGAGTGTTTTGCCCTGGATTCACAGATAATGTTTCCCTTTTAAAAAGAATAGTAATGCAAAAATGAAGAATTCTATCTTTGGAATACAGCTAACAGAATATAAAAATGCCTGGTCAAATTTGTTGAGGTGCCAAAGGGGAGGAGAATATATTCCTGAATATAGATAACAAAGTGTTCCAGGTTTCCTTTTGATTAATTTTCTTGATATTTTTCTTGAGTTTTACTTTCATTGTGGAATTATCTTATGAACTGTCTTTCTTCACTAAACTGCTAAAGGTTAGTTATTATAAATGCAGTGTGAAATCCATTGTGTTCACCCATTGTTTATAGTTCTTGAAAAATAGTAGAAAGACTTTATACATAAAGAAAAAACTTTAAAACTGCTTCAGGCTCCGACTTGAAAATTATTCCCATTTCTGTTGATTACCAAGGGACATTTGGAGAATCCCCAGTGAACACGGGACATTTCCATATAGCTTGTCACATTAAGGTGAAAAATTCACAAGGACAGTCTCACCATCTGTCATCAACTCGCTTTGGTGACACAGAGGACTGCTCTGAAATGGCCAATAGGTCTCATGCATAACAAAGCCCCTGCACTTTTGCATTGTTCATATTTTGACCTGAGCAGATAATCTTTCAGAAAGGGGGACTGTGTTTTGCTCCTTCTCATTTTTTTCTTACATAGTGACCATTTCAATCCTGTCTTTTTAAGATAAATCCTCCATCCATCTAGAAAATAAATTTAAAGAACTGTCTCTGTGTTACTATGCTGCCTAAACAACTACATTGCAGACTGAAGGCATTCTATTAACAGCACCACGTTTTATGAAAGCTAGTGAAAACCTGCTTTTCTGAACTAAGGGGTTTTTTTGTGAGTGACGTAGTCAATTCATTTAAACTGTAAATCTGGGTGGTTGTGAATGCTTAATACACTGGCAAGGTTTATTGCTAACAGTCTTTCATTAAATGGATAATTCAAAAGCAGACAGCAATCTAGAAAAGAAAATAAGAGCACCTTTCTGCAGCTTGCCAAAACCAGTTAGCCTGTTTGTATAGTCACTTACATAACAAGGACAATTTCTCATAGCAGAAGTCAAAGATAAACTGTTCTTACTATGATGTCAAGCACCACTTAAGACTTGCAAATACAGTTTCCTCACACAATAAGTTCCTCTCCAGCCTATCAGATTTGTAGTTGACACACTTACAGCCTTGGTGGAAGGAATTAAGAAAAAAGGTTGGAAAAATAAACTCCTGGGAAATGTTTTTATCCTGTCAGTTATCTACCTCAATGACTGGAAAATAGAAAACTAATGGAACATTCACCCCAGAGCTCTGTCTGCCTGGAAGTCCAACAGCTAACAAAATTGTCAGAAACAGCCATTTTCAGAAACAAGTGAATGGATGAGGGGAAGAATGAATGAATATAACACAGGGACATTCCTTCTGTCAGTATAACAGAATCCTGACAGGTTCCTCTAGGTTTTACTTCATCTTCAACGCAAAAATAGTCACATGATAGGAGCAAGTCTTTGTTCAAGACGCAAACAAGCCTTCTAACAACTGTACATACCTAGATATATTCCTTGCATAATTGGGGAACATTTTTGATTTTTCAGTCCACCCTTTCATTTTAGTAATAAATCAGACCTTTTAATTACAAATGAAGTCAACTCTTTCCTCTGCAAAGGCAGGCTTCATTGATGCTGAAGGGAATTACACTAAATTCTGAACGATAAATGAATCCCTTGAGGTCTACTCCTTCTCTCCCACCTGCATCATGCACAATATATCAGGAATATGGAATCATTTAAGCATGGCAGGGATATCCCCTTGTTCTGTATTCCACTGAGCATGGCTGCCCATAAACAAGCAGCCATTTATTGTTCTGTTACTGCCTTATGTTCTGAAAAGATTACATTTTAAATCAAATTTCAATACAGAAAATAGGATCTGTAAGACTCTGAGTAAGACAAACTGAGTAGAAAACCCCAGTGATCTGTGAATCCCTGAGTTCCTGCTTTCTCCTTAGCTGAAGATCCAGAAACAGAGAAAAAATTCTTCTGATATAGACTTCTTCCTCTCTAAAACAAGATTAGAAAGTGTTGGAGCATGCAAAATCCAAACCACTTGAAACGCAAGTTTTGAGAGAGAATTTCTATGGCACTTGCAGAGCTTCCATGCAGCTGTGTAGAGATGCTTAGGGTGATAGTACAGATACTGAAAGCTCTCACTGGTTTCTCCCTGCAGTATGAAATTAGCTCTTTTGTTTGTTGAAGATATATGGTTGACCTTCAAAACAACATGCCACAGACAAGAGCATGAATAAAAGAAGTTTTGCACTTCCAAATGAACTTTAATCTCAACAACTTTGCTGTATTACAGGTGACCCCTTTCAGATGACCCCTTTCAGTAACCTCTGTGACAAACAGTGGAGCCTCCAACATTGGTGAGATAAGGGTTAATTGTGACACAGACTTTGCCAGCAACCCACCTCAGTGACTAAAGATCAGCCTTGTTAATTCTGAGGGAAAATTCTCTGCCAAAACAAAACTGGCAAAAAAATGCTCTTGTGTCTGATACTGTGCAAAATGCTGCTCAGAATTACTCGTTGCAGAACTCCTTATATCTCCCTTTACACCTCTGGGTAAAATCCCAAACATCAAAGTATTTTAGGTAACAGTGCTCACAGTCTTCAGGGAAGAGAAGAGCAGGGACTCATTCTGTCTTGCCACCCTCGGCTAGGGCACCTAGCCTTCAGAAAACAAATACGTCAACTTCATCTCTTAGGAAAGGGACTATGTTGAGAAAAAAGTGAGTGAAATCCATGCACTCATCATGCACACTGATCTCCAAACAAGAGAAATTTATGAAAAAATAACATGGCATGACTTATTAGGCGTGACAATGTCCTTGCCATGTGAAGAAATCTGCTATAAATGTTGATTTAATGATATCTTTTCTTCCAAGGGTATTACTTGTTCCTGGAAGATTTTCCTTTACTTTTTCTTAATGAAATTAAAAATCACTTTCTGAAAGCAGAGCTAGTATGTGGCAAGCACCCTTTAAGCTCAAAGTAGGGAATGCACTTCAAAAGTAAACTTTTACTTGGAATTGGATAAAAAAAAAAGAGAAACTTATAATACATTGAATATGATTCCTATTATTGTCATCTCTCTTGTTCATAGACTTGGTATTTGCATGACCATGGATTGAAGAAATGTTTTTATTGATGATACCTGGGCATAACTTTTAAATTCCTTCCAATTTGAACTTTCAAATGAAAATGTGAACAACTAAAACCATACAGAAATTAAGAAATGTGTGTTTTCATGCTTCATTTAAAACATGAAAATGTCAGATTTTACAAGCTAGGTTTCCAATAAATGAGATGTTAAATTTAACTTTAGTGGAATACTGTGATAAAAAAAAATAAATAATAATTTTCCAATATATCAAGATTCAGATAAGTGAGTGGGAAAACTATGTCTTTCTGCAGCTACAAGTGCTGGAATAGCATATCGTGTTAGCACTTATAACATCTGAAGCTGTGATTTCCATGCTTTAAAAAAATAACAGGATTGATTTGGCTTACTATTTTCATTTAAATACAGAGCTTGCTTTCCCTCGGCCTCATACATACACACAGGACCAGGCCTAGCAATAAAAAACTGGCATTTTTCGTTGTATTGTTAATGTTGTACCCACAGCTTTATGCAACTTAACAGACTTTTGTAATGTGAAATTCATTACAATTTACATTGCCAATTAATTTTTCTGCTGCATTATTTCTGTACGAAAGATTTTTTTTTAAATAACTTTGGACCACTTTCTTGTAAAGAGAAATGTATCTTCATTTCATGGGAAAGATCACACAATAATATCTATACAAAATCTACGGAGATCTGAACATTCTCTATGGAGAAAATATCCTAAATAAAGGCATCTGGATAGTATCATCTCAAAAAATACTTCTGTTTTTCATAATCAAAGAACAAAAATAGTATAGAGTTCATAAGCATAAAATAAAATATATAGCAATTGTACAGTTAAGACGGCTAAGGAGAAAAATATAGTACAAGAGTCTGAAAAAATATGGAAGATATTTAGTAATTAAAATACACATAGGTGGCAGAAGCTGTAAAAGTGGTTGCTTTATTTACCAGTCACTTGTCACCACTATTTCATTGCATCACAGCTTTTCACAGCAATTCTAGAAATTTTGCGGTTAAAGAGATTTGAGTGTTTATGACAAGGCATTCTTTAAGTACTCAGCAAGGACTAACAATTTTCTTTTGTGGTTTAAACAAAGATAAACCTTTCATTTAACCTTTGAATCTGAGCTAAGACCTCTAGTGACATTATACATGACTCTACGTCCAGCAGCCAGAGGTGCAAATGTAGTGCTTGGCTCTGCCTCCAACAGAAGTGAAAGGGAGTTTTTCCCTGAGAATAGGGCTGGGCTGTTATTGCCAAATCAGCTTTTTGACCAGAGGCTGAATCCCACTCTCTGAATCCATGAGTGGAACCTGAGAAGATCACTCTTGTAGGGTTTGGTTGTAGCAATGTTTGACGTGTGGATCATAGCGGCTACAGACACATAAAGACACGCTTGGATACACGGACCTTTAGAGTCTACATTCTGGGAAAGTATATAACTATAGAAATATTGTGTCCCCAAAAGACCTGAGAACACAGTACATGTATGTACAGTTAGCCATGTACTCAATCATATATTTTTGCAGAGCAGGAATGAAAGTAACGAATTTCTGTAGGATTTTGGAAACCTACCTCCATCCACTGAGGGATAAATTTCACTTATGGCACATTTGCTTAGTATATGAAAGTACTTACAATCTGTTATTCATACTTTCAGTCAATTAAGCTATTGAAACAATTTGTTTTAATTTCATTCCCAAGTCTTCCAAATTCGGTTGTCTCATGGCTGGTCCAAATAAAGACAGATACCTCATTTGTTAAAGATTTCTCTTGCTCTCTAAATAGGACAAATGGTAACTTGCTCATATTTATTTGTAGCAAGAGCTGAAATGGAGAATTCTTCCACGTAAAATATGAATAAGAAAACTCTAATATTTCAGTATGCCATTAAATAAAAAGTATTTAATTTTCTTTCTTTCAAAAGGACTACTTTTGCTAAATCAATGTTCGATAATTATTTCCAACGAAGACTATCAACTGACCTATAACTTCCTGAAATGTTTCATGAAATTAGCTACTATTTCTAACTTGTATATCATACTGCATTACTAAAAGAGATGGTGATTTTTTTATTATTTCTGATTGCCGTTTAAAACATTTCCTGAAACTAAGTAACAATTTTTCCCCTGCATTGTCATATAGAATAGTAGTAAAGCATTTTAATAGATGGAAGATGTTGTATGCAACCATAGTTACGGGTACTAATGTTAGAATGAGCTTATTTCTAAGTACTGTTTAAGCACAACATTATCTGAACTACAGAGCAATGTTGCCTTGTTACTCTTTGGAGTCTCACTTGTAGAAAGGATGGCTCCTCTATTGAAGGTTAATATACTGAAAAACATTGATTCTTAAGATAACAGCACAACTCTGGATGTTAACACACTATTTTTTAAGGCCTTCCTGTTATGGTTCGTCACACTTAAGCACTATTTGGGCCTACACTTGCTTAGGCTCATCCAATGCCACTTGAGTATCATGGTTGGTACAACGATGATGCTACAGGTATCATTTAAAACACAAGATGGTATAAGGCTCAGGTTCATGCAAAATCAAACTTGGCCATACCACACAGGAGTATTCTATAAATATTTCTGAGCACTAAAAACAGAAATGAAAATGCCAAACAAAAACCGCAGGATGTCTCAATGGAACCATACTCTTTGTAAACCTGGATTTTTTTACAGAAGGGGAAAGGAGCGATTCCAAGGCATGGTTTAAGAAGTAGATATGTGTATCAGGAAGGACAGATGGGACCAAATCTTGCCTCAAGGTTAAGAAAACAGCTCAGAGAAAGGGGAGCATAAGGAGAGCTCCCTAGGAGAAGATCACCACAGTACTTTGTGTTGCTGACCAAAATTATTCTCCTTCCAGAACTAAGTGTTGCCATGCACCCAAATCCCGAATAAAAGCCCTGGAAATGAAAGCAGGTGCAGAACTTTGAGAAGTTTAGCATCTGATCCAACAGAACAAAACTACCAGGGCTTTTCTTCATCACTTTAAACCTTGTAAATTGTGCTGTAAAGGGATTTTTGTATTTACTTCCATTCCTCACAAAGCTACATCTACAGGAACCCACATGGTTAAAATTTTTTCAACCCTTAGAAAAGATCCATCTCAAGGAGCATATCCTAGACATTCAGATATAGCTATATCAGTTAATCAAGCAAAGTGGAGGTACAGGTTCAGGCACAGTCCACTTTTTTCTGTAGTATTAGATGTTGTTCTCCCTGTTAACCAGGGACCACTCTCAGCTTGGCTACAGCTGCCACACTATTTGCAGTTTTGAGTGCCTTATTTCTAAATTAGCCTGTGGATTCCTGTGCAGATGTTAAAAGCATCCAGAGGAAATCTCCGTTCTTGAGGCACCAGATCATTCATTGTGAAGAGCAAAACAACTCTCTCTCCTTGTATCAACTCTTTCCTTGTTCATCTAAAGGAAAAATATCATTCCTACTGGAGAGTGCATATATCAGAAACAAAAATATCTCAGAGTAAAATATTGTTTGTGAGTGCTAAAGAAAAATAAATGGAGGAATACAGCTGATGTAGCATCTATAACAGTAAGAGAAAAGGGAACCATATTATGAAAAGTTGCAGGGTGGAGTCTATAGTCCTTTCCCTTTACTTCCAAGACATGTCCCAAACTGTGTCATATTTCCGTTGAGGTTTTTCACACAGAAACCATATGAGGGAAGAAACCTCTATTCCTTGTCCACTGAACTCCTTATGCAAGGCTCAGCAGCAACTACCTATGTACGGCATTTCGCTTTCAGCAAACCCATGCCCCATTGAGCCCTGCTCTGCCCTCTGCTACCACACTCCTCTTTTGAATCCTGGCTGTCACAGAAATTGCTCTCCCAGGCTATGACAGGTAGTGGGGCTGGAAGACAACTCCCTGCAAGATGTTCTCCAGGACCAGTGGGTTGAGAGCTGGTAACTCCATGGTTTGCTCTAAGAGGAGAACAATAACAACCAGTCTTTGCCCAGGAAGCCTGTTATATTCCCCCTACTAGGTGTTTGCCCTGTATAGGAAAGGTTTCCCAATAAAAAGGAAGGTGAAATGGGTCATTTTTATCATTGTTTTATAAAGCTACTGAAGATCATTTTCTGTTACTCTTTGAAGATCTCAACACAATAGTACCAGGTTGCATTAAATATAGCATTCACATCTTAATCAAAGCAGGAATATATGCCTTAACTTTCACTAGAAAGCCTAACAATGTGAAAAAAAGAACACCAAAACAGAGTCTGAATAATTCTTCTAACAAGGCAAAATAGTTGCATCTAGTTGTGTAAGAGACAATAAGATAAAAGTTCTCTCATGTCAGACTATCAGATGGTTGGAAAAAAAGATAGCTTTAAAGGTACTATCTGTTTTCAGTAACATCCCACAAGTCCATGTCCCGGTATTTCGTTGCTTAAGTAGAGGAAAGGCTCAGACACTATAATATCATTCTCTTGTATTTTATTACTTTCCCATGCGAAATTGTGGGATGTAACAGGAGTATGAACAATTATGTAGAATAGGGTTATTCATCCCTACATGTTATTCCTCCTTAAAACTGGTGAAGTGCTTCCCAAAAATTGGTTCCTACGCATAAAATGCCTTGAGCAGCTTTAATTTCAGGAAAGACCAATAAATCACATTAATACAACAAGCAATATTTGTTTACTCTGCATTACCCAGTAGCCCCTTCACAATTATAATCCTTTACACTCTTATCAATGAATACATCACTCCTAACTCTAACCCTTCTATCACCCTCTCCCTCATCTGAGCTCCTACCACTTGGTAACAAACCTCCTACTATTATTCAATATTAAATTATATAGCACATATGTGATGGTGATAGCCATGTGATAAATTGCATTTATCATGCATCTTTTAATGCAGCTGCATTAATCATACTTATCCTTCACTCTACCCACTAATCCATCTCTGTCCAGGACTACTCAGTCCCATCCAAAGCTTTAAGGAGATTTGAACATACATCATTAAAAATGGTACTCTTTATCAAACACAGAGCTTCATCACAGGAATCGCACTGTCCCGAAGCTCAGTGCAAATAACTTTAAGTCTGTGAAGGTTTTAAGGGTATGTTATCTCATGAACCATGAGACTCCTTGAGGCTAAAAATGAGATACTTACATTTTCTGTTCTTACAAGGAACTCCGTTTCCAGCCCAAGGTTATTATCTATGATCCTGGACATTAAAACTGAAACATTTGATGTTTATAAAATAGATGCTTCTAAAGGTCTTTAAAATTTCTCAGCTGCAGTTCTTTCATTTCCTCCTTGGCCTCTAAAGATGGACTTTTCATACTGAATTAAGAAATACTGAACTTACAAAACATAGGAATGCAAAAGGAGGAACTAAAAAAAAATTAGAACATTCCAGAACATTTTGGAATAAGATATCTGTGAATTACTTGTTCTGTATGCTGTCTGTGTAATAGTACAGGGCAACAGACATGTTTTATTAGCATCCACTGGAAATAAGCTGACACATCCCTGTTGACCTGCCTTTGTTGTCTTTATTCAACACCATTAAATTCTCTCTTTTGCCTGAAATCCTACTCTTAAACATTTATTCAGAAATGAAACTCATTTAAAAAAAAGTTAAAGTCTTTTCGGAAAAAGTTACTGAAGTTGAAAGTGTTTCATGAATCTGTACCACAATCACTGAAGTACTATAGGATAAATTCAGTGGGAAAGCAAAGAGGAAAACTGGGAAAGAATCAGAAAAAGTGTTGAACGCTTTGTTGCAAAATAAAAGGAAATGTTTTAGTTTACCCAGTTAAAGCAAGTTTTATTAAGACTATCCTTTCAAATATATTTTTAAATCACGAAAATATTTAACAGAAAAAATGATGCATTTATGGCACAAATATTATTGATGAACCCCAAACATTTTTCCCCTTTTTTGGAATAACTAGACACGTAGAAAATCGTTAGTCACAGCAACCGGGAACACTTATGTAATTAGAACTAAGCATATGGACAAGTGTTTTGTTGGATCAGGATTTATATATTCTATGGATCTCTACAGTTAAATTATTTTTTTATTCATACATTCATGCATTCATACAGCTGTAGCTGAAAGATTGTTCTTGAAATCTCATCTGTAACAGAATCAAGCTGTAACAGACTACTGTGCTCTTGTTGCAGCTGTTAGTTTTGTCCCAAACCCTTTGCTGCTGGGGCAGACACCGGGAGAGCCACTTTGACCACTCCTCACTGACTTGATCCCACTTGCTATTCTGCTCCTCCTCCCTGATTTCTCTTCCTCCCCTCTTTTGCTCTCTCCCTCTGGCCTTTCCCTCTGGCTTCCCAATGAATCGCTCATCTTTGAATGGTGGGATTGGAAACCACACACTGGTCAGGTAGTTCTTCACGTTCTTACTCTCTTGCTCTCACCATTATAAACTACAG
Source organism: Dromococcyx pavoninus (assembly GCA_033558185.1). NCBI lineage: Eukaryota > Metazoa > Chordata > Aves > Cuculiformes > Neomorphidae > Dromococcyx > Dromococcyx pavoninus. Next base: position 602,949 of record JAUMJL010000077.1, on the reverse strand, counting down.
ACAAGAAGTTGCTAACCTCTTTGCATGTAGATTCGCAGGGAAGAGTGAACTAAGGGAGCTGAATCTGTGTTATTGGTACTGCCTCATACTCATACCCACAGCAGTAATTTTACCACAGCCCTGGCCCTGCCTTGTACTCTCCCTCTTTACCTTCTTGCCACTTTCCTGAACACCTTCCCTTCCTGTCTTGGGAAATGGCATCCTAGCATTTGGAGGAACTTCCTCTTCCTAAGTATGGGGGCACGAGGAGGTGTTTCACTGCAGTCAGGTCAATTTTCCTCATTTTGCCAGTAAGCATGAAAGAACAATCCAAGTGAGATCTTATTTGCATAAAATGAGACAGAAGCTTAGAAGATATTTGCTGACATTTCCTTCTTTTCCGTGGCTTTGCCAGTTCCACTCCATGATGTTCCAATTTTTCTTTTCACTGAGCTGAAAAGCACGTTTTTCCAGATTTTCTTTCTAATCCCTATTCACTTCCATATCTCACCATAGGCCTTCCCCTTGTTCTATCAAAGACTAACACTAACTTCTGCATTGGAAAAACTCAATGGCATATCAGCCAGGCACAGAAGACAAGTTTTCAAGTCAAGGAAACATTGGCCTTAGGGGATTCACATGTCTCAGGAAGAACTCAAGCTTCATCATCTCCTCACTACTGAAGAACCTTTCCATTGCAAGCTTCTCGCATATGTCCATTTCCACACCCCTTACATCAATCGTAGTAATGGGTGGTAATTTGGCTTATATAAACCATCTTTGTATAATTTCTCAGAACTGCAAATCTGACTGTCCAGATATAGTTTCCATCAGGATCACAGTTATTGCCCAACTTCTATTTCTAGAAACCCAGATATCACTTACTTATAGATGCACAACAACTGGCCCTGATGGTCTTATGCTTGTTCGGCCAAGCTGCATCTTGCCATCAGGTCCTGTTAACATACCAGGCTATATCTCAGCAAAATTAAAACATTAGGTAAGCACTGGAAAGGGAATTTGGTGGCAGAGTTGAGCCAGGGTGTTATGGGGGGCCACGGGAAAAGGGGTTTATTTGCACCCCAACCTTGAGAAGCTTTGAAATGTGTACTAGACCCATATGGAAACAAATATGGAGTGATTCAGATAACGTTACTGTTTAATCACTCTCCAGCAACTCAAAGTACTAACTTCTTGCTCATGAAGGGCTCCCAATAAAAAGAGATAGGAATTTCGTTTAAAAAGAGCCCAAAACACAAAATACTGATCAATCAAAACCATGCACTTTTCACAACAGAATTACCTGTTGTCCTGATATATTATGGCTACTCACAGCCTTAATCATGTGAAATCACTTCAGAAAGAGTTAACAGATTTAACTAACTACATAAAAAAAACTTCAAAACTTTACCAACAGTTGGAGATCTTTTTAATTGAGAGAATATATCTGAGCAAAACTTAAGCAAATCAATAAAAACAGATTTTGAAACTGCCTAAAAATTAAAATTACTGAATTAGAAAAATTAATATTCACATTGTGCATTATTCTGAGGCTAAAACCCCTAGTCAAATCTTTATACTCTGTTCATTATCGCTATACATTTATACTTAAGCAGCGGCTAGGCTCCCACTCACAGAACCGGACACTTCCCATTTTCAAAGTAAAAATATCACTGTCCCAAAAATATTCTAGAGTAAGCCAAGAGAGAGCAAGTAGATAAAGGCAGAGAAATGGAAGTATATGGAAGTAGTCAGCATGACAAGTGACAGTCTCAGTTTTGGCTCCACTCTCACCATTTGCAAACCCTGGAGAATTATCAATATTTTCTTCTTTTCATCTACCAGCCTATCTTTGTGACAATAACAGGAAGTATTATTAACAGATTAGTGTCCTTTGCTTGCCTGAATTTTTCATCTAGGGATGAGAGAGACACTGTCAACATGAACCTCATGTCATTGTCTTTCTAAAAAAAATTGTTGAAAATTCCCAGGAGAGAAACCAGGAACAGAGATAAAAACATATGAGGATCAATTTTTATGTGGAATAAAAGATTGATTCCTGCAATTACAAGAAGTGTGAGTTTTATTGAGAAAACACTCCAGTTAATTATATTTTAAATGGTCTCTAATACAAAGTGTAAGCTAACACACAAATGAAAGTGGTTTCATTGTACTTAAATAAATAGCTCTTGTCTCACCTTTTGAGTAAGCTGGATTTAAGGTTACCTTAGGGAGACTGAAACTAGGAACCACCAACGTTTTGGAGCTACAGACTTACTCAGTTATACTAGAACAAATCAAATGCATGTGGATGAAAATTCATATAGAAAAATCCTCATGAAGATCCAAGAACAGATTTTTTCAAGCAATACAAGCTCAACTTTTGTTGATATGAGATATTTTTTTCTGTGTAAAATATATCACAGGAAAATAAATCATTAGGAAAATAAAAACTTACTCTACGTAACAATCACAATGAAACCTGTTTAATGAGATTTCACAGCATGAAGAAAAATTGACATATTCTGGTTCAGTCAAAACAAGCCAGTCAGTCATGAAAAGCTATTAAAGGTGGTGAAGAACAGGTCTTTTTATCCCACTATTTCTCTGAAAGCTGGCATTCCTTTATTTTCCATTCTAGGGAGCAGAAAGAAAAATTAGAAGTCCCTAACTCTGTATAACATTCATTTGAAAATTATCTTCATTAAAAAGCAAAAATCCTGGGAATCTGCAAAATAGAAAATAGGAAAATACTCTTATAGTTACATTACTGTTAGGAGCACAGTTAATCATGGTTTTATTAAATGTTTCTTTCAGTTTCCAAAGTGAGAGGATTCTAACTTCCCCTTCAGGCAACTATTGAGAAAAAATGATTAAATGTAAATAAATTAGTAATGTAAAAGTATTTTATCTTACACTTAAGTAAGGACACTGTGAATTTTTCTCGCTCTTTTTTGCCCTAATTAAGGTTTCGTATCTCCTGTAAGAGTATCCCCAATTAAGTTTTACCTAACCTTAGCACAAGTAGCACCACTGACTACTGTTGGGATTGAAGTGGGTGGCATTATTAATGTGTTTAAAATGAAAAAGATCATTATTTTTTTCAATCAAGCTGACTGTGTTGTGACTATCTACACCTGCAGCTTTATTTTGGTCATTACTGTCTGTCTTCTTTAAGTAACTGTGGAGGAAGCCGCACTTTCCCCATCTCAGCTACAGGCAATTGCTTTCATTCTCTCCAGTTCTAGAAAAAATATGAGACCCTTTAACGTGAAAAATCACAAGCCACCACTTTAATATCTAGTTTAATATTTTAGATCTCTGAAGCAAAGGAAGTGTGAGGAGGTAGCAGCCAGCTGTCTGCAGTCACAGTTTCCCAAACTTTGCCTTTGACCTGTCATTTCTCCTAACACACATTCCCTTATTGGAACGGTGGGTTAGTCAGTGAAATTCCAAATGACAAAACCAGGGACAAACTGCTGCTTCAGTCTTACTCGCTCCACACAGCCCCATAGGACCATCACGGCAGGGGAAGCAAAAACAATAGTCTCTCAGAAACACACCAGAGGACTGTCACAGTGCTGTCTCTGCCCTTTGTGACACTGTTCAGTTTTATCCTTTAGTTTTAAAGGATACTTTGACATTTGGAGGACAGCAGGTGAATCTCTGTGACTGTTTTCGGGATTCGAAAATCTAAATTATCCACACTTGAAAAACATCCTTTGTTTCAAGTACAGAGGTCCTTCTGGTTATGTTTCTGAGATGCCCCTGTGAGAGCGGTTTATTGCTAAATGTGGATAAATGACATTTTTAGTCTCATTCCAGGCGAGGAACGTATTCCTTGTGTTCAGCTCTACACTGTGCACAGTGCATCCTACTTTAACTCTTCTTCATCTTTACCACCACATAAAAATACAACATATCAGCTGTGCAGCTGTAGCCAGACATCCTAAGTGACAGCACAGCAGGAAGAACAGCCTTTATTTGTCACCTAAAGTTAATGGTGTAAATTCAGAGACCCCCTCCTTCCTGCATTTCTCCTACAAAGAGGACTCAAGGCCCTGATTAATATGCAGCCCTATTAACTCTAGTGGCTCTAAGGAGGTGGTGACTGAAGGGGAAAATTAATGACCCCTTGTCCAGGACTTGCCCCTTATTTGAGAGGTGAAATAAAAAATGCAGTCTGAAAGGAAACGGAATTATTAAATACTTCATCGTAAACTGTTGCAGTAAACACTTGCCAGAAGTGGCAGCTTTAATAAAATTCAATTTTCACTCCCCTTATTTAATTCATCTTTATTTGGTACTGTTTCAGCCAAGTGGTTTCTTGTTTTACCCTCATCGCTCAAACTTCAGGTAGAGAAAATATACATTTTCTTGACCTTGTTCTAGTGGACTGGGCTTTTTTGGTGATGTCACATCAACCAGGAAATAGAAAAGACCCTAGCTGAATAATATTTATCGCTGAAAAATATCTGTCTAGAAATGACCTCAAAAAAAACCTCTGAAGAAAAAAGAAACAAAAGAGCAACACCCATCTCACCTTCTAAAGTATGTTTGCAGGCCATATAATCAGAACAATCATATCCGATTCACTTTTTAGGAAAGGAGAAGGATCTACAGAAAAGGAGCTCAAATCAAATTATTTGTGAACCCTCTCATTGCCCTGCAAGAGAGTGGGTACCTGCATATATAAATGGAATGCTAGAAAAAAAACCCTAGCAAGCACATGCTAGTATAAGTCCTTTACAGTATTGGTAAAACAACATATACATAACCTCTTTGACTTGATGCTTGATGTTTTTCGCTAACTGTCATGTAAAATATAGAGGCCAAATAAGCTGCCCATCTGTAGCAGTCATAGATTCAGCACATTCATCTTTATAGATTCCCACCAAACATAAACTATATTTTTAATCTGTTCCTGTCTGAAGGGTGCCTAAACCCCAATGATTGAAAGAAGATTGCATGGAATATTTTATTACTAAATGGCCTTCTTTCTTTTAATTGCAGTACTGAACACTCCTCCTTCCTCTACACTCAACATTTTGATTGTCTGATTGTCTGAAACACTGATTACCCATTCCCATACAGTGGGATGTCAGAAATAACTTCACATAAATACAGGGGAGGGTTACAGGCCCTTACTCATTTCTCTCCAGCCATCATGATGCAAAGCCAAGTCATTTTTCCCTTCATTTAAAGTTAAAATTTTCTTGTTTTCATATACCTAGCTTAGTGCTGTTCGTCTTGGTTGTTCCCTTATTGCACACTTCCACTGATTCTTCTTCATTAAATTGTGGTTTTCACTTTTGTTCTGTATTCCACAGGTTATAGTCATTTACCGTGTGCAAAGTGAGAAGTACATATAGGCTACTCATTCACTCCTTTTGGTAGACAAATACATTGTCTTTCCACTTTCATAGCAGTACAGTTCAAGGAGCTCTTTCAGTTTTAATAAATACCTGAAGCAGAACATTCCCTGTTTCATTAGGATTCCTCTGCTCTATAATTAATTAACTTTAAATAATTAGTACATTTGAAAGTTAGAATAAATATTTCTTTCATCAACTTCTCCTGGAATAAATCAATCACATTAACTTACAACATAGCCACAACAACCTTTACAGACAACTAAGAAACATCTACTTACCCAGCAATTAATTGTCTTGTTACCTACACTACCTACACCTTGCTACTTACACCTACGCTAAAAACAGTAGCATAGGCTTTTCCATCCTTACCTCAACTCCACATCAAGTCAGTATTCAGCTGTGTGGGATATTGCCAAATCATTTTCATTTCCGCATTACAGCTGTGCTAGGAAAATCTTTATATTTGCTGTTAACTCATTTTTTAGTTTTGTTTGGCAAGTACACAAAGCAGTGCTATTGGGATGAATAATCATGAACTCTCCTTGGTTTAGGCCAGTCTACTTTTGCTTTCCTAAAAATCTCAATTTATTTAGCTTCATCCTAAAATAATGAAATGAAAGGAGAAATACAAGTAATAATTCAGAAATATTCAATGGTGATAATCTTAAAAAATATAAGTGTTTTGAGTCCAATCTCTATCTGGAGACTAACTTCAGATAAGACTTCTATGGTCACTCTTCATTTACTTGTTTACTTAGGCTCCACAGTAATAACCAGGTAGTTTAAATATAGTGATATATGTAACTCTACTGATACTGGTTGTCTTCATGAATTTTAAAGAACTGCAACATAAATGGTTAAATCCTTGGATTTTTTTTTTCTAACCCTTTTATTAATGAAGTGAAATATAAAAGCTCAATTAACACGTAAAGATAGGTATCTAATACTTTTTATATGTTCATGCAATATACCATTTTCATAGCAATTTATTCGTTTTCTATCTCTTGTTTCAGCTCACAAGATATGCCGATAACCTGAGTTCTCTCCATTACTCCAAGTTTTATACTTGTGCATAACTCCTTGAACTGTGGTCTAAGAATTTCCTTTGACAACTTTTAATGTTGCATGTAAAAGGGGAGATCTGAGGGAAGGAAAGAGCTGCTCTCATTTCTAATATATGTTTTATTATGTAGTCTAAACATGCTAATGCTAACAAACCCGAACTGCCCTTTGGTTACCAAGAGAAGGGCTTGTGAAGAACACCATGGACTCTCCAGAGCAAAAAAGCCTTTTTGCAGCTGCTGGAAGCCATAATGATGTGAATGATCAGCTATTTCTGGCTTAGGCACCTTATTCTTAACTGCATAATTTAGAGAGAACACAAAAATTATTCAAATACCCTGACAACCAAGACAGAGACAAAATTAGCTCTGCTTTTTAAATTCATTTCTTCTTCTCATCATAAGAAATTCCCTCAGCCTTTCCCCTGTTAAAGAAAATTTTCTTCAGGTTCAGAAAGAGAGCTCTCAGTGAAGACCTATTCACTCTTCTTTTACTGTGATGCAGTTAAGCAACCATCTGGCCATCCTCTATTACTCATTTAATTTATACAGCACAGTACATTTACTTATATCTTTTCTGTCTGAGCAGTTTTCATTTTCATATCATTATAACCTTATTTTTTTCCAGTCATGAGTTCATCTTCAGATGGAAAGAATGCACTTTCCTCTCATGTTGCCCGTTATTTTCCTTGTTTCACTTTTCTGTCAATGTTATTTTACCAATGCACAAAACAGGATATACAATTAGAATTAAATAGCAGCATTTTAACATTTGTTTCGCTGTTACCTAAATGTTAGATATATCCTAGAATTTAGCTGGTAACATATATTACCTGCAGAGTCACACATTTTCTTAATATTTAAAAGTGAAAGTATTACCGTTTGAAACATTTTTTTTTACCTGTGTGATTTACACTTTATATAATTATTGGGGTTTGGGTTGTTGTTTTATTTAAAATGTGGTAATTTTTTTCATTCCTTTTAAAACAAATATCTCCATGTCACTCTACTTTAGCAGCTGTATTCAGTCATAAAAGGGCCACTAGGTATCAGAAAATTCATACATATTTGCCTAATAATGCCTTTTAAGTAATCTGCCCCTTTGTTAATGGCTTTTTTCTAACCAGCCATACACTAGGAATCAAAATTAGCATCTAAATGAGGATGTTTAAAACACATGCCTAGGGGTTGTAGTTTTCACCTTTTTTTTAATAGTTTGCCATGTTGAATTATGTAAAATAGAAATGGTTTTTTAGTTTTTAATGAGCTAATGTAGACCTATCAACCCTATCTCCCTCCTCCCCCCACTGTTCTGCTCAGAGTCCAAAAACTGTTTTGCAGGTATGAAAAACGGCCATGAAAGAGAAAACTGAGTGTCAGTAGGCAGAACAGATCTCTTCCTCCCCAGCAGCAACGGCACTACTACACGAAGGTACATTTGTTTGAAGTTCTTACTGAAACGGCGCCATTCTCTACTAATCACTTACAATACATAAAAAGAAGCAAATATTTTTATATTTAATTTCAGAATAAG